>CM029386.1:7507347-7857347 GCA_017165825.1 Hepsetus odoe
AAAAAAAAACTTGTTTGAGAATGACACAAAAATAATCTGCTGAACTTGGAGACAGTTTAGAAAGCTGACGTCCACTGGAATGGCACTGGTGCCTTTCTCGCACAGACGACTCGTAATCAGTTAATCAGAGAAATCTGTCAAAATGCCACATTATTCATGCCAGTCAAATAACATTTCATAGAAAATGATACGGTCATTACCTCTGCTATAAAAGGTCCTGTGTTTTTAATGAGCACAAATCTGACTTTTAAATGTCTGAAGTAGTATATCGACAAATAGCAAATAAATATATCGGTCACACCCTTTCCACCCTGAAAAGACCTTCTCTGGAAACTGCACTGCAAAAACAGCCTGTTTCAAATTTTCCTCGTTAGGTCATGAAAATTCATGCTTCTATATTTAAATACAGAGGTTATACTACCCATTCACTAAGAAGGTATAAGTGAGTTTCAAGCGATTCTACCTGGACTGTTTTTTTTTTTATTTTTTAAATGAGGCACAATAGCATTGCAGTTAATCAGAAGTGATTTACATATCAGTCTCAAAGGAATAAAAAGAGCTACAAGGGATGATTGCAGGTTTAATTCATTTTTATATAACTCTCCCTATCCCTCACTAACACTGTGAATGACCTAATGGACCAATATACCAATTTGCTGTGTTCATTCTGCTTATAACAATGTACAAAGTAGTACCATGACCAATGAAAACACAGAAGTTGATCAGATCCTACAGGGCCAAAAATCTCTGTCAAAAGATGTCTCAAAATTATAAGAAGCATTTGTCTACCTCATCCTCTATGCATTTTTCACAGTCAGAATTTGACAGAACCTCAAAAATATTTGTTTGTGTTAACACATTCAAGTGAATATGCTTTTGGCATACACTCCAGTCAAACAACCCACAGTGCCAAAAGACAGATAAAGGTGTGACTACACCCTTACTGGTTTTATAATCAGACAGTCAGAGTCAGAGAGGAAAGAAGCATCTGATTAAAGTACACACGTTCCTCCTGTAAGACATGCAGGTGACTTTCGGTGGAAACTCTGCAAGCCAGTTCTAACTGACCCACATAACTTGAACAGTTTGTCTACCTCTCAGATGATCCGACAACCGTGAGAAAGACTTAATAATCATTTGTGCAAAATATCTGATATATCAAAATATCTTTAAACTCTCACTGTCTGAAGCCTGCATGTCTTGCTTAAACTGTATTTGCTGTCTGTTCCCTTTGGGCAAACTGGAAAGCCAGACGATTAAGAAAGAAGAATCTTGTTTAAAATTCTGCTATTTTATTTGCTGCATGATAATCATGTCTTGTTCCATCATCTGTAATGATCAAATTGCCTGCACAGTGATCATAACTGAATGACTAATTACAGCATTATTTATTTAAAGTAAACCATTTCAGATGGAAACATTCAACAAAAAATAACTTGTGTGTCATACAACGCTAAATTAAATCTACTGCATCAAACAGCAACACCAAATTAATTATCAGCCCCGTCAATGTGCACAGTGATAAAGTGAAATGGAGAGAAATTAAAGTGTGCAGGAAGGAAAAGACACACTTCCATGGTGATTAATGGGCTACACAATTTGAAAACACAAAAATCCATCCCTATCATACACGTCCAACGAACCAATCAGTTGTAGGTAGCAGCTCATGCTTTTGCACCTGTGTGTAGCTATTTAAGAGCAGGACAGATCAAGTCTTATGGCTAGATAATGAACTCACTCCCCATACCTCTCACTCTTGCTGGCCTAATGCTGCTAAATGGCCTTTCCTTTTAAAAACCCTTTTAATAACTTGCTGCTATTAAAAGCTTCCTTGATGGGCTTTGGTCAGTCAACATTCTACAGATTACTGCTACGAGCACTGGCCTGAACGAAAAGCTGTTCTCTTTGCTTGAGAACATGGAGAGAGCAGACAAGAGATAATAACCTTGCATGACAAAAAGAGGACTGGTTCCGCTTGCTCTTTCTAGATACTCTGCAGCAATAAACTTCTTAATTCAATAAAATGTAAATATAAATAAACAAAACTTGTACCAAAAAAACCTGTCATTAAGACAGGTATAGCAGAATATGATAATTAAATGAAACACATTCAAGTGTTTTCAAATCTTTTCTTTTCAGACGAGAGAGAGAGAGAGAGAGAGAGAGAGAGAGAGCGAACGAGAGAGAGAGAGAGAGAGAGAGAGAGAGATTATTTATTTATTTTTTTTTTTTTTTTTTAAGCTTCACACAATGTACAAGTACATTTTTTATACAATGTTATTACTGTAATTTTTACAGAATTGCACAAATCTAACTCCAATCACTTTCTTCTTCAGATGCACCCAAGTTTCAGATCAATCACACAATCTTTTACTCTTGGGAGGGGAACCCAGTGAACATCAGCTGTGATGTGATGTCCAACCCCCAGGCCACAATGCTGTGGAAAAGAGACAGGTTCACTATCTCCAATGAAGGCACCAGCAATACACGTATTTATACTGCACAGGGGAGATCATTACTTGAGGTAAATGTAATGTTCAAGTGATGACACTCACACATTCAAGGGATGACACACACACTGTCATAAAAAGGTATCCTACACCAACTGGTCCTTTGTGAAAAACTAATTCCTGAACGGGCTCACCACACATAAGGTCAGCATTTATGGTTCCATCCTTATAAATCACCTAGGCATGGGAGAGGTGCAAGTTGAGAGTTGCAAGAAAAATCCTGATAGCCCCTAAGCATTTGGGAAAAATTCTCAGCAGAAAGATACGTTGCAGATTGTTGCATCTGGCATGAACCTTATATAAGAATTTTATGCCAAAAGTCAAATGTTGTGGAAGTGTGGTATGGGAGATGCTTTTGAACACTGTTGGAAGATATGCTTCAGTTTGTGATCTGAATAGCAAGCAAAACTGAATTAGGCAGCAAAACAACAACTGGAATGAATAGCCTTAAGCTTTAACCTAAAGATACTGAGCTATAATCTTAGGCAGGTCATGCTCGAAAACCCTTGTTTTTATTTTAGAAAATGTTTTCTAAAGCAATATATGCAACACTGCAATCATGTCTGTGATAATTTAGTATAAGATTTGTAAACTTCATTACATGATGAAAAATGAATCGGCTGTCAATGAAGGCAACAAACCCTGCAATAACATAATAATAAAACTGTAATTGTTTGATGCGTTTCTGCCAGTGGCTTCCATAAACATCTTAGTTTAATATACCTTTGTTATTTAATCAGCTCAATTTGCTCGGTTGTCTCGTAAAATACATTTTATAATAAATAGCAAAATGACATTGAGTGTGCAGAGTTTATTGTTAATTAATTTCAAACATAATTAATGCATCATCTTTTCACCTCATGTGGTTTTCTGTTTGTGCACAGGTCACCCCAGTGTCTGACAGGGATTTTGGCCGCTACAACTGCACAGCCAGGAACAACATTGGTGCTCGATATCAGGAGTTTATTTTAGCACAGGCAGGTGTGTGTTTACCCACAATACTCTTGTGTGAGGTTTAGGGGATAGGAGGTCACTGAAAAGGTCAGCATGAGGCTAGAATCTATCCGTCTCATTCTGACTCTTCTGGGATCTAGCATGTTGCACCTCTGGGCTGAGGGCAGTTTGATAACATATATTCATTTAAATATAAAATCACTTGCACATGATATTTACACCCAGGCAGAGTATAAATATACTTATATGTCTGTGAATAGTGGGATGAATGAATGTTCATTGGAGGTGCATTGGAGGTGGATTTTAAATGGTGTGTATGGGAGGAGGAATGGAACTGGTGCTATCCTGAAGGAAGAGTCTGTGTAAGAGTGTATTTAAGGTGAAGAGAGTGTCAGAAAGGGTAATGAATCTGAAGCTGGAAGTTGCAGAAGTTGAGCTGGATAGAGGTAGATGATAGATAGATACTCTATTTATCCTAGGGGAAATTTTAGATGGTGGAGAAAGAAAAATTAGAGTTAGATGAAGTGATAGAGAGTGTACCCAGGGGACAGAGAGTGGTGATTTGGTGCAGACTTTAATGGACATGTTGGTGAAGGGAACAGAGGTGATGGGTAGGAGAGGAATGCTGAAGGTAAGCTGGTTTTTGCTAAAAGGATGGAAATGGCTATAGTAAATTTTAAGAAGATGGAGGAGCATGGGGTGATGTATAAGAGTGGAGGAAGATGCACACAGGTGGATTATCGCAGGATACTATTTGAAGGAGATTGGAGACTGCAAAGTAGTGACAGGTGAGAATGTAGCTAAACAGTATTGGAGGGTGCAATTGGTGCAAGCTGAAAAAGAGAGACTGCAAGATTGAATTTTGACAGGAGTTAAGATGGGCACTGGAAAGTAGTATAGAATTACCAGATTGCTGGGCAAATACTGCAAAAGTGATAAGGGAAGCAGCTAGAAAGTTACTAGGTGTGACATCTGGAAAGAAAAAGGAGGATAAGGAAACCTTTTGGGGAACCCAGAAGTTCAAAAGTATATACAAAAGAAGAAGCTAATGAAGAAGAGGTGGGATAGTCAGAGAGATGAAGAAAGTGCATAGGAATACAAGGAGAGAAAGTGCAGTGGTGAAGGATAAAGGTAAGGTGTATGGTGAATTGTATGAGAGGATAGACAGTAGGCTAGACAAAGGGACAGAGCTGAGAAAGATAAGCAGCAGGTCAGGGCAATAAAGGATACAAATGAAAATATACTCAAAAGCAAGAAGAGCTTGTTGAGCAGATGGAAAGAATACTTGAAGGGGCTGATGAATGGAGAGAACAAGAGGGATGAGAGAAGATTGGATGATGTGAGGATAGGGAACTAGGAAGTACATCAAGTAAGCAAGATGGAAGTAAGGGATGTGTGATGAAGTGATGAAGAGGATGAAATATTAGAAAGGCTGTTGATATACCTGTGGAAGCATGGTAGAAGATGGCAGTCTCTGACCAGATTGTTTAACACAATCTTGAAAAGTGAGAAGAATCCTGTGGAATGGAGGAGAAGTGCACAGGTAACAATGTTCAAGAATAAGGTTTATGTGCAAAGCTGTAGTAACTACAGATGCAGTGTTTGCTCTGAGGGTGTTAATTTAGAAGTATAGAGAAGGGGTGGGATTGTGCATTTGTGGACCTGGAGAAAGAATATGACAGGGTGCCTAGAGAGGACTTGTGGTTTTGTATGAGGAAGTCAGGTGTATCAGAGAAGTAGTACAGGATATATGTGAGGCCATTAATAGTGGCAGTGGTGATGTCTGCAGTAACAATTTTGATGAGAGCAATTTTGTTGACGTCATATTTTATTCATATGGAAAATATCCACACATTTGAACGCATCAGTGCATCACTTTTATCTTTGTACAATTAATTATTTATTCAATGCATTTTGAGTAATCAAGCTTCCCTTTATTGGTGTGCTTGACTTGTGAGATGCCTGAATAAAGGCTAAATCAAATTTCTGTTCTTGCCACATTCCAAATTATTATGCAAATTATATTTCTCTCTGATTTTCCTAAATAGTTAATGCAAATATTTTTTCAAATTATTTTTCAAAAAGTAATGCACTGTTCCAAATTATTATGCACAAAAGAGTTTCAAAACATTTTATAGGTTGTAAAGAACTGAAAATGGTCATTGGTTGAATTTGCAGCATTAGGAGGTCAAATTTGCTCAAATCAAAAGCTATTTCAATCAAAAACATCTGCAGTTGATGTCTGCAGTAGGAGTGACAGATGCATCTAAAATAGAGATAGGATTACATCAATGATTATTATTGACATTAGGGTTCTTGCAATCTATTGTCAGGGATTTCAGAAAGCTATAATTGTAATTAGGCATGTTAGATCATACATTAATTTTGTAGTGCAATGGAATGAGCTTCTAAATTTGTCATTTAAATTGATGTGAAACATTAGTGTATATAATGAGTTGTTTAAGAACATAGAGAGTGTTTTACTTGATGCAAAGGCTGGATAGTCTGATGATCAGATGAAACATACAAAAAACAGACTAGTGGTCTTGTGGTTAGGGACCCTTGATCAGAAGATTATTGGTTCCAGTCCTGGAGCAGAAGGTACTCTTTGACACTAAGTGCTGGATATATGGCTTTGTGATGCTAAACTGTGTGTAAGGATTAAATGCAGAGGAAGCATTTCATTGTGGTTTTTCAGTGTTTGAGTGATGTGCTGTGATGTCTTTACAAAGACAAAAGAATCACTTTCACTTTTAAAAGGCTTAAAGGCCTGCCAGAGCGCTGAACATTTCTGTCAGCAAGGCTACTTAAAGTGTACAATCTCACCATATGCTCCCTAGCATTTTGAAGAGTTCCATTAGCTTGAAATAAACCTTTCAATATTTTTTTCCAAGTCAGAATACTGGAAGCTTGCTGGAGTAATAAAGACCATATAATGTATGGTCTTTATTATCTGTGCTTTAAGCCTTTATCTCAACCTTATCACCTGCTTTTCAGAGAATATTTATATTTCCCATAACTGTACTATAAAGCACCCTGCTGCTTATTTATCTTAAGCTAATCAGCTCCTAAGCTATTTGATTTCCCAGGAAGCTGGCTAATTTATAGTGGCACTACTTCATTCACTGTGAAGTGGTTCAAGCCACTCAAGCTCAGATCAAATGCCTTGCACCTCATGAGGCACAAAAGGACAATGCAATCTTTCTCTTGCTTCCTCCATGTCTCTCACATAAACATTCACTTACTGCTTTACAAATACAGAATAACAGGGAAAATGCTCTCGCACACTTGGCAGTACACAGCTAGACACAAACAGAAACAAACACACCCACAAACAAACACACAGAGAAACTAAAACACACTCAAGGGTGAACGCTCAGAGACGCAATATATTAAACCCATCAGCCAAGGTGGAACATGAGAGGCATCATGCTGGGTTCAGACTGCAAACTTAATTAAAATTGTAGCTTTTAAAAAGAGCTCTAGAGGCCACGGAATTAGGAACGGTCTCATTTCTCCTCTGACATATGCCTGTTATGCTGCGACCGATTTTGTCTTCAAAGTTAATGATTTAAAACAGTATCAGACATTTGCACATATCCTGCCGAGTAATGCTGCTGCAAAAGTGTCAGCGGTTTCTCATGAGAGCTTTGCATGTGAAACGATTTATAAACACAGATGTGCATATCAGTAGTGAGCTCAGAGCTGCTTAGGACATGGCTTCAAAATAGCAACCAATAGTATTGTTAATGGTTAAATGGTGCTCCATTTAGCTGTGTTAAATGGCAACCCCATTTAACAACCCCATGGCATGATTGCTAATCATAAATGAAAGTAAATAATGCTTACATGACACTAATTTGGGAACTATAAGTTTCAATTAATAGTATAATAATTTGCATGTAAGGTTGAACTGTAAGGTCAACAATACATATTTTGCCATTAAATGAATACTGGTTTGATATTTGTGTATGATTTCCACATGAGTAAAGTACAGGATATTATAGTACAGGAACAGTTTGTACTTTCATTTAACTAATCCTGAGAGCAATTTTTATTGACGTCATATTTTATTCATATGGAAAATATCAACGCATTTCAACGCATTAGTGCATCACTTTTATCTTTGTACAATTAATTATTTATTCAATGCATTTTGAGTAATTAAGCTTCCCTTTATTGGTGTGCTTGACTTGTGAGATGCCTGAATAAAGGCTAAATCAAATTTCTGTTCTTGCCACATTCCAAATTATTATGCAAATTATATTTCTATCTGATTTTCCTAAATAGTTAATGCAAATATTTTTTCAAAATATTTTTCAAAAAGAAATGCACTGTTCCAAATTATTATGCACAAAAGAGTTTCAAAACATTTTATAGGTTGTAAAGAACTGAAAATGGTCATTGGTTGAATTTGCAGCATTAGGAGGTCAAATTTGCTCAAATCAAAAGCTATTTCAATCAAAAACATCTTAACAGGTCAAGTTACAAATTGCCCTTTCTGCTTGTGAGCATTGGTTAGGGGTGGCCAAATAGAAAGTTTATGCATAACTGCAAGCCTCTGGAGGATCCTACACCTTGATGTTTGTGGGACACAAGAGGCACCAGCAGCTTCAAATACCTGTTTGCTGCTTTGTAATGGCATTTTAGCAGCTGCTCTCTTAATCCAATGTTTTTGTCTGGCAGAAACCTTCCTCATTGTGCCTTTATCTGCATAAACCTGTGTGTGCTTTGACTTGGCCACAAAGCTCAGTATGATGATCGCGCAGGTTTTTGTGAAATATCTATGATTTTGTTATATGTTGTCCAAGGCATTCAACTGTTTCACACTTTTCAGCTTTTTCTTTCCCATATTGCTTAAAATTGGTGGTCTGCTTAATAATATGCAACGTCCGTCTTCAGTAGTTTTTCCTTTAATTGGGCTCACCTGGCAAACTAATTATCACAGGTTTATTATAACAAAATTATAACAAAATATTTAATATTTATTGTCTTAAATACAATTTGCATAATAATTTGGAATGTAGTGTTATAGAAAAAGGCAAAAGAGAACATGAATTTGTCCAATGCATTTAAAAAGTGAAAATGTCTATTTGAAACACAGCACAGCACACAATGCATTCTCTGCATTTAAGCCTTACACACTGTGCAGCTGGGGACAGCAATATCCAGCACCTGGGGAGCAGTTATGGGTACGGTACCTTTCTCAAGGCAACCTACTGGTCAGGGATTAAAAATCACAACCTTCTGATCCTGGGGCCTAGTCTCTAACCACTAGGCCACCTCTGGCGCAAAAGCTTCCTTAGAGAGTAATTTATCCAGGAAGTGTTATAAAGCCTTCCAGACACCGCTATGAACAGTATTCAAAACTGCACTAGGAAACCACATTGTATTTTAAGTCCAACACTTTAGCCACTAAATCACAGCCATTTCATCCATCCCAGAAACAATGATAGTGAATATATCCAACAGAATCAAGTGCAGTGGGCTGAGAGATCTGTGGCTGGAGAGAAATTGTTGAGTGTTAGTGTTGTTCTCCCAACCCCCACTGGCCACATTTTTCCTAATGAGGATTGAATTGGCAACCCTTGCAAGCCCTCTTTTCTAATCACAGCTGCCCCAAGCTTATTATACCTACCTGTTGTGATAAATGACATATAGACCTTTCCTAGAAAATTCCAGATGTCATGAAAACCACTTTTGTTATTTTTTGACATCAATTCACCAATTCATCAAATGACATAATTTATGTAGGTTTATATTATTTATGAAAGGATGTTATGTAGGTGTCATGCAGCCTTAACACTAATAAGCAGTGTTACCAGCATCTGGCTTGATAACATTTAACAAACAGACCAAGAAATTTTAACTCAGAGCTCCAGGTTGCAAAGTCAGGTCTAAAGGTCTAAATTAATAATGATGCATACTGGGTATTTTTTTAGTTTTATACTTTATTAATAAGTTTTTTGGCAAGTCCTTGATACTTACCAACCCTGAACTATTTTAAGCAGTTGAGCAGTTTTGTAGCTTGTAGTGTTTGGCATAAGTTATTAAAGGCAGAACATTTTTGAATGAAAGTGACCTGCAAGGCTTGAAATGAGACAACACAACTAGAATGCACGAAGGCCATCAGCGCCACATTGGCCAGATGTGATTTAGCATCGGCACCGAAGTCATATCTGAGAGAATTGATGCCTTCTTCCTGCTGTCTCGCTTTAAAAAAAAAAAAAAAAATGATGATGATATAGGCCATTTTGTATTCTGAGTGTGGCCTTCACCTTACTCTTCAAAATGAACATAATGGGGGAGAGGGGAGGTGAGGAGAAACAGTGAAGGAGGATTTTTGGAGGGGAAAAACCAAATAGCAGTTATCTTTGAGGTGAGTGGTAACCTCTTGCACACACGCCGCCGTCTGAGTGAGTCACAGAAAAGAATCTCTGATGAAACTATTTGCAAGCTCTAGTTTAGCCATTAACGCTAACAATTTCTGCAGTCAAAAAAGGGGGTCTTAAGAGTCTGGAAAAATAATTTGTAGAATTGTTCCAATAGCTTTTGTATTCATGGCATGAAAGGAAGGGCAAGAAATTAGAAGTTATTAAAGTGTAGAACAAGCTGTAATTTTGGTAAAAGGAGGGTTTACTTTCTGAAGAAAAGAAAACATATTTGGGGTGTCAGTGTTTGGGGGAAATGGACAGGGTGACTTTTACCAAGGAAATTTCAAAGGTTTTGAAATTTATATTCAGTGCCAGTGCCCTCAGCATAATGGAATAAGACAAGCACAGTTAACATTTGACTGGTCCACATGGGAAGAACATGCTTTTGTTGTTTTCTTTACCTTTGCATTTTGCATTTTTTCTCTCAAAAATGTGTAGCTTAAATTTCATTTTGATTCCAGAACGTGAGGCTAGAATTAGTTAGATGTAGGCAGAGCAGGTAAAGTGATGCAGAATATAATGATATAATGGATGTTGTACAAAGATAGAAATACAGTCCTGTGTGCATGTGCTTGACTCTGCAGGGCAGAACGTAGCTTCTTTGATTTGCCAAGACCCTGTGGCCCAGCCTGATAAAGGAAGAGTGATAACGGGATTGAGCAGAGTGCTGATAAATATAATGGCCCCGTCCTTTTTTCAGTGCAGTGTGTAAGAGTGCGTGTGCAAGTATGTTTGAAACACTCTTTTTTGAGTGTGCTGTCATTCTTTTGTATGTGCATAAGCAGGTCCACTTATCTTGTTAACAGAACTTACAATTTTCAAAAAACAGGTAGGTTGGAACAGTTATAAGGATGGGTTCCATTCTCATCATTAGAGAGTAGTACTGTGACACTGGCAGAACTCTGAGCACTCTGAGACACTGGTGTCCCCCAACACCACCGTCAAAAACCTGACCGATAGTGGATGGCAGCACCAACATCCCAGTTTACTGTAATTGTCTGTATCCATGAAACCTTTGCAACTTTTGACTAATAGGAAAAATAATTACTAAAAGCCTGCCTAAACAAGTAGGTTTTTAGCCTGGACTTAAAGACTGAGACTGTTCCAGAGATGGGGAGATTTGAATGAAAAGGCTCTTCCCCTTTTGTTGTTTTCAAAATTCTGGGAACGATTAGAAAGCCACGCCTTGTGATCTAAGTAAGTGTGGGGGTTCGCAACTGGAGATAAGCTCCGAGAGATTCTCGGGATCGAGGCGGTTTAGGGCTTTGTAAGTCAATAGCAAAATTTTATAGTTGCACTATTTTAATTTTATAATGTTGGATTAATGTGATGAAATCTTTTATATCTAGTGAGAACTGCTGCATTCTGGACTAACTGGAGCTTATGAAGGCTTTTACTATATAATATACAAGATAATCTTGTCTTGAAGTGATAAAAGCGCATTTTAATATTTCTGTGTTATGCATTGATAATGTGTTTCTAAGTTTACTGATGTTTCTAAGATGGAGAAAACCTATTTTAGAACCTATTTTTTATTAATATTTCCTAGTGTATCTAGAGATAGATCTGAGTCAATTGTGATGCCCAGGTTTTTGACAGTTGGAATAGGATTAACTGTAAAATTAGCAAAAACTAGTATTTAACCTGACAGTTTGTCTCTAGCAATTTTAGGACCTAGCAAATGAACCTTTGTCTTTTCAGAATTTAACAAGAAAACTGAGTGACATCCAGTCTTTTATTTCTCTGACAAAATCCTCAATCTTTTAAAATCTGAGTTTATCATTTAGTTTGGCTGAAATATATAATTGTGTGTAATAAATGGAGAAGCTGATTCCTTGTTTCCAAAAAACTGGACCCAGAGTTCAACAAATATTAATATAAAATGTTTTTCTTTTATAAATTCCATTGACTCAGTTTATCAATTTGACTCTGTCAGGATGGGCAGTTCTTGAAATTATGACTCATTAATGATTTTCTGTGTTCTATATTCCAGATGTGCCATCCAACCCATACTCAGTGCGATTCGCCTCAGTATCTCAGCGCATCGCTTCAGTTACCTTCATGAAGCCTGACTCTCATGGGGGTGTACCCATTGGCCACTACACTGTCAACTACAAAGACCAGAGCTCACAAGAGTGGAGGACTGTAAAGTCACATGGAGCGCAGAGTGAGTTGCTAACCACTTATTTATTAGGCCATTGTCATTCTTTCAAGTTTCTTGGGTGTGATTTATTTTGGGTAGGGTTTAGGAACATGTTAATTAAATATTAAATATTTTAAATATATTATGATAAAATTAACGCTTAAATATAAAAATGCAAATTCAAAAATTTATGCAAATGTCACATTGAAACATTTGCTGATGTGTGTACAGTTTTTCCCTACTTTTCTGTCTCAGCATAAACGTATATTTGTCTGCTAAAAGTTGTATTACAAATTATAATACAAATACATACAGTCAGTCAGTCAGTCATTTTCTGCCGCTTGTCCCAAACGGGGTCGTGGGGGGTTGCTGGAGTCCAACCCAGCTCACACAGGGCGAAGGACGGGGACACACCCCTGGACAGGACAAATACATAGTCATATTTAAATATATTGGCACTAGTATGTGTATATATATATATATATATATATATATATATATATACACATATATATATACATCTTGGAGAACTAACCACAGATCTTCTGTGGATGTAGGCTTTCTCATCCTTCTGTCTTATCATGTAATCCCAAACACACTCGATGATGTTGAGATCAGGGCTCTGTGGGGGCCATAAGAATTGAAGCTGGTTTGAAGGCAAAAGGTAGTGACACGGATGATCACAGCTTCTGCAAAACAATCAAAGCAAAACAGCAAAAATTCTTCTAGATACACTTGCACACAGTTTTGGAAGGAACTCACTGGTAGGTTGTTCCAAACATGACTGTGTTTCAACCTACGTGTGACACTGATGATCATTAGCACCTGTTTGGTAAAATTGGTTGATCATACACCTGACTATAATCCTACAAAATCCCTGACTTTGTGCAAGTGTATCTATAAGAATTGATGGTGGTTTGAAGGCAAAAGGTAGTAATACCAAATATTGATTTGATTTTTGTTTTGTTTGCTCACTTTGCATTTTGTAAATTGATAAAAATAAACAATCATTATTTATATTTCTGAAAGCATTCTTTGTTTACAGCATTTTTTCATACCTGCATAAAACTTTTGCACAGTACTGTATATAATATATAATATATATTTTTTTTACAAATATACACATATCAGCTTAAGTGTAAATAAATATTTTATGTTATTTTCAACATGCTTAAATTTTAAACATTGTACTAAAAAGTGATAAAACATGTCATTAGTCCATTACATTTGAACAGAACAGCAAACTTACAGGAGCTAATCATTATGTCAAATTTGCATATTTTCAAATAGATTTTTTTTTTTTAAATGCTATATATTATGATATTTAACAAAAAAGAGAAAAATATGTACAGACCAGGGAATACACTGAATGTGTGTTTTTCATCAATGACCAATATCTGGCATCAGAGCCATTATTGTTTCCTCAAAATTAGCTCTTTCTTTCACTGAGACAGGATGTTCTGCAAAACATTTATCCTGTCTCCGCCATTGTATTTGCAACAACGGTGCATTTTCCCCATGCTATAACATTAGTCGATCATTGTGTTTTTCTTCATTAAACTGCTTTTGTCTGGATGTTGGGTTTTGTAATTATCTTTCTGTACAATGACATGCCATTTCATGGAACATTAAACAAAGCCTTTAAACAAAGTTTACTCACGAAACATAAAATGGGCTAGAATTAAAGAGAACAGCAGCCTTCACCGATGCTAGGTTATACATCCAAACTTTGAATAGCAGTCCTTTAGGGCTTTGGGGCTTGGGAAAACACAAAGCTATGTTAATGGAAGTTGAAATGAAAGCAATGACTGCTGAGAGTTCATGATGAGAGCACTTACATAAGAAACTTCTAAGGAAGTCACACTTTCAAAGCTTTATTTAAACTGCAATATCTGTTGTTACTGATGTTTATTGATATCATGAATCTGGGTTTGGAAAAAGTATTTTTGAATTACGTTCACATGCAGCTGCATGGGTTGTTGTAATCAAGAACCTGCAAAATTCTACTGATTAAAAAAGAATGTAAACAAGGTCCTACAAAGTGGTGTAATGGAGTTAATTAATGCAATGGTGCACTTTATAAGAACAAATGAATATCAATATTATGTCTCATGCAAAGGCATCCTTGAAGTACATATGCCTTTTTGGACAGCTAAAACCTTAACTCAAAACTAGAGCCAAAATGAAGATAAGGACAAAATAATACTGACAAAAGCAAATTATTATTATAATTGTCACATGTGTTAGGGTTTCAGCACGCTAGAGGGCGCTCTCTGTCACGTGTGTTGTGTTTTGGGCACGCTAGAGGGCGCTCTCGGTCACATACAGGGTGTTTAGGTCACAGGAGGTGTTTAGGGTACGCTAGAGGGCGCTCTGTTCTGACTAAGCACACCTGAGCCCCTGCGGGCAGGTGTGCATCATTGGGGCTGACTATTTAAGCCCCGATGAGTCAGAACAGAGCGCGGCTCATTAGGTAGGTCTAACCTATTGCGTAATGGGTGGTTTTAGTGTTAACTTTGTGTAAACTTGGTGTCTATGACTAGGTACAGGTCGCCTAGTATAGACCACTTAGTCTCTAGGGTTAGACTGCAGTTACCCAGTCATAGGGTTTCATGTGTAGAACTGCAGTCCCCCGTTCCCTGTTTCTTGTTTGTTTTGTCACTGTGCATAATAAAACTTCTGTTCGGAACTCCTGGCTCGGAGCTGACGTCCTTCCGGTACCACGCCACCGTTACAATAATTGATTTCACTTTAGACTGATAAATTAACTTTGTTGATTAACAGGGGCACAGATGTAACAGATGGGGTTTGACTTCATGCCAGAGACTGGGGTCCTTTGTCTAGTATCTGAGGCCTAGTGCTGAGTGAAAAAAGTGGCTATTCTTGCCATTGTGAAACACAGCACAGCACAGCACACAGTGTGCGGGACCTACTGGTCTGTGATTTGAACCCATGACCTGGGCCCAACCAGTTACCATATATAGTTACCCTAACCATATATAATATATGTGCTATATAATAACAACAACAACAACAACAAAAACAAAACGACAACAATAATAATATATCAATAATAATAATAATAATAATAATAAGCATAATAATAAGCAAAATCATCATCATTAGGTTATTAATTGTTTAATTGTAAATAACTACACTAGGACAATTAAGACTATTTATATAAATAAAATATATAAATAAAGAAGTGTATATAAAACAGTAAATTATAATGAAATTATAATAGTGTATTAACAGAAAGCCCTGCTAAAGAAAAATGTTTTTAGCTGATATTTTTACTAATAACTGTAGTTTTACTAATTACATGGAGTTTTATTGGGAGTGTGTTTCAAGGTTTTAGTGCATAAAGCTAAAGGCTTTGTTTTATTTTATGTTTTATCTTAGGAACTTTTAGTAAAGCACAGTTTGCTGATCTTAAGACTTGATTAGAAGTGCGATCTTTCAGGAATTTTTAAATGTATGAAGGTGCTGAACATTTAAGGGCTTTTGAAAACCACTTAGAGGATTTTAAAATCTTTTCTAAATGAAACACACAGTATAATAAAGCTAAAACGGTTGTTTAAAAAAGGGCATTACAGTGTTCTTGTCAAGAGTAAATGTATGTATCAATTACCCAGCATCTTGCTGTTTGAGGACAGATATTATGCTTGAAATATTTCTCATATGGAAGAAAATGGAGTTGATTAGTTAATGTGTGACTTAAAAATTCACAGTGTTGGGCTTCCTAATTCTTTAGCTCTTGTGCTTTCTTTGTTTCACATATAAAATGTATTTATATATATTTTTTTTCCATTTAATATACTAGATGGCAGTTTGTGAGTTTATTTAATCAAGTTGTATCATTTGGCTCTATAGATATGTATAATTGTGCATATTATAATAGTGTCACAAGAGCAGCGCTATTATAATTGGCTTTCTAATAACAGGATCTAATGGAATCATATACATTGCCTTGTAGTATTCACCCCCCTTGGCATTTTTCATGTTTTGTTACCTCACAACCTGGAATTAAAATGGATTATTTGAGAGTTTGCTATTGTGAAGCAAACCAAGATTGATCCAAGATGGCGGCACGGTAACACGCAGCAGCCGCTCCGGGGTCCAAACTTTGGTGCTAAGTCTGTAAAAAAGTCTTTCATCCGACTACTTCTCACCATAAGACTTGCACATGAGCGTCACATCTGTGAATGCTCTTAAATTTAACCTCCAAACACTGCTGGACCTCAGAAATCAGCCAGGATACAGTCTTCCAGTGACTCTCCGAATAACGCTATGGGAGATCGGCGTGCTGAGAAGACCAGGCCTTCAGTCCTCGAGATCGCCTGCTGTACCTGGCCGAATGAGAGGACATCAGAAGCAGTGTGAGAGGAAACAGAAGCGCGGCAAGCATGCTGGGGTCCGGGCTCAGCTCAAGGCTAACGCTAGCCGACCGGCTATCCCATCCGTCTTCCTCGCCAATGTCCGCTCCCTGGATAATAAACTGGACTGTATACGACTCCAGCTGAACACCCAGCATGAGTACAGAGACTGCTTTGTTTTTGTTTTTACGGAGACATGGCTCAGCGACAGCGTTCCGGACACCGCCATCCAGCTCGCCAGACTTTCCGCGTTTCGCTCGGACAGAAAGGCCGCGCTGTCCAGCAAGACTCGAGGAGGGGGGCTGTGTGTTTACGTAAACACACAATGGTGTACAAACGCTGTGCTGGTCTCCACACACTGTTCAACACTGCTGGAGGTGCTGACAGTCAGGTGCAGACTGTTTTATTTGCCCAGGGAGTTCTCTACAGTGTTTATTACAGCGGTCTACATCCCACCCAGCGCTAGTGCTAACAGCGCTAATGCTAACAACGCGCTGGCTGAACTTTATGGAGTTATTAGCGGGCTCCAAAACTACCACCCAGGCGGAATGTTTATTGTTGCCGGAGATTTCAACCATGCAAATCTCAAGTCAGTTCTCCCTAAATTCCACCAACATGTGGACTTTGCAACGAGGGGGGAAAACACGCTGGATTGTGTTTACACAAACATTGCCGGCGCGTACAGAGCAGAGCCCCGCCCCCACCTCGGACACTCAGACCACATCTCTGTGCTACTGATCCCAGCGTACAGACCCATTGTCAGGCGCGTGAGACCCACCCTGAAGCAAGTAAAGACCTGGCCCACGGGAGCCATCTCTGCTCTTCAGGACTGCTTTGAATGCACCGACTGGGACATGTTTAGGGAAGCTGCAACCTACGGTGACTCCATCAACCTGGAGGAGTACACAGCTTCAGTGACTGGCTACATCAGCAAGTGCATTGAGGATGTTACTGTCTCCAAGTTCATCATAACACGAACCCAACCAGAAGCCATGGATGACTGCATGCGGCGCATGTGGCAGGGCATCCAGGCCCTCACCAACTACAGGACATCTCCACCTGCCTGTGATGGTGACCCCTCCCTCCCAGATGCGCTGAACCACTTCTACGCACGGTTTGATGCAGTGAACAACACGATAATGAGGAAGACCATCCCTCCTTCGAACGACCAGATTCTCTGTCTGACCACAGCCGAGGTGAGAAGATCTCTTCTCAGAGTCAACCCACGGAAAGCTGCCGGTCCTGACAATATTCAAGGTCGTGTGCTCAGAGGATGTGCAGAACAGCTGGCAGATGTTCTCACTGACATCTTCAACATCTCTCTGAGCACCACTGTTGTTCCAAGGTGCTTCAAGACCACCAGCATCATTCCAGTGCCAAAGAAACCATCTATCTCCTGCCTCAATGACTATCGTCCTGTCGCACTCACACCCATCATCATGAAGTGCTTCGAGAGGCTGGTCATGAGGCACATCAAGTCCCAGATCCCTTCATCACTGGACCCCCTGCAGTTTCTGTATCGTCCCAACCGCTCAACAGACGATGCAATCTCCACCACCCTCCACCTGGCCCTTTCTCATCTGGACAGAAAGGACAGTTATGTCAGAATGCTGTTCATCGACTACAGTTCAGCATTCAACACCATCATCCCTCAGAACCGTGAGAAGCTGAAGAGTGAGAAGCTGAGGTGGCTGGGCCTGAACACCTCCCTCTGTAACTGGATCCTGGACTTCCTGACTGGGAGACCACAGTCAGTCAGGATCAGTAGGAGCACCTTCAACACCATCACACTGAGCACAGGAGCCCCCCAGGGCTGTGTGCTCAGCCCACTGCTGTTCACACTGATGACCCACGACTGTGCAGCCAGGCACAGCTCGAACCACATCATCAAATTCGCTGATGATACAACTGTGGTGGGTCTGATCAGAGGTGGAGACGAGGCAGCTTACAGAGAGGAGATACAAGAGCTGACGGACTGGTGCAGAACCAACAACCTGTCTCTGAACGTTGACAAGACTAAAGAGATGGTTGTTGACTTTAGGAGACCACGTCGGGACCACACTCCACTTATTATCAACACTTCACCTGTGGAGATGGTCCAGAGCACCAAGTTTCTTGGTGTTCACCTCACTGACAACCTCACATGGACCCTCAACACCAACTCCATCACAAAGAAAGCCCAGCAGCGCCTCTACTTCCTGCGCAGACTGAGGAAAGCCCATCTCCCACCTTCCATCCTCACCATCTTTTACAGAGGAACCATTGAGAGCATCCTGAGCGGCTGCATTACTGCCTGGTACAGGAACTGCAACGTCTTAGACCGCAAGTCCCTACAACGGGTAGTGAGAACAGCTGAGAAGATCATTGGGATCTCTCTGCCCTCTGTACAGGACATTTTCACCACTTGCTGCATCCGTTAAGCAACCAGCATTGTGGATGATCCCTCCCACCCATCCCACACTCTCTTCTCCCTCCTGCCATCCGGGAAAAGGTTCCGCAGCATACGGGCCTCCACTTCCAGGATGGGAAATAGTTTCTTCCCCCTGGCCATCAGACTCTTGAACTCTTAAACCGCCAATGTCTACCCAGTCCACCATTATCATCTTGTATTTTTTTATTTATCTAATGTTGCACTCTGCACTTTATCAATAACACTGCTCCACCACACTGCTACATTATAATCTACCTGGGCTGCTTTGTTCCAAAACACTGCGGCCCTCTTCCCACGAATGGGCCACCTTCCCACGAATGGGAAATTCTGGTGTTACAGGGCTCTTTATCAAGAAAGACAGAAAGAATATCGAAAAATATATAAAAAGAAAAAATTTAAAGAACGAGGACTCAAAATGTGCCTTCTTATTTGTAACATTAAGTAATGGCTCTTTTCTGGCCACTTCCATAAAGCCCAGCTATAGGAGTGTACAGCTTAGTAGGACTCTGCAATTCCTTCAGGTTCTCTGTGCTGCCTCTCTCATTAATACCCTCCTTGCCCTGTCTGTGAGTTTGTTATGTTATAATCTTTAACATAACATAATCTTTAATGCAACCTTTGAGGTTAAACTCTTTCAGGTTTCATTTACATTTGAGGCCTTTAGCTCTTATCCAGAGCAACTTCCATGTCCTAATTACAGGGACAGTCCCCCTGGAACAATTAATGGTTGAAGGTTTTGCTTAGGGACCCAGTGGTGGTAGTGTCAGAGGTGGGATTTGAACTTGGGACCTCTTGAAACATAGGTCCTTAGGCAAGAATGCTACCACTAGACCACCACCACCTTTCATTTTTCATTTTCATTTTTCCTTAGCACTTTTCTCTTTTTTTTCTTTTTCTTTCAGGGGTGCAACTTTGTTGAAAGCTGATAATTTCCTAAAAATAAATGTGTGAGCTTTTTTAATGTGCTTGGTCAATTAATCCACTATTTAAATCATTTGTTTTAAGTATAGTTTAAGTATTTTGTCATACGAGATAACTAAGTCTATTGTATGTCTTTTATATTATAGTCTATTATATTATATTAAAGTCTATTATATGACTTTTAATGTGTAGAATAAATGAATAAGAGTGAAATCACTGAATATATATTAATAGCTGAATATAGTCCTTGAGTATCTTGTCTAAGACATCATAAATATGCAAATTAAAATAACCTGGCACATTAATCCTATCATAATCAGTGATACATATGATATATTGTTTAGAAATGTTTGTTAATTCTTTTGCTCAATAATAATGTTAACATACATATACAATATGTACAGTACTGTGCAAAGGTTTTAGGCAGGTGTGAAAAAATGCTGTAAACAAAGAATGCTTTTAAAAATTGAAGTGTTAATCATTTATTTTCATCAATCAACAAAATGCAGTGAATGAACAAAAGAGAAATCTAAATCAAATCAATATTTGGTGTGTCCACCCTTTGACTTCAAAACAGCATCAATTCTTCTAGGTACACTTTCACACAGCTTTTGAAGGAACTCAGCTGGTAGGTTGTTCCAAACATGACCGTGTTTCAACCTACGTGTGACATTGATGATCATCAGCACCTGTTTGGTAAAACTGGTTGATCATACATCTGACTATAATCCTACAAAATCCCTGACTTTGTGCAAGTGTACCTATAAGAATTGATGCTGGTTTGAAGGCAGAAGGAAGTAACACCAAATATTGATTTGATTTAGATTTTTCTTTTGTTTGCTCACTTTGCATTTTCGTAAATTGATCAAAATAAACAATCATTATTTATATTTCTGAAAGCATTCTTTGTTTACAGCATTTTTTCACACCTGCCAAAAACTTTTGCACAGTACTGTATATTGGGGGAAAAAGTTAAAAATAGTACTTGATGTTTAGTGTGATATTGTGTGAATGTATGTTTTTGTGTTTACAAGTGAGCTTTTCGGCTTTGACACACTGCTGGGTCTGAGTGCTTCTAAGCTACAAAGAAAAAGATGGAATTACATTTCACACCTTGATGTGTATTGTAAATATGATTCCAGTGTGAGGGAGGGATTTGTCATGCTGGGATGACTGTGTGACACAATAGGATGACGTAGAGTTAGTAGGGCTGACAAATCCATTGAGAGCTGCCGTTATTAGCCGCTTGCAGTTTGATAGTGCCATTAACATGTGTAGCTCACAGCAATCTCCACAATAGATATTGTCAGATTACTGTAAGAGAGAGGGAGCAAAATAAGCAGCTTACTAAACTGTAAGTCATGGCTTAGTACACCCTCTGCCTCTGGGTGAACAGAATCAAAACATGTTATTTGAGGTGCTTCATTTATTTAACACTAACTTCTTACTCTTTCTTCTGTCTCAGCAATGGTACTCTTGACTAACCTGGAGCCCAATACAACCTATGAAGCCAGAGTGGCAGCTGTGAATGGAAAGGGTCAAGGGGAGTACAGCCACACGGAAACATTTCAGACATTACCCATCCGTAAGTAGATCAGAAGTGAAGTGAAAGTCAAATGAAATTGAATATTTGTCATTGGGAATCATGTGAATGGCTGTGAAGCAAACAGTGTAACACAAAGAAATGCAACTTCTGCTTTTACCCATACACACATGCAGCAGGGGATAGCTCTGCATTCAGCATCCAGGGAGCAGTGATGGGTATTGTATATTGCTCAAGGGTACCTCAGAACACCCTATTAATTGTAGATCAGTTTTTATTTCAAAGATTTAAAAGGGGGCAGCGGTGGACAAGAGGTTAGAGGAGTTGGCCCCTGGATTGGAAGATCCTGGGTTTTCACAGCACCTCCAGTACTTTCAATAGCTCCCCCTACTGCATTTGATTGTGTGGATTAAATATATGGGTGGAATTTCATTGTGGTTCACTGTGTGTTGTGCCAGTGCCATCTTGTCACAAAGACAAGGTCAATAGTCATTTTCACTTAAAAGATATCCTAAACTGCTTATTTCTGATATCCAAAAATTCTTGGGACAATGGTGATCTGTTGGTTAAGGAATTGGCCCCAGGATCAGAAGGCCGTGGGTTAGACTCCCATACCAGCAAGTTTCCCTGAAGTACCCTTGTACAAAATACCGATCTCTTCACTTTTCCCCGTGAGCTTTGAATAGCTCCCCCCTGCATGTGTGGGTGAAAATAAAAAGGTTCATTGTGTTTCACTGTATGCTGTGCTGTGTTTCATAATGAAAAGTTTATGATGATAACTTTAACTTCACTTTGGTGATTTTTACTTTACTTTTTACTTTTACTCTGGTGATGAACCGAATTTATCAGTAATATTTTGTGCATGTTAGCAAAACACGTTTTGAAAATGTATTAATGAATGAATGAATTAATTTATATAATAATTTGTCATGAGAGAGAATTCTGTCAAATACCTCTTACAACAAAAACAAATGAATGGCATATTAGCTGTGGCCTTGAGAAGGAGATTTTTGAGAATGAATGCCTTTTCTTTACTTGCAGAGAGAGACCTTTAGAAAAAGCTGCAGACTTTCTAAAGTGCTCAAACAGCTCTTCATGGCCACAAACATGATTTGTCAAGAAATTGATGAAAAAAATAAGCAGAAAAATAATAAAATAAATACCATTTCCTTATTAGCATGTTATGATCATTTCCAAGGAAAGGGAAATGTCATGGCATACATTTATATCTCTACTAAATTTTAGAAGGGAACGTCACACACTCTTTCACACACTTCACTCAATAATGATG
Source organism: Hepsetus odoe (assembly GCA_017165825.1). NCBI lineage: Eukaryota > Metazoa > Chordata > Actinopteri > Characiformes > Hepsetidae > Hepsetus > Hepsetus odoe. The sequence continues at coordinate 7,529,951 of CM029386.1, forward strand.
AGCTCACCATGATGAGCTATTTTTGTTGGTATAGTGGATATGTTCAATAATCCCAGATCACTGAACAACTGCATGTTTCATTAAAATAACATTTGGGAGAAGCTCCCCTTTGGCGTAAGTGAAAGTGAAAGTGAAAAGGTCACCGCACAGCACACAGTGTGACAAAATTGGACCTCTGCATTTAACCCATGCACACAAACACCGTGCAGCATCCATCCATCCATTTTCTGCCGCTTGTCCCAAACGGGGTCGCGGGGGAGTGCTGGTGTCCAACCCAGCGCACACAGGGTGAGGACGGGGGACACACCCTGGATAGGTCGCCAGCCCATCGCAGGGAGGAGCAGGACGGGGATGGCACCTTGCTCAAGGGTACCTCAGGGCAATCTATTGGGAAGGGGTTTGAACCCCCGATCCTCCGATCATGTGGCAGACGCCCTAACCACTAGGCCACCGCTGCCCCCACTGTGCAGCAGTGGGCAGCTATTGAAAGCACCCAGGTACCTAGGGATAGTACCTTGCTCAAGGGTACCTCAGGGCAACCCACTGGTGGGGAATCGAACCCACAATCTTCCGATGCGGGGGCAACTCCCTAACCACTGGGCCACCGCTGCCCAGGACCTCTGCATTTAACCCACAAACCTCAAACACCATGCAGCAGTGCAACGGTGGTCTCTCTGCGTTAAGAGTTATGAGATGCTATAGCTATGCTATATAGGCTGGAGATTGTGCTGCTGATGAAAAAGTACAGGCAGAGAAGCTGGAGGTGGCCGAGTTAAAGATGCTGAGGTTTGTGTTGGGTGTGACAAAGATAGACAGGAAATAGAAATGTGTATATGTAGAGTGAAAGCTGAAGTTAGGTGATTTGGAGCCAAAGTCAGAGAAACAAGATTGTGTTGCTATAGCATCTCATTATGTTACGGTGTGACCTGCTCTTAACGCAGAGAGACCACACTGGGTTAGGACCCAAAAGCAGCACCTGAAGCTACCAGCACCCGAAATACTCCAGAAAACCTGAGATACCACAGTCAACCCAAAAATGGGTGGAAAACAAACCCTGAAAATGGGTGGAAAACAAAGCAACCAAAATGGGTGGAAAACAAAGCGCTCAAAATGGGTAGAAACAAAACGCTCAAAACGGGTAGAAAACAAAGCGCTCAAAACGGGTAGAAACAAAACACTCAAAACGGGTAGAAAACAAAGCGCTAAAAACGGGTAGAAAACAAAGTGCTCAAAGGCATGTGTTTGCACTTGTGATTTATTTAATAATTGTTTTTTTTTTTAAAGTGAGAACGAGAAGCACAAGAAACTCGGGGGGTGGGCTTTAGTGTCAGTCAGAACAACAAGCCAAAGCTCGAGGGTGCCGATCTAATGCAGAGACAGAGGAGAGGCGGGGAGAGAGAGAGAAAGAGAGAGACCCAAGAGAAAACCTTCGGATCTTTACCAAATTACCAACTGTGTCATAAAACGACCCAGCAAGTTTTGACTGTTCCCTTTCCTTTATATAGGGGAGTGGGCGCCTGAAAGGAATCACTCCTGATTACTGTGCCTGATTCACTGGTCTCCCAACAGCGGTCTGGCTCCCCCTACTGCCTCGTCGGGGACGGGCTCTTACACATTACCATGCGGCATACTTTTCCTTTCATTCTTACTGGAACACATCTGTCACAACTCATTCCTTCCACTCTTGTCCACCCATTCCAATCTGCCTGCACTCTCTTCTTCTCCTTTCTTCTGCACTCGCTATTGCTCTGAACTGCTGATCCCAAATATTTCAATGTCAATTTTAGTACCTCTACTCCTCTACACCTCTTCTCTGCATCCTAACCACTTCACTTTCTTCCCTTTACTTTACTCTGATGTATTCCTTTCTTTTCTATCTTCATCACTGTAGGGTCTCCTCAAGCTGCTTTCTATTCTCGCTAAAGATCACAGAATCATCAGCAAACCTCATAGTCCTGTCTAATCTCGACTGTCAACCTGTACATTACCATTCCAAACAAGAAGGGATTTAATGCTGATTCTTGATGTAATCCCATCTCTACCTTAAATGTATCTGTCACTCCTACTGCAGACTTCACCATTGTCACACTGAACTCACACTGAACTTCTCTCACATACTTCCCTGCCACACCTGACTCAGACAAAACCACAACTCCTCTCTAGGCACCACATGCTTTCTCTAAAGTCCACAAAGGCACAATGCAGCTCCTTCTGACCTTCTCTATACTTCTCCATTAACATCCTCGGAACAAGCATTGTATCTCTAGTGCTGCTCACTTCTCACTGCTCGCTTCTTTTTTTTTCTTACTTAGCTTCCACAACTCTTTCCCACAACTTCATGCTGTGGCTGATTAACTTTACCCCTCTATAGTTACTACAGCTTTGTGCACCTCCCTTATTCTTGAAAATTGGTTCCAGTACACACCTTCTCCACCACAATCTTGCACAGTCTTACAGTAGTTTGTAAGATTGTGTTAAACAATCTGGTTTGAAACTCCACTGACATCTCTTCAGCCTTCATAATGTCCTTCCTGCAAAGAATGTAATGCATCTGTGTATGAAATGGTTCTGTGCCAGTAGAGGGTGCCCTGCTCTGATTGTGCACACCTTTGGGCATTTGGTGCCATGTCAATTAAAGTCTGCCCACTCTCCCTACTTTGGGTTCACTGTCTATTACTTCATCTAACTCACAGGCCTCATTTATTACAGCTTTATGAATTAATACAAAAAATCTTGACCAAGATTCAAATGAACAACCTGTAATGGCTAAATGAATGTCTGAGTCTACATTGCGGGTAGAAATAGCATCTATTAGACCTCATACCTCAATTGTTTATAACTTTTCTTTTTATCTTGGGTTGGTGGTGCTAATGTGTCATTTATACAATTTCCACCACATGCAGTTTAGCCATGCCTTAATGTAAATGAGAGCAAAGTGTATTAAAAAGTGAACCTTATGTGATGATAGTAAGTCAATGTCTTTTTCTTTTCCTCCCATAGGAGAACCTAGCGCTCCTAAAGTAAATGGCCAGAGAGGAGTGGGCAAGGCCTACAGACTGGGACTGGTCAAACAGGATGATGGTGGGATGCCCATCGTGGAATACATTGTAAAATACAAGACAGTGGGTATACCTGCAAAACATAAAATCTTGTGTATTTTGTCTTGGTTGCCACAATGGATTATGCTTTTTTGTCAACGAACAATTATTAGTAAAAACATCAAAATCAGTCAGTCATTCATTCATTTTCTGGGGTCGAGCTGGAGTCCAACCCAGCTCACATAGGGCGAAAGGACGGGGGGACCAGCCCATCGCAGGACGGGGACGGGGGACGGGTCTGAACCCCGATCCTCCAATCATGTGGCCAACGCCTTAACCACATCAAAATCATTAACCTAGAAATCTTTAATTGTTACTTCCAAACCATCTCTAACTCATCACAGCACAGAAAGCCACCAGACCTCTGAAGGTTTTCTATGGTAGGCCTTTAGCCTTTAGCAACAAATTGTGTAAATTGAGTTGAGGCCTTGGAATTGACTTGTTTGTTCCACAGAGCCCTCAGAAGCTTCATTGGATTAGGATCCATAAAATTTGGAGGCACCACACACAGTCTTTGGTGTAGTTTTGATGCTCACATGCATCCTGCATTACATGTTTTATGCTTTTTTAGTTTTTGGGTAGGATCTAACAAAATGGATCAGAACAAATAGCTGTTTATGCTTCTTTAGCTTTGTGTGGGATCAGGCCAAGTGGGCTACAAAATTTCAATGGGGTTCAGGGGTGTTATACCCACTTCTGACAATTCTCTTAATTTTTAAAGTTTTTAAATATGTATGGTCTTTAACTCTAAAATGACCATCAGAAAGCACCCAAAAAACAATAGCAGTAGCTAGAAAAGAGAAATGCAAAAAAGCTGATCGTAAACAGAGAAAAACAAAGCTTTAAAGTGGTTTTTAGTTTCAGAGCCACCCTATTTACTTCGATTGGTATTTACAACTGGGTCTAGACAATGTCACTTCTCCAGTATCATTAATGGAAATGTTAACCCTTGCAACATCACTATGAAGACAACACTCAGATACATCTAACCTTTTCATCACATGACTTCAGTTCTACAGGCTCATTGTATTTATGCCTGAAAAAGTAAATGGTTAGATGCAATTTCCTTCAGCTAAATATAGACAAGATGGGAACAGTTTTGTCTGGGAACAAAGAAAGGAAGTTGCAGCCTTGTGCCCTTCTGCAATCTTGGATAATATAAACTATGAACTATGTAAAAAATATTGATGGTGATCTTAGAGTCAGTAATCTAAGTGTTATTTAATCAGTATTCTGGTCAATATCAGTATCTCAAAACATAACTAGGGTTAGAGATTTTGTATTAGGAGAAAACTAATGCATACCTTTTTGCGGTCTGCATTGCTCCCTGTGTCTTTCCCACTCTGTCTAGGACTGTCATTATTTTATTGTTTATATATATATTTTTTTTTTCTATTAGGTAGGTAAGTTGCTCTTCTCAGAATCAAAAAGATCAATTTATGAACAGTTCAACCTTGGATTTAGTGATCTGCTTAATTTTACAAAGTTGCTTCAACAGCCAGTGCAGAGCAGCTGGCAGAAAGACACAGTTATTCTGGCTCTGCTTTAACATTACCTAAATGTGAACTCACATAACAAGTTGTGTGAGGAGAAAAATACACTGCATCCATGGTAACAACAATGTTGTTTCTGGTTAATGTTACTTTTGAAAACTTTTTTTTTTGTTCTATGTGTTGCCCACATTAAAGGTCTCTGAAAATGAAGCTTTCATAAAATGTACGGTTAAAATTCTAATTTCCTTTTTTGTGTGGACTAGCAATTCAAGCATTTACCGTTTCTTCTCTCTTGGTTGTAGCAATTTTTGTGTCTACTATATATATTTAGAATAAAAGAAATTAGTAAATATTAAAAATGATTAAGACTAAATAAAGAATTAGTTAACCCTACCTACATGCAAATATTATTATTTTTTTTTTTTTTTGCAAGTTGTCTACTAACTGCTAACTGTGGCAGTGTTGGCTTGGTTCTCATTTCTGTTAACACACAAAAAGACTTTACTAGCATATTTTCCATGAAAACACATTGCTTGCATAATAATTTGTAGGCACTCTTGTAGACACAGTGCAAAACACAAGCTGTGTCAGAACACACAAGAAGGTGTTTAGAGGTATACCCTCTATTATTTACATGGCCATTAATGTGGCTCATTCTGTAATTTCTATGCCCTCTGTGGGCTAAACAGAATGATGGGAAGTAATAAAATTGTAGATGAAACTGTTCAAAGAGAAAGAGGTTGGCATCCATAATCGAGGCCATTTGAAGACTCTGCATGGCCAAGCATGGATGAAAGCAGAGCATCTGCCACACCTCGGCGAGTTTGTGCAGCTTCACTCTGTATGTCTATCTGCCGTTCTCAGAAAGGGCACTACTTAGCCAGCTTTACTGAGTCAATAAGAAGTGCTTAGAACTCAATACCCTTTGAGAGTTTAACATATTACCTGCAATCCTGTTTGTGTCTGTTTCCTTTTTATTTTTTTTTTCCACCCAGAAAGTATAGTGCTGAACTCACAGTTTACTTAGGCTAGTCTGACTCTGAATCTAGTTTAGTGTTATTGCGGTTAAAAAAAAAAGAACTCTATGTTTAGTTCACTATATTGTGAACACATTGTAAACAATGTGTTTAGGAGGAGAATGAATTCTGGGAGTTCTGTACCTCATAATTGTATTATGGTTCATGTCTTTTGGAAGTTACTCTACAAGCTCAATTTCCTGTCATTACAAAACTATTTATATAATAATTGCATTATTTGGAATTATTCCAAATTATTATTAATTATATGGAATTATTATTTGGAAGTGGTACAGCTATTCAATAATAATATCATAATAATAATATCAACAGCTACAAATAGCTTTTTCATGCCAAAATCTGTTCTGCGATGATCTGTTCATCATTGTGATGTGTCGGTGCATCTTTTCTGCACATTATTCAGTCTAGTGGTAGGGTACTTGCCTACGGACCTCTGGATCAAGAGGTCCCCGGTTCGAATCCCACCTCTAGCGCTGCCACCACTGGGTCCCTGAGCAAGACCCTTAACCCTGAGTTGCTCCAGGGGGACTGTCCCTGTAATTAGGACATGTAAGTCGCTCTGGATAAGAGTGTCTGCTAAATGCCGTAAATTTAAATCTCAAGCTCCTGTAAATATTTCTCTACTGGACAATTTTACCATTAAAGTTTTGACTCTTAAAAATCTGAATCTTCATACTCCTTCCTGTCATGTAATCTAAGATACTTTTTTTTACATTTGCCCTACAGGACAAAGAAGAGCAGTGGATGACTAAACTAGTTCCAGGCATGAATGATTTCACCATCCTGCAGCCTCTCCAGTGGAACACGCGCTACAGCGTAGAAATCGCAGCCCGCAATGTCAAAGGCCTATCAGAACCCACCGTTTTTCAGTTTGAGATGCCACAGAAACCATATATCACAGGTATATGTCCTCATTATACATTCATGTAGTGAACACTACAGTGAATAAAAGACTGATTTCAGCACAAGCAAAAACAGTACTGATGCAAATCATTGTTCCACTGTTTTTCATGGAACATTGGAGGAAAATGTTGCACTTGACCAGATGAAGTACTTCTTCTAACTTTTATAATTTTTTATGGTAAATCAAGGTAAAATATTACCTGAAACCGCCTATGTAGCATTCACATGACCATCCAATATAAATGTCACAGCAGAAGTTGTGCTGTCATGACAGATTTTGCTCAGCAGTTTTTTGTTACCTTTACCAGTAATTGTCATAATGACAGTACCATATATAAACGTGAGCAGGTATTATCGACATAATGCATGTTGGGGTGTGTGTGTGTGCGCACGTCACAGCCATACTCAGCAATGCAAATTTAATATTACTGATGATGGTTTAACTGTTGATCTGCAGTTTGTATAATCCTTTACATAGTTTCTGTTCATTGTTGGCTGGAGATTTTTGGTTGATGAACTTTTCTCAGTCCAAATCGTAAAATGCTTTTTAAAGAAGCTTGAGCAGTTGATCTCTTTTTTGCATCAGAAAATACACACATTTTTGGATAGCATACTGCTATAATGTCATTGTCACTGCAGAGCTGAGAATGATCAACCACTCAAAAACATTCATTGATGGTCCTGTGAGGTTCTGACCATTGAAATATGGGGTTAAGGGCGCATAGCAATGCAGTGCCAAAATTGTTAAGAACTGGGGCTTGGCTGAAGCTGGGCCACAAAATTGAAAGGTTGTGGGTTCAGGTACCAGACCAGTAGGTTGCCCTGAAGTCCCCTGTAGCAACCTTACAATTCTTGAATACAGTCCCCCTGGAGCAACCTGGAACCCTTAAGTAAAACCCTTATGGGTTTTATTCAGGAACCCAATGGTGTTAGTGCTGGAGGTGGGATTCAAACCAGCGACCTCTTGGTCTGTGGGCAAGTATCCTACCGCTAGACCACCATCACCCCATAGTTGAATTGGCTGCCAACTGCTGTACTGTCAGTGTATGGGTTAAGTGCAGAGAAACATTTGTAATAAAGCATTTTATCGATCCTAACCCTTTAGATTCAAATTTCAAGACACATACATGTTTGTAACACTGGGCCAGGAATCAGTGACTTGATTTTGTTGTCCATAACAAAGAAACAACAAACACCAACATCACCACACAGGCTAAGCCTCTAAAATGATCGACGCTCTGCTCTGACTCATTAAGGCTTTAAGAGCTAGACATCAATGAAGCACACCTGTGCCCTCGTAGGCCCAGTCAGAGCAGAGCGCCATCTACCGTGAAAATGTTGTACAAGTTCAACCGGCACTGAAATATATCCCTGAGTTACTATTTAGACTGTGCAAAGACAAGGAAGATGGTAGCTCAAGATTTTTAAATGAACTAATTACTTCACTAATGAAAAATCATTACTTAAATAAATAAAATAAGGATGAAAATAAAATAAATATTGTTATATAAATAATTATATTTATCTTATATTTATAAAAAATTATTAAATATTAAATTAAATATGTTATCTTTTCTATGTTAGAGTAAACTGAATATAATACATTAAGAATAGGAATATAATACAGAAATTATAGCAATAGTAATACAGAAATGTTCCTTCGGGGGCAAGCCTCATAGAATTTTTTTCACAACAAGCTTCACAAACTGAATTAGTGTTGTAAAAGAAAAGAAAGAAAGAAATTCCTACTATGTCTTCACATTTATTTTACGGAATAATTTGTCATTTGCTGCGATGGGCTGGCAACCTGTCCAGGGTGTGTCCCCCGTCCTTCGCCCTGTGTGAGCTGGGATGGACTCCCCCACGACCCCGCTTTGGACAAGGCTGCTTTGGATGAACATATTGCAGTTTCTGTGGTAACAATTCTCAGAGATTTTGTGTTTGGGGTATAAAACCGGCAAAAAGACCTCCACCGTTGGTAATAAAAGATAATAAATATATATATATGACTAAATGGCTTGCAATAATACACACATTTTTTTTGTTGATTTTTAATTTTTTTGTAAAGGCTAGTTTAAAAACAGAGTCCTTATCAACTATTGGTGGCTTTGTTTAATGACAAGAACTTCAAAAGATCAAGCTTGTCAAGCCTTGAAAAGCCCAGTTGTCTGTAGATGCATTACATTGTGACAAGGTAAATTGGGAATCCAGTCTCTGAAAGCCTGTCTCTGACACAGTGACAGTCTATCTCCCAGGATCACAGTGGATGGTGATGTCAGCAGGTTAAAATACAGCTAGGCAGATAAAACAGAGAAAAATATGCAAATTGGCATTACTTGCAGAAATAATTTTTTCACCAGTTCTAAACCCAAAGAATGTTATTATTTTTATTTTTTAATTTAAGCTTCCGCTTAATTCATCTACTTGGCTGGTTTGGCTGTCGAGTAATATAATGCATGATTTTACCACTGCTTAAAGGTCATATCAAAATTTATATTATTTTATTGTAGTTTGCAGGTTTTGTAGCACAGAAGCAGATTCCATTCATCTTCATGAATGCATTTGTTTACACACACCAATTTTACACACTACAGTAAAAAAAGGCCTGATTTATGATGGCATAGGCAGAAATTATTGCCGTTGTAAAAGGAAATGTGTAATGCCAATAATAAAGAAAAATGCTTACACATATTTTATTGCAAGCAAGAGTGTCATTTTTCACATACCCCTTGATGCATTATACATCAGCTCTGACATGTCAGTTTTTCTCTTTTTTTAATTTTGTCTTTTTTTTTATCACCAATTGATGATTCCTTCCAGCCTAGCTAACTCTCATTTTCTCATACCCTGTCAATTTTACATTAATTTTAAATTATATGTGTGCTGTACATATACCATTCCTTATTATTCTTTTGCATCTTATGTGATTCAGGTTTCTCACCTGTTTGATCTTTTAGAGTGTTCTGTGTCATAAACTGGTCTGTCATCACTGTCATCATAAAATCATGATTTTTTGTGTGTGTGAAATGGTAACTTCATGGATTAATAATAATATTAACCTAATTAATGGAAGTGAATGTGAAGGGTATAAAAAGAAAAGTACTAGCAGCTCTATCCTTAACATCCTACTCCCAATAATCTCACCATCTCCTCTCTGCACATACCAAAACCAATGCAATCCTGCTTCTCTGACTTTGTTTCAGAACTCTATAGATCACAATGTCTGCTACAAATATTATAGTTCAAAGGGACTACTGTCTAATCTTGTCAATCAATCAAAGATTCAGCATCTCTAAACAAGAACAGCAGTGTATGTGTGTATATCACACATGCACTTCTCTGAATTGAGTTCTATGGAATCTGGCCCATGCTTTCTAATATTCCTCATACTTCCTAATATTTCTAATATTCCTCATACCTTTCCTGACACAATTTGTAGTCCGTTCCTGACACAAGATACATTATCCTGCTGAAAAAGTATTGTGTTGCCATGAAAAGTGTACTTGGTCTGCAACAAAAGATGAGTGACTATATGATTTGACACCTGTTTGTAATAGCAGCAACATTTTCAGCAATAGTGGCTTTGGAATAGATGGGATAACACCAGCTCCCCATGTACATCAATTCTTAGGCATCAATGTAGCTTGTTCCCCCTCTGCAACTATGACAGCTTTTCTGAAAAGTATTTCCACAAAGATTTTGGAATGTTCTAGAGCATCTCAATGTTGTTTAATGGAGCAGAGAGCAGGGCTATATGCAGGCAAATCAAGTTCACTCAAATCAAACTCACTCAGCCATGTCTTTATGGTACTTTGTGTACTTGCAGAATTAGACACACAGCATTATTCATGTCTTAGTGTGCTGAAGTACAGTCCCTGAAAAACAACCCCATACCATTATTACTCCAACACAAACTTAATATAGGGCACAGTGCACTCAGGCAGATAATATTTAGCTGGCTTCTGTCAAGACTGCAGAAGAAACTTCAACTCTTTCAGCATTTTTTGTTTCAAAACCTTTCAAAGAAATAATGCATTCAATAATGCATTTTTTTTATTTGTTTTTTTTAAGACAGTATATTCACTTTACCCACAAGCTGTGACCATTTAAAAGTATAACAATGTCGAATATCATAATATATTTCATGATCATTATATAACTATAAACAGTAATTTTATATATGAATGCTAAAAAAAAATATCAGTCCAAAATGTTATGCTTTGCACACTCTGAAACATTTCATTTTAAATGTAACATAATTCCTTAAAAAAATCTAATCTGCCCAAACACAAACCGGATCAGACAAGGAATCAGCTAAATGATAGACATGGACTCAGATTTGATCATGGGACATTTCAGAAATCCCAAATTAAATTGTGACACAAATCTATGACCATGTTGAAAGGAGTTATTGTTTGTATTAAACTAATCCAAAACAGTGCACCAGCCAAGGACATCCACCAAACTGTGCCCCTGGGGTCAAAAATGACCTCTGAGGAATGGTTCGATGATGAACTAAAACACTTTAAAACTATCAAAACTAAAGTATCAGGCAATGTTTGCGTATCTACTTCATTTATATCAGTATTATGTTTTTATCTCCATGAAATTCTTACAAAAAAAGAGTAGTTTGCAATGAATACAGTTCACTATCAGTAAGATGTCACATCTGTATGTGTGTGTATGTCCTTCCTTGGCATGCCATGATTTATAATTCACAGATTAGTGTTATGCAGCAGGTTCTAGTTTAATTGAAACTGTTGTCTTAGCATGTCAATCTTTTTACTCTACACATTTCATAAAATAAACTAAATTATTTAATAATTTTTAAAAAAGAGGGTAGATTTTGAAAATCATCGAGTACAATGTGAGTCTAATCCAGCTACCAGTCGCTTGCTCTCCTGGGCAGTTTGGATGGCCATTCATCTCCCATCACAATCTGCTAGGCAGTGCAGTTTACAGAGTGGGTACTGGGAATGTATGTTTTGTTGCTCGATGATGATGTTAAAGCTGCAATTCTGAAAGATGCTGCAACATTTCATCTTGAAAAAATAACTGAATGTGTAATTGGGTTCTTTTATCAGCTTAGGCATTGCATGAAAACTGTTATGACATTCTAGGTTATATTTGTGCAAAAAATTCTTTGAAGCACTACTATATGTTAGAGGGCATTGTTTAATGAGGATGAACTATAGGCCTGGTCTTTATGGAAATCTTATATGTGTATTTTATTGTCTTGAAGTACCATGTGTATCTTTTGTGTCGAGACACATAAAGTGAGAAAAATATGGGTACATTGCCAAGTATCTTTTTTATTGTTATGGCTTAAACTCTACACAGTCCATTTGTGAGACTCACTTATATTGATCAGAACAACACTTTTGAGCCCCCATGTGGCTCTTTGACAATAAAGCTCCACTTCTTAGCAACTATGAGTTAGCCCACCTACTGCATTTTCCCCAGATTTGGAACCTGCCTTATTCTGCATTTGTATAGGACCAATTTCTGTATATTTAATGTCTTTGATCTACTCTCACCAGCATTTTTGTTGGATGATAATTACAGATAATTCAGAAGCGCTGTCAATTTTTGCCTTTTTGTGCTTTTTAAAGTTTGTGGTTATTCATTTGGAGAGCCACTTTAGTGGTGGTGGTGGCAAATGAATGTGCTGCTCTGTAATGCAAGGGGTCAAGGGGCCAAAATCGGTGCTTAAGCATTTTAGACACCTGCATCACAAGAAGTGGAAACATACTGTTGTCACACTCAATAAGAAAAATTGGAAATGGAGTCATTTTCCAAGCTTGATGATGCATCTCTGACTAGTTAACATCAAACACATTTGAAGAAAATAGATATAAATTGTAATTCAATTTAATTATCACAGTTCTGGGTTTTTTTTTTGTTTGTTTGTTTTTTGTTAGAAAAAAGAGCTTATTAGAAAAGACTATAACAACAGCACCAATAATAATAATAATAACAACAATAATAATAACAAGAACAACAATAATAATAATATAATAACCATTTCACTTAAATTGTACCTTTCTTACACCCAAGGCTGTTAATTAATATACAACAACTAAGCGTAACAAAAAAGAACAGCCAAAAACAAACCATACACACCATCAGTCTCAACAATTAAAGAACCGAATAGATTAACCACAAGGAAAACACAGTGAGAAAAGATTTCTAGGAAGGATTTAAAAAGTGGAACGGAGGAAGCCATCCAGATAGCACCTAGCAATGTATTCCAGAGTCTGGAAGCTGCAACACTAAAAGCTCTCCCACCAAAGGTAAATAATATAAGATAACATTTTAATTTTTGGGAAGTTCTTTCCTATAGCTTTTCAGTCTAATTTTATGCATGGGCTAATGATGTCTCAAAACAAATTATCTATGTGATAAAAAATACAGGCTATCTGTGTGTAACCTCAACAAACACTTATAGCTTATTTAACCGTAAACATTTTGGCTGGTATCAAATATATCAAATACATTCATATAAAAATTTAATTATTTTGAAATTTATTTCAGTAAATACATACAAATTTAACTTAAAGTGACTTTGACGTTTTTTTGTTGTTGGTTTTTTTTTACTATTTGCTATTACTGGGTAATTTCTACCTCCTTCTACCTATAGTGTTCTGAGCAACCTTTCACCACCACATCAGTCGTTCTGTTTATATTTAATTGGACTAAAATGTTTTAAATAACTGTAACCAAAATATAAGCATCAGGCTGTGCATTGCTCTCTGGTGGACATCCCATGGTTCTTACTAGGTTCATGACCCAATTATATCTACAAATTCACTACTTATAAAATCTTCAACTTCCAAGATCTAGAATAAATCTGTTCTCTGTTTCTGATATAATTTGTAAACAATGCCCTGTACCATTCTGCAACACCCTTATTTTTTTAAATTAGTACCAGTATACTTTGTCTCCACTCCTCAGTCATCCTCTCTCTTTCCAAAATTATATTAGACAACCTTGTTATAAACTCCAGTTATCCCTCATTCAGTCTTCTGTCTTTATCTTTCTCCTTATCTTCATTCATCAGCTCCTCAAAGTACTCTTTCCACCTGCTCAACACGCTCTGCTCATTTGTGAGTACATTCCCATTTCTGTCCTTTATTGCCCTAATCTGCTGCACATCTTTCCCAGCTCTGTTTAGCCAATTGGTATGAGTTGTTTTCTTCTTCCTTACTATCCAGCCTCTCATACAAATCAACATACACCTTATCTTTAGCCTTTGCCACTGCTTTCTTTGCCCTGTTCTTCATCTCCCTGTATTTACGCTCTCCTGTGTCCCTACTTTATAATATCAAATTTCCTTCAAACAGCTTCCTGCAAAGGATGTGCCTGTGTGTATCTTCCTCCACTCCTGTATATCATCCTCTCCTTGACACCATACCTCCTCAGCATCTCTTTTCCCTTCACTAACATATTCATCAAGTCTTCACCAATCTAATTCACTCCAGAATTTTCCTTTCTCTTCCTTCTCCAAACCAACTTGCGGGGTATAAGCACAATAAACACCTTCAACTTCATCACAAAATAGCAACTGTATGTACACCCAAAATTAATTGTTTTCACATCATTTCCTGATTTATCTTTAATCATGATAATTATTCTTGATGCAACTGCATGAACAGTACTTTGTAACCATGTAGCAATAGCCTTTGAGAGCTCTTCCACTTTACAGACCGGGTGCCAGATCCAGCAAAAAATGGTAAAATTATACTAAGTATTGCATCTATAAGTAGTAAAACACAAAAGATGTCCTTAATCAAACCTCTGAATGTATTAACCCAAAACATTTTAAGACATTAACACAACACCACTTGTTGCAAAAATAAGTGTTATCACTCAATTTAGCTTGTGTGCTGTGGACAAACATTAGACTTTGTCATTAGTCTTGGAACTTAAATTATTGACTTTTGCTGCCTTTGATGTCAGACATCCTTATCCTTGTCCTTATGCCCGATCTTTGGTCCATTTGGTTAGCCTAAATGTGTGAACAGCACTTTGATGTTGTATTTGCTGTGTTTAATACATGCTTCCCTTTTGCCTTCCCTCAGAGATAAGCATTGCCAGAGACCTTATGAAATTTAAAATGTCAATTTATGCACCGTTGTTGACCAAAGTGTGTCATAGGTCATTGTCTCCCAGCCAAGTCCATTTCGCTTCATCTTCTGTTTATTTGATCATCGTAAAATGTGTTTCAGCTGCTTTCAGATAAGATCTTGTTTATGCTTCAGGTCTGGGCTTTTTTGTTAATATTTGGCTCAATAGTCTTCAGAAATAGCTGCGAAAGAGCTTCCTGCATCCGGCCTCAGGTTCTACATGTTGCAAAGGTATTGCGAGTGACCCTTTGATTTCTTTCCATATAACTGAGATCAAAACATCTTCAAGTGAAGCAGCAAAGTATAGCAGATGAGGGTGCCAGACAGGAAAAACTTTAGGTTTAAAAGAGCACACAGGAAACATCCCATTCATGAGGCAAGGCTGAGTAATTATTGAAAGAGCGTTTAAGTTTCCTTCAGAAATTGTTGGAGGTCAAATGAAAAATGACCTCTATTCTAAAGCATGCTGAATGAGACAAGATTCTGTATGAAGCATTGTATGCAAACCCTGCAACCTCTACCCTTCGAAACCATTTTTTTAGATGTATTTGGTATTTTACATTATTTGTATTTTACATATTTAAATCTATTTTCCAAGGCTGCCTAGAATGTTGGCACCATGTATAGTACTGGGTATTAGTTCAATATGCCCAGTATCAAACTGAGCAAGTTATTTAGCAACTGGTGATTATGCTTCTTATGTTCTGTCTCAGCAGATTCCATGTTCAGCAGCCTCAGCCTGGGTGCGGTTGTGGGTCTGGGGCTGGCCGGCCTGCTGCTGCTGTTGGTGCTGGTGGACATCAGCTGCTTCTTCTTACGCCAGTGTGGCCTGCTCATGTGTATCTCCCGAAAGCTTTGCAGCAAGAAAACTGCAACCAGTAGCAAAGGCAAAGAGCTGGAGGAGGGCAAGGCAGCCTACTTGTGAGTTTTTGGCCTTTCTTGTACTGACTGTCCTACTGTGCTCCACATAGCATGGTGTAGTTCACTTGTTTGCACTCATTGATTAGTTAGAGGAATGGGCAGTGTGGTCATAATTTAATATTACACTAGTTTGCTAACATGTTTGAACACACAAAGTGCACAAAGCAATCAGCGTTTATAGTGGGATAATTTTAAAATTCAACTACCTGGAAAAAATTTGGTCATAAATATTGCTGCACAGTTATTGGTTAAATAAGAACCAAGATTTATTTTTTGTTTGATTGGCTATTATTTGCAATATTTCACATTTTCACTTCGCAAGAACAGTATGCAATATTAGGTAATTCTTGCATAGTAAGAATATATACAATAACAGCACAGAGCTCAATACAGACAGAAAATATAAATGAAAATAAATTTATAATTGAATATATTTATTATATCATTTTAGTTCATATTAATTTAGATAAATACTAAAAACTAAAAGATTACTGAATGCACTATTATTATTATTATTATTATTATTATTATTATTATTATTATTATCATTATTATCATTATTGCTGTTGTTGTTGTTGTTGTTATTGTTTTTTTTGTTTTGTTTTTTTTTTAACCAAAAGTAATCTGGCATGGCAGTGATTAACTGAATGTGATTAACAATGATGTGCAGAAATATTTCCCACAGCACAGTTTATGATGTAATAAAGCTTGTTAGTACTAAAGCCTGTTCTACGCTTCAAGCTTTTTAGGTTCATTTAGCTGTGCTCCTAGGGGACATAACACTGGATATGGCATTGGTATTCTTGCCACAGTCAACTAACTTCAGTTGAGGTCATCATTGAAGCTAAGTGTGCAGAATCAATGCTGCTTAATATTTGCTTAATAATAACTTTTAATTGTTTCTGATCACCAAACTGTGGTATAATACAACCTGAAGAAACATGGTGGTGCAGTGGGTAGTGCTGTTGTTTCATGGCAAGAAGGTCCTTTCTGTGTGACGTTTGCATCTTTTCCTCTTGTTTGCTGTTGTGGAAAAAATTATACCCAAGGAACAAGTCAGAGGCACTTTTAGTCTACCAAAGAGTTTAATAATCACTGCAGTGAGGATTCCGCTCGCACTCTATCAAGAATACAAGGGGAAGCCCCAAGTACATTAAAACAGAGGTTCTTATACACATTTTGGGCCCCAGGCCCACCTCCCCTCGACCTTCAAGTCCCAGTAAGCCTGACAGTTGCTTTGTCTAAGTCCCTTCTTAGTTCTTTTCCCTTATCTGTTTACGTCTTTTGCAGTAGCATGAGACCTGTCAGGGACATTCTGTCCAATTTATCTTTCTCCGTTATGTAGAAAACAACAACACGTTAAAGAACATGATATACTAAATAAAGGTTAGAACAAAATTTTCCTCCACATTTGCATGGGTTTTATTTTCAACCTCCAAAGACATGAATTTCAGGAGGGTTGGAGATACTAAGCTGCCACCTAGAATATGTGAATGTATATGAATGCATTTATCTGTGTGCCTGCCCTGGGATGGACTTCCAACCTTTCTGGGTTGTTTCCCCGCCTTTTGCCCTGCAGGAGCTGGGAAAGGCTCCAGTATCCCCCGCGAACCTATTAAAGGATAAGCGATTATTAAAGTGAGAGCGTGAATTAGTTTATTGAAGATTAAAAACCTGTATTACCAATGTAAAAAAGTAACTGCTCCCTAGACCTAAAACTCTGTGACACTAAGTAGCAACTTAGTCATCAGTGGTGACAGGAGATCAGTCTTTGGAATCACTGTGGAGAAAATGTGGCCGATCTTTCTCAACAAAATTGTTTTCTTCAATTCACACTGAAGGGTTTTCAACTATCGATTGCTCTTTTCAGGTCTTGCCACAAATTTTCAGTTGTGTGAGCCAAAATTTCCCAACAAACATGCTATGGACATCTCACCAGCCTCTGCTGTTTTGCTCTTTTTCCATTGTGCATCATGTGGCCAGGTAAATGGCATACACACACACAGCCATTTACATGTGAAAGAAAACACAATTCATCTCACAAGGCCATCTTGTTTTTCTCCACAAATTAGTTCTTATGCTCCCATGCTTATTTTAATTTCTTTTGATGGTGGATAGGGTTCAACACTCTTTCCAGTTGTTATGCTCATTATGTTCCTGATACCTTTCTACTGCATGATAGGTAGGCATCATTTCTTTGCAGAAAATTGTGCTACAGTAGCTCTTCAGTGGGAATTGATTAGATTACCTCTGCCACTCCAAGCCTTGGGGGCTGAGCATCCTGTTTTATTACCAACTGCTGTTCACTGGACCACTGTATAAAAATCACTATATACTGAGAACACCCCATAAAACTTGCTGTTTTGGAGATAGTTGGGCTTTCATCATCATAATCTGACTCTTGTCAGAGTTGCTTTAGATGCTTTAGCTTGCCCATTTTTCATTTTTCAACTCTTCAGTTCCAATAACTGAATATTCACTTGCTGCCAAATAAATTCCACACCTTGAAACATGCCTTCATAATGAAATAAGCATTGTTATTCCCTTCATTTGTTGGGGATTTTAGTTTTTTGGCTGATTGAATAATTGTATAATTTCCTCTAATGAACTGGTATAGATGGTCAGTGACCACATTTTTTTAATTGACCAGCTTTTAGGGTCATCCTAAAGTAGTACAACAAAAGGAGTACGATAGTACGACATATTGTTATCCTCTTTTTATAGATTGTGTTTTCTGGGTCCTCACATACCGTTGAGGCCAAAATTATTAGCCCCCCATGAACATTTTTCGTAACTTCTGCCCAATGTATGCAGCATTGATGAAATTTGAAAACATTCACCAGTTCTATTTAGTAGCTTTTGGTACAATTTGTAATATAAAATACATTTTTAGGCTTGCTTTATATCAAATATAGTAAAAAATATTAGCCCAATGTGAATGTTTGCTTTCAAAACACACCTACAGTAATTAACCAATCAGCTTTGAAACTACACCTGTGCAGTCAATTGGTTTCTTAACAACACATGCAGCCAAATGGCTTCTTAACAACATTCAATGAGCATAAAAAAGTGAAAGTGACAACCCTTGTCATTGTGAGGTCACAGCACAGCACACATGAACCACAACAAAATTGGACCTCTGCATTTAACCCATGCACACAAACACCGTGCAGCAGTGGGCAGCTATTGAAAGCTGCCCGAGGAGCTGTGACAGGGATGGTACCTTGCTCAAGGCTACCAGGGCAACCTACTGGTGAGGGAATCAAACCCACAATCTTCCAATGTAGAGGCAACACCCTAATCACTAGGCCACAGCTGCCCCGCCATGGAACAGGGCACTTGAACACGTGAGAGGGACTACTGCTACCATGCCAAAGACAAAGGAAATCAGTCTGGAGCTCAGAAAGGAGATAGTAGAGGCTCGTGATAAGGGGGAAGGCTACACTGCCATTTCCAAGCAATTCACAGTATCTAGAACTGCTGTACGTTGCATCACTGCCAAGTGCAAGGAGACAAATTCTGTAAGAGACAAACCTGGCTATGGCCGTAAGAGCAAGATTTCAAGAACTCTGGAGAGGAAAATAGTCTGACATGTCAGCAAGGAGCCCCGGACATCTGCCAAGATGATTGTTGCTGACCTGGCCTCTTCTGGAGTTGATATTTCAAGGAATACAGTTGGGAGGGCTCTTCATTGTGGTTGGCTTCAGGACCATCGTCCCAGAAGAACCCCTTTACTCAAAAAGCGACACTTCACAGCCCAACTGAAATTTGCCTGTGAACATTTGAAAGGTAAAGATGAGTTTTGGAAGTCTGTGCTTTGGTCTGATGAGACTAAACTGGAACTGTTTGGGCACATGGATGTTGCTTATGTTTGGCGAAGAAAGGGAGAGGCCTTCAACCCTAGGAACACAGTTCCAACAGTTAAACATGGTGGTGAGACTATCATGCTGTGGGGCTGTTTTGCAGCCTCAGGCACAGGGAGCCTTGTTGGGGTGCATGGCAACATGAAAAAAGAAAATGATGTTGACATTTTGAGGGAGAATATGCAGAAATCTGCTCATAGTCTAGGCTTAGGTCGTCACTGGGTTTTCCAACAAGACAATGACCAAAAGCATGCATACATCGAAATTAGTCCAACAGTTCCTCAAGGATACCAAAACCAAGATCCTGGAGTGGCCTGAACAGAGCCCAGACCTCAGTCCTATTGAGAATCTGTGGTGGGTGCTCAAAGTGAATGTCCATGCTCGGAAACCATGCAATTTTGACCAGCTAGAACAATTTGCAATGGAAGA
Source organism: Hepsetus odoe (assembly GCA_017165825.1). NCBI lineage: Eukaryota > Metazoa > Chordata > Actinopteri > Characiformes > Hepsetidae > Hepsetus > Hepsetus odoe. The sequence goes on from CM029386.1 coordinate 7,549,821, forward strand.
ATGGACCAGAATCCCTCAGGAGACCTGTGCCAACCTAGTAAAGAACTACTCTAAGAGATTGTTGTCAGTTGTGGCTCAGAAAGGTACACTATTGACTATTAATGGCCAGGGGGCTAATAATTTTGGATATCTCATTTTTGCCCTTTCTTGTTTCAACTCGGTGTATAAAAAATCCTCTTTAAACTTAGTGGACATTTTTTTTTAAAGTTTTTTTATAGTGTATTTGTTTCACACTTGTTGTTAACAAAACTTGTTGTTCTCATTTTCATGGAGAAATCAAGAGTGTTGTCTAATTTCATAAGGAGGGCTAATAATTTTGGCCTCAACTGTATCCGTATAAATTCTTTAAACAGTTAAAACTTTAAAATGATAACTCTCTCAAAATGACTTTTTTTTTTACACATGTTGAGGTATACAATTAAGGGGTTCTAATCCGAAATATTATTATACAACTGAATATTGACACAAAACTAATTATTGACACAAAAAGTGCCATCCACAATTTTGATTTTAAAACTTTTAATTACATGCTTATTTGTCTGTTTTAAACAGTCCATTTTGACTACAAATACCCGCTATAAGAGCACACGTCATTATATGCAGTTATGTCTGCAGTAACAAACATTATGCCTTGAAATCCATAAACTACACACAATTCCACAAAACTGTTCTGATTAAATAAACTATTGTGACTCCACTGTTTCTTATTTAAACTATGCCTTTAGACAGGAAAATATAAAAGGGATTAACAGAGCAATACAAAATCTTTCATATTAGACTGTTTATGTAATGCAAATATAAACATGCTTTCACTGCACAATATAACTGGTAGACAAAACATAACCCTTTAAGCAAGTTTGATCAAATTCAATACACAATAATATGTGTTGAAAAATCTGGCAAAAAACATATCAATCCAGATATGGATTCACTTCATTTTTAATACTCAAATTAACAACGAGCATTGTTGTTTATCATCAGTTGCAATATAAATATATGAATGTTATATCGTCCAATACTAAGTGGCGTGCAGCAAAGATTATGTCTGGGAATATAGCATGCGCAAAGAGATGGGAGAGGTTTTTAACCATTAGTAGAGTAGAGTAGAGTAATCTTTTATTATCCCACGAATGGGAAATGTGGGCATTACAGGGCTCTTATAAAGGTGACAGGGAGAATATAGAAAGGTAGATGTACAGAAAAAAAAAAAAAAAGAAAAATATATAAAAATATAAAGAATGAGGAACAAGTACAGGAGCAAGTACTGGAGCTATAAATAATAAATAATCTATATATATATATATATATATATATATATATATATATATATATATATATACAATACACAGACCATATATACAGTACACAGTAATAGATACGTTTTAAATAAATTATAAATAAACAAGTAACAAAATATAAATGTAATAATATTATGTAATAATAATATACAACAATAATAATATACAATAATAATATATAATATAATATAATATAATATAATATATAAGCAATGTTCAAAATGTAATGTTATAATGATGAATTGTGGAGTCTGATGGCTGCAGGTAAGAATGACCTGCGGTAGCGTTCCTTCTTACACTGCGGGTGTAAAAGTCTGCTGCTGAACGAGCTGCTCAGTGCTTGTACAGTCTCGTGTATGGGGTGGGAGGTGTTGACCACGATGGATGTTAGTTTGGATAACATCCTCTCCTCCCCTACCTGCTCGATGGATTTGAGCAGGCAGTCCAGGACAGAGCTGGCCCTCTTGACCAGTTTGTTTAGTCTCCCACTGTCCCTCTCTACGACTCTTCCACACCAGCAGACAGCCTAAAAACAGCCTAAAAACAGCCGACGCTACCACAGAGTCATAAAATGACCTCATAAGATTTCTGTTTACCCCAAAGGACCTCAGCCGCTTTAGCAGGTGTAGACGAGGCCCTTTTTGTACAGAGCATTTGTGTTTGTGGACCAGTCCAGTTTATTGTTGATGTGGACACCCAGCTATTTGTACTCCTCCACCGTTTCAATGCACAAACCCTGGATGTCCACCGGTGTAATGGGGGGTGACTTCCTGCGAAAGTCAATCACCAGCTCCTTCGTCTTGCTGGCATTGATACGCAGATGATTTTGATTGCACCATCTGACGAAGTCACTGATGACCCCCCTGTATTCCTGCTCATTTCCCTCCGACACACGACCAACAATATCGGTGTCGTCTGAGAACTTCTGCAGGTGACAGGTGTCCATGTTGTATTTAAAGTCCGCTGTGTACAATGTGAAGAGGAAGGAGGTGAGGACTGTTCCTTGTGGGGCTCCAGTGCTGCAGACCACCACCTCAGACACACAGTCCTGGAGTCTCACATACTGGGGTCTATTGGTGAGGTAGTCGATAATCCACTCAGTCATGTGATGGCCCACACCACATTAAATTGGAGCAGTAATTTAATAAGAGACTGTGAGCTGTGGTGAACAAGCAGGGAAACATGCACTGACAGCCATCCCAAAAGCTTTCTTGGTAAAGTCCTTATTAGTAAGATTATTGTGCCTTGAGAGAAAAGTAAAGCCTCTTTCAGTGCTGCCTCTGGGGTTTGTAGATAACTCTGAATGCAACCACTTTTAGGCTATAAGCAGCACATAAGGCTCTTCTGTCAACAGAGAGGCTGTGGGATCAGCATATTCCCAGTGAAGAGCATCTGTAATGGCATTGTCTCTATCGCAGCTTCTGCCAAGCTGTAATGCCTATATATATATGCTGTAAACAAAGAATGCTTTCAAAAATTGAAGTGTTAATCATTTATTTTCACCAATCAACAAAATGCAATGAAAGAACAAAAGAGATATCTAAATCAAATCAATATTTGGTGTGATCACCCTTTGCCTTCAAAACAGCATCAATTCTTCTAGCTACACTTGCACACGTTTTTGAAGGAACTCGGCTGGTAGGTTGTTCCAAACGTCTTGGAGAACTAACCACAGATCTTCTGTGGATGTAGGCTTCCTCACATCCTTCTGTCTCTTCATGTAATCCCAGACACACTTGATGATGTTGAGATCAGGGCTCTGTGGGGGCCATAAGAATTGATGCTGGTTTGAAGGCAAAAGGTACTAACACCAAATATTGATTTGATTTATAGTTTTCTTTTGTTTGCTCACTTTGCATTTTGTAAATTGATAAAAATAAACAATCATCATTTATATTTCTGAAAGCACTCTTTGTTTACAGCATTTTTTCCACACCTGCCTAAAACCTTTGCACAGTACTGTATATAGATGTGATGGGTCCAAGGAGAGGGTCCATTGTGGAGGACAGACAAAGATGGGAAAATTATTAGGATAGTAAACCAAATAAGGTAACCCTTCCTCTAACTGAGACGATACCAATTAGTTATGAATATATCAGTATATAAAGGGTTGCATATCAACTAGATTCTGTAAAATTCAAGAACATTAGTGAACCATCATCAGAGCTACCTTCTCCAAATGGAGAATATTACTCCATGAGCTCACTGAAAACTCATGCAATGAGTCACACAAGGACCCATATGAATGTCTATGTGTTTCATTTCACCCTCGCCTTGTCTGTATCATCTGTTCAGCCTGAGTCTTTGTTGTTGTTCTACCATGTGCTTTTGATTTTTTTTGCATACTCCACCTAAGTCCTGCCCTTGCACAAATGTGCCTTTTTCTTGTCTCCTACCTTGTCAAGGTATTCTGTATCAAGTGTCCTTTTGTATACCTTATTGGTTTAAAAAGTCTCTGTCTTGTTACAGTATATATTTCTGTCCCATTGTAAATATGTTCCTTGTGGAAACTGAGTAGTAAAGGGTCAAAGGAAAGGATGTCAACATTAATAAGAATATTAAAATAAACTGCATCTTTGTCTGTTTTTATTGTTGGGCCAAAGGGTCATACCAGCTAGGATATCCATCCATTGAGGTGCTCACCTGGGGAATATCTGGTGAGCAATAGGTTTTGGTTTTGTGAGATGCTGTGAGGCTGGCAGGTCTGTGAAAGGCATTGGTCAAAGTGCCACACAAGTCAGATGGAGATGACAGAAAAACTATATCTATAAAGATGCTTCTGCCAAAGGGTCCAGCCCTGAGCCTTCAGCACCAGCAGTGGTTAGCTCCACCGAGGCTCCAGCTCTAGCAGCAGGCCGCCACCACATTAAGCCTCGCCAATTTTCCAGCACTCTGGCTGCTTTTAAGAACACCTCATAGCTGGCGCTCCCTGCTGTTCCCGTGAGCTCAGAACATCTCGTGTTTCCAGCTATTTCACAGACTTTCTTTTCTGTACTGTACTAGATTGCGCTCCCATTTTGATACTCTCCTTTGTTCTCATAGCCAGTTCTCAGGTGTCCTGGTTCATCTTCACTGGCCTCTCAAGCACCCATCCAATCTTGTTTCTGGTCCCCAGTTCAGTGCCCCATCATATCGCCTTCTGTTCAATGTTCTGTCCACTCTCCTGTCATGCCACAGTCTCCTTTTATGTCCTTGTGTGCTGTTTTGTTCTAGCCTGGTGGTATGTTTTCTGCTGCCAGTTCGGTATAGTCCTGGCTTGGTGTTGGCCCCCTCTGGGTAATTTTGTGGTTCATTCAAAGCACTTTTGGATGGGGGGTGTGGGGGTGTATTTCTGCATGGAAGGAGGTTTTGATACGTTTTGCCCTCCCATTTTCTGTGTTGTCTTTTCACCATATCCTTTAAATTGTTTTGCCATGTGCTTTTGATTATGCTTTCATGCCCCTAGCCAGCTGTGTCTTGTTCCTGTTTCCTGCTATACTGGTTAAACATGGTGGTGGTAGTATCATAGTATGGGGATACTTTGCTGCTTAAGGGCATGGAAGACTTACCATCACTGAGGGAAGGATGAATTCAGCTCCCCAATAGAAAGTATTTAAAAAGATAGTGGTTATCAATCCATGATCTTATGCTTAAGGGCAAGTGATGCCAAAGAATAATCTCCTGTACTAAACACTATTGACTGACCAGGCATCAAAATTTCACATCAAAATTTCTTATTTAGAGCAGCAGCCTGGCAAGAGGATAAAAACAAAAACCTCTTCAGGAAGAAAAAAGGAACAAAACATACATATACAGATATGTAAAATCATGATGTATGTACATCAAGGGTAGTCACAAATGCATGGAAATTGATTAATTGATCTATAAACTATATCCATCATCGTGGACATTTGGACATTTGCATGCAAGACTTTCCTCACTTTTGTGCTGACTTTTTTATTTGTTGAGTATGATTTCCTTGAAAGGTGGTTAGTTAGATTGTATAATTGTCAAGTTGAGCTGCTAAATATCAGATCCATATGTATAAACAAAAGGTTAAAAACATGTTTTAAAGCACAGTCACACACTAAAAATGGCAACTTTACTCATTTCCATAGCAGTAATTTTAATGTATGTCAAGACAACTTATCATTTACATTTACGGCATTTGGCAGACGCTCTTATCCAGAGCGACTTACAGGGCCTAATTACAGGGACAGTCCCCCTGGAGCAACTCAGGGTTAAGGGTCTTGCTCAGGGACCCAGTGGTGGTAGTGCTAGAGGTGGGATTCGAACTGGGGACCTCTTGATCCAGAGGTGCGTAGGCAAGTACCCTACCACTAGACCACCACCACCCTGGTGCCAATTATCATAATTGGCACCCCTGCACTCTAAAGTGGCACCTCTGCACTCTAAACACTCTGCAGACAAAATATATATAAGACCAGTTACAATTTCTACCTTTGAGTTTCTAGTGTTGCCAAAAAAGGTCACATGTGGTTCTGTTAAAAAAAAATCTAAAATTAGACTAAACTTAAATTTTCTCATATTATTTTAAGATTATTTATTTATTAAGCTCATTTGCCATTTTTACCAAATGAAGGTTAAGATCCAAGACAGGGAAAGAGGTATTGTTCGAAGTTCTAGACATTATGTTTTATGCGATTCTTTCCAACCATACTATATTATAAAAATGTATATAAATATCAATATTTTCTTTAATTTAATTTCAGAAAGTAATGCTCTCCTGTGTTTAATAAGCCAGAGGACATGTTTCCTCTTACACAGTAGTGGTGTGCTTTACTCCACTCTGTCTGACATTTGACATGGCACATGTTATCTTAGTTATGTGTACAGCTCCTCGACAATGGGAAATCTATTTATGAAGCTCCTTATGCACACATTGTAAAACCCTTTAGTATGGCATGTGAGAAATGCAATTAAAACACTTTGTAGCTCTACTCTTTGTGAGTTTGTTTGTACTGCTGCTTCATGGCTAAGCAGTATTGGCTCCTGGGTGCCTCTAGTTGCCTGGGCAGATAAAGCAGGGCAGAAATGACATTTAGTGTAGTAAAGATGACATGATATGTTTATCTATGGAGGCTGCATGGTTATATGCTTTATGCTATACAAGATAGTAATGAGTGTGCTTGACGCACAAGATACATCTCAGTAAGTAGGAGAGTATGTCAATATACTTTTGACCACATAGTTGATATTTCAATTTATTTATTTAGTAAGACTGTGGTTTTAGAAAATGGCCGGCAACACATAGAATGTCCTTGTGTATCTTATCCAAAGCATATCTAATTTCCAGACAGGTCCTCGAGCAGAGGTGTCCTAGTAGTTAGGGACTAACCTCAGTGTTCGGAAGGTTGCAGGTTTGTGTTACACTAGGTCACCCTGAAGTACCCTTGAGCAAGGTACTGTCCCAAATACTGCTCCCTGGGAGTTGGATATGGCTGCCCACTGCTCAAAATAGATGAATGGACTAAATGCAGCGAAAGCATTTTGTTGTGGTTTTGTTGTGGCCTCATCACAGTGACAAATAGTCAGTTTCACTAAATTAATTGGGTATGCTTTCATAGATTGCCCTTTTTCAGTGTTCAGCATAACGTTGGAGTAGGCTGAACATTCTAAATAATTATTAGAAATCTGTGAATTGATCATCCTGTTTTCTTCATTTTATTCAAAACCAATAAATGTTTAAGCGAATGTCTTCCTAAGTCTCTTCAGGAAAGTGAACTTACACAATGAAGCAATGGGCAGCTATATCCGGTTGACAGGGTACAGCGATTAAGGGTATTTTTTTCTGTTCTTTATAGTAAATACTATATTACGCTAACATGAAACAATGTACTGAACTGGTACGCAAACACAAATGTCAGTGTCCATAATTACTCCTGTGTGTATTCAAAAATTATACTGCTATCCAACACCATGCCTGGCATTTGCCAAAGATTATTGTCTATTACACTTTCAGAAAGTAAAGCTCTCCTGTATTTAATAAGCCAGAGAACGTTTCCTCTTACCCAGCGTTCAGAAAAAAATATATATATGCTTTTTTGACAAATTATAACAGCTTTTATATATATAAAGCTGAAAGCAATGTCCATCATCTTAAAAAAAAGTTACAACCAGGAAATTATGTTTTTTTTTATGACAGGTCAATCTCTGTGTTATTAAATGTACAAGACCAACACATTGCCTGCGATCATCATCCTTCGTGCTTATGAAATTCTCTTTGTCTGTGCCCTTCCAACTCTGGTTGAGAGTATAAAAGAATTATTAAAAAACAATGTGTCTGCTCTTTCTGCTTGCAGAAAACTCCCTCTCAAAGAGGAAAATGGAAAAGACGTCCTAAAGCCAGACTTGATTGAGATCAAGGTACACAGTGACAACAGCATCCACACAAAACAGGATGACAGCAAAGCGTAATGAAAGGGGACATTCTTTGGGAGGACATTCCAAGCCTGGCCCAAACAAGAATAAAACAACAGGAAAAAAGAGAAAGAAAAAAAAAATAGGGGTAAGAAGCAGAATGTCTAATCAAGGGCACAAATGCAGGCATCTGTAAATTTGTTATATTAAAAAAAGAGTTGGGTTTTTATTGTGATAAATTTATTGTCCTTTCTATTTGAAGCAGCTCATGCTGAAGACACTTGATTTTGAGTGACATTTCTGTTTTTAGCCACCTTTTGTTTTGGTAGGGCTTTATATTCATGCCTCCACTTAAGCTTTGATTGCATCCTTGCCAATTTAAACACAACAGGTCTCCATGGATAACACTGAAGCATGGATCTTTAAAGCCCACCTGGACACCACAATGGATGTTGCCATCCATTTGCCATGCCTATATTTCTCCAGTATGTGACAAAACCACCTTTGTTTTGCTTTTTGCTTGACCTGTCACCATGCCACATTACTTGTGCATTTTTGGAGTATGCTAACTGTGCACTCATGAGCTGTAGCTTTCTTGAGGTACCAGTTACTTGGCAAAGGAAAAAAAAAAAAAAGAGAGATTTACAAAAAGAAATGTGTTATTTTAGAAATCAACTGTAAGGCCACTCATATTGCTGTTGCATACCAATTTACGTTAAATACAGTTACATGTGCGTGAATGTGAGTACACTGTACTAAAGGCAACGTCTGTCCTGTGAGCCATACATACAGTTATTATATTTTATATATTGTGTCTTTCACTCCTTTGTACATATGTGTGTATAATGTAGTGCTAAAATACTGTACATCATGTGTTCCTAGAAAAACAAAAACAAACAAACAAAAATATTTAATAAATAATAAAGAATTGGGTATGGTAGACTCTGCTGTAAGTATGGTGCAGAAATTTGGTTTATGAATTGTGAACAATATATGTGGTTGGCATCCAATGGATCTGCTTAAAAATTTAAATGTTGACTGTGTGTAAATTATTAATGCCAACCAAACAAACAGCCTTGTTGTCTTGTTTTTTTCATATTATTATCCTAGAAAACGTCAATAAATGACAGCATTTAAAGGGGAATTCCATATTTTTTTTCCAGAAAATTGCTGCATAGTGCATTTCTTAAGTAAATTTTCTTCATTTTTTTATTAAAGATTTTTTGTCATATGTTTCTATGTACAGGTGAAATACTTACTTGAATGCCTTCTTACAGACTGAAACAGTCAACAGACACTAAACATAAAGTGTAACAGTGTAATAAAAACAATCAACACAAAATGCTGCAATTATGATAAATACCAGCTACAATTAATGCATATAAACTTTAGAATAATACATTTTTGGCCATATCCATTATAACTATTGTATGAATATTGTAAAGCATATTCACTTTTTCATTGAGCTTCAAAAGGCATGTGTTTATATCTCATCGAATATTTTGAAATTTGCTGGAATTCCCTTTTAATACTCATTTAATAAATACCCATTTATTTCACTATAAAACTGATTTCAAATGCACACCATTTGTTGCTGTTGTAACATTTTTATTATGTTACGTGGCACACTAGCATATGAGGGAAAACTAATTTACAGCTCAGTTTTTGCATAATACCAATACATTGTAGCATATTGCAGTACCAAAATGTCTTATGAACATCTGTCTTTGTCCAGTACAATATGTGTGTGAATGTACACAGGATCCTGATTTTATTAAAAGTCATTACCAACTGTTAAAACAAACATGTGCATTTGATGAATATTTTTTTTCTAATTGACAAGGAAATTTTAACCACTGAACCATTTAACAGTTTAATATTTCTACAGTCTGCAGTTACTCCAATCCTAACAGAGTCAGTCATTAAACTGATTGTATTAAAGATCATTGCAGATGAATGTTGAGCTATTATAGTAAAACTGAAAATATACTGTGTGGTAAGGTTATACATTGGGTAGTACTGTTGCCTCCCAACGAGCAGGTCCTGGATTTGATTCTGTGTGGAGTTTGCAAGTTCTTCCTGTGTTTGCATGGGTTTTAGGATTCAAATAACCAAACTGGGCTGGTCTGTATAGCAGGCACAGTGAAAGCCAGTGAGAAGGTCCTGGGTTCAATTCCTTGTGTCTGCATGTGTTTCCCCATGTGTGAGTTGGCCCCAGATTGGAGGATTGTGAGTTTGAACCCCTTACCGGTGGGTTGCCCTGAGGTATCCTTGAGCAAGGTGCCATTCCCCTCGGTTCACTCCTCCCTGCGATAGGCTGGTGACCTGTCCAGGGTTTGTCCCCGTCCTTCACCCTGTGTGAGCTGGGATGGACTCCAGCACCCCCCTGTGACCCTAATTAGGACATGCAGCCCAGAAAATGACTAACTGACTGCTTCGATTTCTTCCCACAGTCCAAAGAATTGCCCCCTTAGTGTGTGTGTCTGCCATGTGATGGACTGGTGACCAGTCCATGGTGTTTCCCTGCCTTTTACTATAGCCTCAAGTATCAGCTGCTAATGCTAAGATTTAACCCAAGCTATTCTTTGCTTAAGTAAGTCATCATTCTCAATCGACACAAACACTTGAGGTAATAAACTCCTAATAACATTACATCACATGTGAGAGAGAGCAGTTTCAGGCAAAACAAAGTACAGTATTAAATATGTGAATTCTCCCTAAGTGTATAATTGTGTGTTATAGAGAGAGTAACGAAGGTATTGGGTTTTTGGGGAGAGCAGAATTTTCTGCATTCTTTGATTTATTTAATTTGATTTGAAGAAGGGATGACATCTTTTAACCCAGGAGAGAAGAAGAGTTTGCTATGTTCTTGTTACATTGTACATCAACTCAAATTTAATTTAGCTAATATGTCTTTTCAGTGTTCTTTTTCCTCCTGGCCTTGGTGGCACTCACCCTGGGCCATTGTCAGAAATTTCATTTTGAGAAATTACTGATGCTGAAATAATATTTTAAAAATCTCTTTGCATAAGTTGAACAGAAACAATCTTTGTTTGTATTTTTTTTTATTTAGGACCTGGTTGCCCACAGTTTTCTATAGAGGCTGGTTTTGGTTGTCTTTGTTCTTTCTCACAAAATCCAAATGAGTGTGAGGAGTCAAAATCAGTTAGCCCTTAAAACTGTTATAGCAATTTTCCTGTGATACCTAAATGCATTTACATATTTTAATTGCCATGTACTATAAGATATTGATATAAGGTGTTTGTAACCATTAAAATTCTACAAAAATCTGAGTAAATATTTATAATTGTAAGATTAATAGAAACAGATAAGCAAATTGAAACAAGTGGACAAACTCAATTAAACAAATAACTAGGTAATATATGTCTTTGTTATTGTAGAAAGTTACCCCATATTAATCTTTGGCACAAATGTGTACCTCAGATTTAAGTAGCTTTAAGCTGAATTTTAGCTGAACATTTTCTGTAGTGTTGATCATTCCTGTACATTTCTGCTTACAGACCCACTTCAAACCAGTGATAGCCTTTGGCAGGCTTTCTTTAATGAACTCCATGCTAAAACATCACACAGCCTTAAAATTGACTTGGCCCTTCCAATACATTGCATTTCTTCTGCTTCAATCCTTGATAGATTTGTGAAGAAGAGCAGTGACATCTTCCCTGCTGTTATTCCATGAACACTGTTCTTCTGCACTGTTTGCCAAATGGTGAAAATCCAGATTGGCTGGATTTACTGACTGAGACCATAATTTGTGGACCACCTGTAATGATGTAATTTCTCCTGGTAATTAAATATCATTGTATAAAGCAGTGCCTGTATGAATGTGGTCCTGTGATGTTTTTCCAGCGCCCTTAGATTTTTTTATGGAATCATTGGCTCTGTTGCTCAACTTTGACTTGTTATTCACTACAAATGTGCCTAAAGATAATGATCCATAAAATAACAAAAATAGCCTGTGCTGACCACTGTGAAGGATATTTACTTTTGAAACGTTCAACACATTCAAACCTCAGAAAGCTCTAGTAAACATTAGTATTAATAGCAGTGGGGGTTCAAGTACAACAAGCAATGAATGGCATTCAGTCATTCAACAGGATTTAATATTTTCTTTAACCTGACTGTATAAGGTGTGTGCAGGAACTGCTTTTTCTTGGATGAAAACCATCAACACAGCAATGACACTGATTTGTTTAAAATCTTCAACACATTTTATATTATGTGTGTATAGTATATAAAATTCTCTATTCTCGCAATGACAAGAATCGACACTCTCACTTTCACTTTCACACAACCATGTTACTACTTTCTGTGTCATCACTTTGTTAAGAAAGACCCAGCTCCAAAGCCAAAAGGACCAGTTGTCCATTTCCTTTACAGCTAATTTGAAATCCATATGGAGCTTTTTTAAATTGTTAGTTCATATCAGGAGCTTTAATTGAGCTTTAAACCCAAACTATCTCATCATCATGCAGGGTGACAAAACTAATAAAATAAAAAAATTATATAATAAATGATAAAAGTTATATTATATATTTATGTAAACTATCATAAACCATGAATATTAAGTTTAAATCCCTTTTTTAAAAATTTAATCAAGTAATGCTTTCCAGCAGGGTCCCAAATGTTTTAAAATGGCTAATCATTCTCATGCTCTGCAGTGCTTATTATGAAGAAAGCTCATATCCGATTTATTAATATATTTACCTACAACATAAAACTGTTAAACTGTAATTCTGTACAGGATATGTTAGATATAGCACAGAACATTATGTTTAATTCACTAGGTTTCTAACAAATTTATTTGTCTTCTTATTGAGTTCAGGGTATTGTATTATTCATTTAAAAAGCAAAAAGGAATATTGCAATATTTCTGAGTTATAAATAATATATACAATAAATAATAATATAATAAATCCTCAACATTTAATTGAGGTGGTGTAACTGTGGCCTTCCTCTAAACATATTCAAAAGTTAAACTGCATCATCTTGTACAAGGAAAGTTATTTTACCCATTTTGAGTTCAACGACATGCTAGCCACTATTTCATTCACAACTCATTTACAGTTTAGTTACACTTTAGTTACAGTTACATGCTGATGTATTTAAAATGTATTTGAAAACTGGCATTACATACTTTTTTGGAAGAAAAACTGAAATAGCAGGAAGGCTAAATACCAGCTTGCTGGCCAGTAAAATGTTTTGGCTTGATTCTTAAAGAAAAGAAAGAAACTGAAAGTATTACCTTCATCAGCTATAAAGCCTATGCCCATACCAATCAACAACACTGTACCATCTGATTTTTTTGTACATTTTTATATTTTTATATTTTTTTATTACAATCCACCCACTCTATCCAGTCCGCAAACTGCTGTGTATTCTAACCAGGTTGTAACGGTGGCGGGGTGTAGGGAGGACGCCAATGCTGAGCCAGGAGTTCGCAACGTAACTTTATTAACTATATTTACAAAACAAAACAAAGGACTGCAGTTCCTAACCAAAATCAAGGAACTGCAGCCTAAACCAAACCAAAATACCAAACCACCACAGAGTGTAGGCTAAGCCTAACAAATGAGCCGCGCTCTGTTCTGACTCATCGGGGCTTAAATAGTCAGCCCCAATGAAACACACCTGTGCCTTCATTAGCTCAGGTGTGTTCAGTCAGAACAGAGCGCCCTCTATCGTGCACAAAACACCTCATCCGTGACACAGGTGTAACGGTGGCGGGGTGCTGGAAGGATGCCAAAGCAGAGCCAGGAGTTCGGAACATAGCTTTATTATCCATAGTTACAAAAACAAGATCCAAGGACTGCAGTTCTAACTAAAACCAAGAACCAAGGAACTGCAGTCTCCAAGTTACCCAAATTACTAAGTGTTACCGAAACCACCATTCCATGTAGGCTTAGCCTAACGAATGAGCCGCGCTCTGTTCTGACTCATCGGGGCTTAAATAGCAGTCCCAATGAAGCACACCTGTACCTTCATGAGCTCAGGTGTGCTCAGTCAGAACAGAGCGCCCTCTACCGTGCCCAAATCACACTTCGCCCATCTCCCCCCCCTCCCCCCACCGGCCCCAAAAGGCGCAGCTCCCGAGGCTCCAATACATAGCAGAACCTCTGGGGGGAGGTCAAGAACAAACCCCTTCAAAAAAATTTGTCCCTTTAGGGGGCATATGGTCAGGTCCACAAAACAAAACTTCAACACAAAGGGACCTCTGACCGGCAGCAGCCATATCCAGGGCTGCTGGTGGTGGTGAGGGGAATCCTAGAAGCTCAGTCCATTTCTTTATCCGTTGCCCAGACTCGACCCTGGAGTCACTGGAGGAATCGCCTGACTCAGTGGAACACCTTGCCCTGACGGAGCCTGAAAGAGATCTAAACACAGAAGATTTTACAAGGTTCAAAGAGGAAGGCTTTTTCACATAGTCCAAACTCAGCTTCCAACCCCTGCCAACCCCTCCTTGTTCTCCACGTCTCTCATCGCAGAATCTACAGTGCAGAAGTTGTCGTTCACTTTCTTGAACTGAGACAGGTCATTGCTGATGTTATCTTTCGGCTCCTTCCTCTTCTTGATCATACTTTTCTGCTGCTTGAAGCTCAGTGAGGCAGCATTCCAGCTCTTGGTTCCACTACGAGAAGTTCCACATGGACTCTTCCACCGGCCACCTTGCTCTGAGTCTGCTGAATTGTGAGGATAAATCGAAGATAGGGTCTCTGATTGTGCTCTGAGCACCATTCTCAGAGTTCTCACATGGCTGCTCAACCTCTGGAATCTTTACCTGCTTCTTCATCAGACTGTTCCTCAGCTGCTCCGCTTTGGCATTAACCACCAGGGCCCCAGCATGCACTGGTGTCTGTGGAGTGAGTTGAGATTCCAAGAGTGCCAATTTTGATTCTATACCTCTGACCTTCTTCTCCAGCTCAGTGAGCTTACTGGCCTCACTTCGGGCTTTTCTCAGTTCAGCCTGCAGAGTGACGCTGTGGTCTTGCACCCGTTTCAGCTCTGCCCTGGTCTGATTCAGCTGTTCTTCCATAGTGGCTACTTTAGCTTCCAGCTTCTCCTGAATAGTTGGAGTCTCTACTCTCCTCGTTGCCTGGTATGCAGTTTGGTCCCTCTGTTCATCCGTTCCCTCCAGCCTCTCTCTTTGGACAACCATCACAGCTTGCAACTTTATTCTGGAGATCTCTCCCTCTTTTCTGAACTTACTGCTCTTTCCGTGAAGCTCACCTTTGTCTTGAGCCAGAGCTTTTCTTCCTGTTTCCATGGTTTTGATCTCCCTCTGACAAATGGACAAGAGTCCTTTAGTCCTCTCCAGCTGAGAAAGCAGATAGGTGATCCTTTCCTTGTGTTTCAACCTTTTGTTCATGACAGAGGCATTCACCTGTAGCATCGAGGCTTCTTTCGCCATCAGCTGCTGGTAGAGCTCTGTCAGCAACTCCTTCTGTTCAGTGAGCTGAACATTCATGCAGCTGATTTGTTCATCTCCAAGGTGAGATTGGATTGTCCTTGCAGCTCTGATCCGTTTGGCCAGGTCCCTTGCCTGCTTTCCTCTGAATGACTTTTGCAAGCAAATTGCAGCATGTTTGAACAGCTGATACCTCTGCCTTTGTTCATGTCCAAGCTTCCACCTTCTGAACCTCCTCTGAAGAAGACTTGCTGCCCAGCGCTGCTTCTTGAAAACAGATCTTTGCTTGTGCATTCTTACTGCAGCCTGAATAATGGTAGCAGCTTTGTGCATTGCAGCAACATTCTTTCGAACGGAATAACCCCTAAAAGCTGCCTGGATGTATATAGCAGACCTTTTCAACATCTGGAATTTCTCATGGTCACATTTACCCTTAATGTAGGACCTATAATGTCTTTGAATGATGATGGCTGAAACCCTTATGGCCTGGTACTTTACTACCTCCCTGTGTCTTCTGAACGCAGCCTGAATCAGGGAAGCTGCCTGATGTTGCAGGATCATTTCCCTTCTGACCCTCTGACCGCTGAAGCAGGCTTGCAGGAACATTGCAGCAGAGCGCAATTTCAAGAATTCCTCCCTCTGCTTTCTGGCAGTGTGGAACAATACCTAAGTTGGATGGCAACAGCAACAGATTTGATGCATAAATATCGCATCCGAGCACAGTGAGCCCTGTAAGCACATTGTATTACAGTGGCAGCCTGGTGCTTTTGTTTCAGAGTCTGTCTGGTCTTCATCCCTCGGAATGCGGCTTGCAGAACAACAGCAGCCATCTTTTTCTACTTCAAAGACTTCATTTCTTGCTTCATCTTCTTTTTAGCTCGGTAATATCACTGAACAGTCCTGGCTCCCCACAGTAGCTTCAGGTAGTATTTTCTGCTTATGTGCTTCCTTACCTGCGACTGAATGGTTAGTGCAGCCTCATGTTCAATTTGCATCTGCACCCGAACTTTCATTCTAAACTTCCCACTAACCTGGAGCTGCTCCTTCTCTGCTTTCTGCCCGGCAGACAGGTTAGTGGTGTTGGGTTTGGGGATCAACTCCTTAATGCCGCTTTCCTTGCTGCGAAAGGCCTTCTTGGTCGACCTCCCCGGTTGCATGATGCAGGAAGCGGTCTCCGTCATCTTCCTGCTCTCTATGTCCAAGATCCAAGATGGCGGCGCGGTAACACGCAGCGGCCGCTCCGGGGTCCAAACTTTGGTGCTAAAGTCTGTTAAAAAGTCTTTCATCCGACTACTTTTCATCAGTAGACTTGCACATGAGCATCACATCTGTGAATGCTCCTAAATTTAACCGCCAAACACTGCTGGAGCTCAGGAATCAGTCAGGATTCAGTCTTCCAGCGACACTCCGAACAACGCTACGGGAGTTCGGCGTGCTGAGAAGACCAGGCTTTCAGCCCCCGAGATCGCCTGCTGTACCTGGCCGACTGAGAGGACATAGGAAGCGGTGTGAGAGGAAGCAGAAACGCGGCAAGCGTGCTGGGGTCCGGGCTCAGCTAAAGGCTAACGCTAGCCGACCGGCTATCCCGTCCGTCCTCCTCGCCAATGTCCGCTCCCTGGATAATAAACTGGACTGTATATGACTCCAGCTGAACACCCAGCGTGAGTTTACAGACTGCTGTGTTTTTGTTTTTACGGAGACATGGCTCAGCGACAGCGTTCCGGACACCGCCGTCCAGCTTACCGGACTCTCCGCGTTTCGTGCGGACAGAAACTTCGCTCTGTCCGGAAAGACTCACGGAGGGGGGTTGTGTGTTTACGTAAACACACAATGGTGTACAAACGCTGTGCTGGTCTCAGTACACTGCACAACACTGCTAGAAGTGATAACAGTCAGGTGCAGACCGTTTTATTTGCCCAGGGAGTTCTCTACAGTGTTTATTACGGCGGTATACATCCCACCCAGCGCTAGTGCTAACAGCGCTAATGCTAACAACGCGCTGACTGAACTTTATGGAATTATCAGCGGACTCCAAAACTATCACCCAGACGGATTATTTATTGTTGCCGGAGATTTCAACCATGCAAATCTCAAGTCAGTTCTCCCTAAATTCCACCAACATGTGAACTTTGCGACGAGGGGGGAAAACACGCTGGACTGTGTTTACACAAACCTGGCCAGCGCGTACAGAGCGGAGCCCCGCCCCCACCTCGGACACTCAGACCACATTTCTGTGCTGCTGATCCCAGCGTACAGACCCATCGTCAGGCGCGTGAGACCCACCCTGAAGCAAGTAAAGACCTGGCCCACAGGAGCCATCTCTGCTCTTCAGGACTGCTTTGGGGCATGTTTAGGGAGGCTGCAACCTACGGTGACTCCATCAACCTGGAGGAGTACACAGCTTCAGTGACTGGCTACATCAGCAAGTGCATTGAGGATGTTACTGTCTCCAAGTTCATCACATCACGACCCAACCAGAAGCCATGGATGACTGCAGAGCTGCGCAGACTCCTGAGAACCCGAGACAAGGCCTTCAAGTCAGGGGACGAGGCCGCCCTAAGAAAAGCGAGGGCAAACCTGTCTCGGGCCATCAGAGCGGCGAAGTGAGCTCACGCAGAGAGAATCCATGGCCACTTCAAAAACACCGGTGACACGCGGCGCATGTGGCAGGGCATCCAGGCCCTCACCAACTACAGGACATCTCCACCTGCCTGTGACGGTGACCCCTCCCTCCCAGATGCGCTGAACCACTTCTACGCATGGTTTGATGCAGTGAACGACATGAGAATGAGGATGTCCACCCCTCCTCCGAACGACCAGATTCTCCCTCTGACCACAGCCGAGGTGAGAAGATCTCTTCTCAGAGTCAACCCACGGAAAGCTGCCGGTCCAGACAATATCCAAGGTTGTGTGCTCAGAAGATGTGCAGAACAGCTGGCAGATGTTCTCACTGACATCTTCAACACCTCTCTGAGCACCACCGTTGTTCCAAGGTGCTTCAAGACCACCAGCATCATTCCAGTGCCAAAGAAACCATCTATCTCCTGCCTCAACGACTATCGTCCCGTCGCACTCACACCCATCATCATGAAGTGCTTCGAGAGGCTGGTCATGAGGCACATCAAGTCCCAGATCCCCTCCTCACTAGACCCCCTGCAGTTTGCGTATCGTCCCAACCGTTCAACGGACGATGCAATCTCCACCACCCTCCATCTGGCCCTTTCTCATCTGGACAGAAAGGACAGTTACGTTAGAATGCTGTTCATCGACTACAGTTCAGCATTCAACACCATCATCCCTCAGCACCTGAGTGAGAAGCTGAGGCTGTTGGGCCTGAACACCTCCCTCTGTAACTGGATCCTGGACTTCCTGACTGGGAGACCACAGTCAGTCAGGATCAGTAGCAGCACCTCCAACACCATCACACTGAGCACAGGAGCCCCCCAGGGCTGTGTGCTCAGCCCACTGCTGTTCACACTGATGACCCACGACTGTGCAGCCAAGCACCGCTCGAACCACATCATCAAATTCGCTGATGATACAACCGTGGTGGGTCTGATCAGCGGTGGAGACGAGGCAGCTTACAGAGAGGAGATACAAGAGCTGACGGACTGGTGCAGAACCAACAACCTGTCTCTGAACGTCGACAAGACTAAAGAGATGGTTGCTGACTTCAGGAGATCACATCGGGACCACACTCCACTTATCATCAACACATCACCTGTGGAGATGGTCCAGAGCACCAAGTTTCTTGGTGTTCACATCACTGACAACCTCACGTGGTCCCTCAACACCAGCTCCATCACAAAGAAAGCCCAGCAGCGCCTCTACTTTCTGCGCAGACTGAGGAAAGCCCATCTCCCACCTTCCATCCTCACCATCTTTTACAGAGGAACCATTGAGAGCATCCTGAGCAGCTGCATTACTGCCTGGTATGGGAACTGCAATGTCTTAGACCGCAAGCCCCTACAACTCCCCTGAGAACAGCTGAGAAGATCATCGGGATCTCTCTGCCCTCTGTACAGGACATTTTCACCACTCGCTGCATCCGCAAAGCAACCAGCATTGTGGATGATCCCTCCCACCCGTCCCACACTCTCTTCTCCCTCCTGCCATCTGGAAAAAGGTTCCGCAGCATACGGGCCTCCACTTCCAGGATGGGAAATAGTTTCTTCCCCCTGGCCATCAGACTGTTGAACTCCTAAACCACCAATATCTTGAACCCTTAAACCCAGTCCCCTTTGTCACCCTGTGTTTATTTTTTTATCTCATGTTGCACCCCTGCACTTTATCAGTAACACCGCTCCACCACACTGCCACACTGATCTATCTGGGCTGCTTTGTTCCACAACACTGCAGCCCTCTACGGATGATTGTACTGTCTGTCGTGCCGTCTGTTGTTGTCTGTCTTGTCTTGCACTTGTTGCCCCGTCTTGTCTTATGTTGTCTTGTGTCTTATGTTGTCTTGTGTCTTATGTTGTCTTGTCTTGTGTGTAGCACCAGGGTCCTGGAGGAACGTTATTTCGTTTCACTGTGTACTGTGTATATGGCTGAAATGACAATAAAATCCTACTTGACTTGACTTGAAAGACAGAATTTTTTTCACTGGCTAGTAAGAACACTTAGTTTTAGCAAGTGGCAAAATGAAAATCCTCTGCTCCTCTTTTTTCATTTGTGTGAAATAAGTTTGAGCACTCCTGGGGTCTAAATGAAACCTGTTCTGCCTGCATTCTAAATTTTTTATAATTTGTTAATTTTGAGCATTTCCCATCATGTCTCCTTTTAAAGAGTTTTACGCTAGTTAGAGGTATGAGGAAGTCTGAGGTGGCAGAGTGGAACAGGATATGTATGAGGGTAGTATTACAGTGGTGAGGTCTGCAGTATGAGTGACTGATGCATTTAAAGTAGAATGAGTCCATTCCTTTTTGCAACACTAATCTACAGGTTAACTGTCTAACTCCTGAGGTTAGATTGGATGATGTTTGCTGATGATATTGTGATCTGTAGCAAGAGTTGGGAGCAGCTTGAGGAGAGCCTGGAGAGATGGAGATATGCTCAAGAGAAGAGAAGAATGAAAGTGAATAGAGAAAGACAGAATACATGAGTGTGAACTAAGGTGAGGAAAGTGGAGTAGCTAGGATGCAGGGAGAAGTAGTAAAAAAGTAGTAATCAACAGTTCAGAGTAATTCGGAGTAACAGTTCGGCAAGTGTGGAAGAGAATTGAAGAAGAAACAATTTGACAGACATA
This sequence comes from Hepsetus odoe, assembly GCA_017165825.1. Lineage (NCBI taxonomy): Eukaryota > Metazoa > Chordata > Actinopteri > Characiformes > Hepsetidae > Hepsetus > Hepsetus odoe. The sequence goes on from CM029386.1 coordinate 7,570,150, forward strand.
AAATTGTGGTTTGTAGAACCTCAAGATTTAGCAGTACAATATTTGAAAACAGACTAAAATGAATGTGGCTCTCAGCTGTTTTGCTGGGGTTTTTTACACACTGCATACACTCCTTGTCCTTTAGATACTCTTATCTTGTTACTACATGAAGCTATATGCTTTACTTACTTTTAAAAATTAGTTTCAGTGATAATTTTTGCTCTAATCTAGGTGCTGCATTTTCAAGCAAGTTCTAGCTGCATTCTTCCAGCTTTCATCAAACCTTCTTGTGAGAAATCATACTGCCAGGTTCTCTCTTTTTCAAAGTGAAGAAAAATAATTCCAAAACAACTCCCCTTCTTGGCACAGAAATCCCTGCCAGTACAAAAAAAAGAAAAAAAAGTTCAATAACCTGTTCTTTAATCTTCACAGTTTTTCAGAGTGTTCTGTGATTCTTGGGTTATGTAGAGTCTTCCGTTTGCCGTCTGCTAGGGGGGCAGAGGCAGAACAAGCGTGTGTGGGATGAGCTGAGATAAACACTTCATAATTAAAGAGGCTGAGGTGTGTGGCCCCTCATGTTGCCACAGCTTCTGACTCCAGAGCAGCCATCTGGAAATGGCTGACAACAGCTGCACGGAGGAGGTAGGGTTCACTCTGCTGCTGTGTGGCTGACACCTCTGAAAACAGAAAAGCAACGGCAGCTCATTTTGTGGAGATTATAGGGCAAAGAAGGGCAAGGGAAAGGGAATATGAAATGGGAACAAACAAATAGCCACTCTGATTTGTGAAAGCTACTTATAAAACTTTCTGTTGATACTTTTCTTAAACTAGGTTTTAAAGAAAGCTTTACGTTTTTGATCACTTTGATGAATGCACCTTATCACCTTTACAGAAACATTCTTCAGCTCCAAATCAGAATCTTTAGCACAATATACCATCACCTTGAAGCAAAATAACAAACAAATTGAAATCTGATAGAAGAAAATGCATGAATGCAATGTGATTTTGTTTCTATGTCATTAAACACTATATCAATTAGTCCCTCCTACAAGAAATTCTCACATAATCAAACAGGCAGCTGTCATTTTCAAATGTGCAGTGCACCAACGTTGCAGTAACTTTTCACAAAGATCTTCAATTGATGGTGGGAGTGTCAGAACACCGCATTAAGTCTCCAGCACATCCCGGGGTTTAGTTCTGGAAACTGGTGGCCAATCCAGGTATTAAAATGATGTTTCGTGTTCCCTAAACAACTCTTTCACTATTTAAACCAGTGAGTCTTGTCATTGTTACCTTGGAATATGCTTTTGGCATCAGGGGAAAAAAAAGATTTGATGCAAAACCTGGTCTTTCAGTATATTCAGGTAATCAACTGTCCTCACTTTTGGGGCACCTAATGTTGCTGAACCTACACTTGAACAATTGAAACGTAGATCATAACAGATCATAACACTGAAGCCAAAGGCTTTTGGGCATGATAAGTATTTCACTTTATCCACATCGATTCTTACCGGCATATGCATATCACTCTTTAGCAAAGTATTTCTGGACTCGTCATGACTTTTGTTGTTTTGACCTAGAGCGCATTTTTAATGCTCCCTAGCATTTTTTTTCAGTAAGCCTCACTGATAATTGGTTTCCTTAAGACTTATATATATATATATATATATATATATACACTAAAAGAGATGGCCGCCGACTTTGTGAGATCAGCATCGACCACACTCCACACTTATCATCAACACATCACCTGTGGAGATGGTCCAGAGCACCAAGCTCTTTGGTGTTCACATCACGACAACCCCACGTGGGTCCTCAACACCAGCTCCATCACAAAGAAAGCCCAGCAGCCGCCACTTTCTGCGCAGACTGAGGAAAGTTTCTCCATTCCCACCTTCCATCCTCACCATCTTTTACAGAGGAACCATTGAGAGCATCCTGTTGCTTTGCATTACCGCCTGGCATGGAAACTGCAATAACTAACAAGCCCTCATAACTCCCTGAGAACAGCTGGAGAAGATCATCGGGATCTCTGCCCTCTGCAAGTGGTGACATTTTCACCACTGCCGCATCCGCAGCTAACCAGCATTGTGGATGATCCCTCCCACCCGTCCCACACTCTTCTCCCTCCTGCCATCTGGAAAAAGGTTCCGCAGCATACGGGCCTACTTCCAGGATGGGAATAGTTTCTTCCCCTGGCCATCAGACTGTTGAACTCTAAACTACCAATATCTTAACTTTAAACCCAGTCCCTTTGTCACCCTGTGTTTATTTTTTTATCTCATGCTGCACCCTGCACTTTATCAGTACCACCGCCCACCACACTGCCACAATTGGATCTATCTGGGTTGCTTTGTCTCACAACACTGCAAGCCCTCTGGCATGATGATTGTACTGTCTGTCGTAGCCGCCTGCTGTTGTCTGTCTTGTCTTGCAATTTGTTGCCCCGTCTTGTCTTATGTTGTCTTGTGTCTTATGTTGTCTTGTGTCTTATGTTGTCTTGTCTTGTGTGTAGCACCAGGGTCCTGGAGGAACGTTATTTCGTTTCACTGTGTACTGTGTATATGGCTGAAATGACAATAAAATCCTACTTGACTTGGATTCTGAAAGATAGAATTTTGTTCTATCACATATGAACACTTAGTTTTAGCAAGTGGCAAAATGAAAATCCTCTGCTCCTCTTTTTTCATTTGTGTGAAATAAGTTTGAGCACTCCTGGGGTCTAAATGAAACCTGTTCTGCCTGCATTCTAAATTTTTATAATTTGTTAATTTTGAGCATTTCTAATGTGTTCTCTTTGTGAGTTTTACGCTAGTTAGAGGTATGAGGAAGTCTGAGGTGGCAGAGTGGAACAGGATATGTATGAGGGTAGTATTACAGTGGTGAGGTCTGTGCAGTGATGATGACTGATGAATGAAGTAGAATGAGTCCATTCCTTTTTGCAAATACTGAATCTATAGTTAACACTTAACTCTGAGGTTAGATTGATGATGTTTGCTGATGATATTGTGATCTGCAGCAAGAGTTGGGAGCAGCTTGAGGAGAACCTGGAGAGATGGAGATATGCTCAAGGGAAGAGAAGAATGAAAGTGAGTAGGAGAAAGATAGAATACATGAGTGTGAACAAAAGGGGGGAAAGTGGAGTGGTTATAATGCAGGGAGAAGTAGGAAAAAGTAGTAATCACAGTTCATTCAGAGAGTAGCACTGAGTAACAGTTCGCAAGTGTAGGAAGAGAATTCAAGAAGAAAACAATTTGATACAGATATAAATTGTGGTTTGTAGAACTCTCAAGATTTTAGCATACAATATTTGAAAACAGACTAAAATGAATGTGGCCTCAGCTGTTTGATGGGGTTTCTTACAGCACTGCACACCTGTCCTTTATATACTCTTATCTTGTTACTACATGAAGCTATATGCTTTACTTACTTTTAAAAATTAGTTTCAGTGATAATTTTTGCTCTAATCTAGGTGTGCTACTTGCATGTTCTAGCTGCACTTTTCCAGCTTTCATCAACCTTCTGTGAGAAATCATACTGCCAGGTTCCTTCTTTTCAAAGTAATAGTACAATTCCAAAATAACTCCCTCTTGGCACAGAAATCCTCACAGTACAAAAAAAAAAAGAAAAAGTTCATTAACCTGTTCTTTAATCTTCACAGTTTTTCAGAGTGTTCTGTGATTCTGGGTTATGTAGAGTCTCTGCCTGTCAGTCCGCTAGGGCAGAGGCAGAAATGCTGTGTGTGGGATGAGCTGAGATAAACACTTCATAATTAAAGAGGCTGAGGTGTGTGGCCCCTCATGTTGCCACAGCTTCTGACTCCAGAGCAGCCATCTGGAAATGGCTGACAACAGCTGCACGGAGGAGGTAGGGTTCACTCTGCTGCTGTGTGGCTGACACCTCTGAAAACAGAAAAGCAACGGCAGCTCATTTTGTGGAGATTATAGGGCAAAGAAGGGCAAGGGAAAGGGAATATGAAATGGGAACAAACAAATAGCCACTCTGATTTGTGAAAGCTACTTATAAAACTTTCTGTTGATACTTTTCTTAAACTAGGTTTTAAAGAAAGCTTTACGTTTTTGATCACTTTGATGAATGCACCTTATCACCTTTACAGAAACATTCTTCAGCTCCAAATCAGAATCTTTAGCACAATATACCATCACCTTGAAGCAAAATACAAAACAATTGAAATCTGATAGGAAGAAAATGCATGAATGCAATGTGATTTTGTTTCTATGTCATTAAACACTATATCAATTAGTCCTCCTACAAGAAAATTCTCACATAATCAAACAGGCAGCTGTCATTTCTAAATGCAGTGCACTAACGTTGCAGTAACTTTTCACAAAGATCTTCAATTGATGGTGGAGTGTCAGAACACCGATTAAGTCTCCAGTACATCCTTCCAATAGTCTGAAACTGTGGCCAATCCAGGTATTAAATGATGCTCTGTGTTCCTAAACAACCTTTCACTATTTTAAAATCCAGAGTCTTGGTCATTGTTAATTGGAATATGCTTTTGCATCAGGGGAAAAAAGATTTAGATGCAAAACCTGGTCTTCTAGCATATTCAGGTAATCAACTGTCCTCACTTGGGGCACCTAATGCCATGAACCTAATACTCTGGAATGCAATTGAAACGTAGATCATAACAGATCATAACACTGAAGCCAAAGGCTTTTGGGCATGATAAGTATTTCACTTTATCCACATCGATTCTTACCGGCATATGCATATCACTCTTTAGCAAAGCATTTCACCGTTTGACTTTTGTTGTTTTGACCTAGAGCGCATTTTTAATGCTCCCTAGCATTTTTTTTCAGTAAGCCTCACTGATAATTGGTTTCCTTAAGACTTATATATATATATATATATATATATATATATATATATTATATATATATATATATATATATATATACAGTACTGTGCAAAAGTTTTAGTCTTCTATGAATGTAGTAAAAAGGTAGTAACACCAAATATTGATTTGATTTATATTTTTCTTTTGTTCGCTCACTTTGCATTTTGTAAATTGATAAAAATAAACAATAATTATTTATATTTCTGAAAGCATTCTTTATTTACAGCATTTTCCACACCTGCCTAAAACTTTTGCACAGTACTGTATATAGATATATATATAATATAGTGCTATAATTGTTACATAGATTACTATGCAGTAGGTTTAGGGTGCACAGGATTACAGGATTAACCATTCTGTAAAATCACAGTGATACCTTAAACATCTCATTCAATGGTTTTTCTGTGGCAGTTCAAGGTCATCACCTCCAGAACACAACAGGAATGTGTAAACTTCTACTGGACTCTTATTACATCAAAAAGCATTGGTAATACAAGTGTCACTGGTGATAGCTTAAAACAATCAGTTTCCTAAATGCACATCATTTACGGTCTAATTGTTTTATTGAAGCGTATTACTGTCTGAAGGTGATTTGGAGTGAGATTAAGAAGTTAATTATGGGTTTTCTCACTTCCTCTATGCCTATAAACCTCTTTCATTCTTTCCACAAAAAGAATCACATCATTCAGAAGACGGCCATTGATTCACCCCAATGCCATATATAACTATTAGCAGGTGAAAAGCACACTGCTTCAGAGGGGAAACTATGTCAGGATGTGTGTTGTGGTAGGAACATGAATAAACTTATCCATCCTCAGCTCCCTAATGAGCTCGAGAACACTGCAAGTAAGAAGGATTAATTAATTATAGTCTGACATTTATGGATAATAACCTTATAGCAGATTTTTTGAATACAGTAGCAGTGTGAAAAAGTGTATCCAATATGTATATTTGAATTTAATCTTGGGGCTATTGCTACAGTGTTTAACAATGTAGAACGAAAGCTCTGGGAATACATAGACAAATGATCATTATACACATAGATCAAGAACTAAACACCCAGGCAGTCATCCTTAGCTTCTTGCTAGAACTTCCTGGTTTACACAACATTGACATGCCACAGAAGATGGCATATGCTGACCTGAGTTTAATGACTTTAAAATTTAATTTTTTTCCAATAGATACAAATACATTTTATCTGAACGTTTTTTCATCTGGCAATGCCTTCCAAAACAACATTAAATCAACCTTTGATTTAAAACAACAAAAAAGCTTCTCTATAGAAATCCAGGTCCAGAAAGAAAAAAAAAACTCCCTAAAAATATGAGGAAGAAACATGGGAAATTAGATCAAATGGATTTTAAAGAATGCTTTACAGTTGTCACGGTGGCGGGATGCAGAAAGGACGTCTGCGCAGAGCCAGTGATCCAAGACATACTTTATTCACGATAGTCACCAAAACAAGACACAAACTGAAACTGAACAGTTTGCGTAACTTAAGGCTTTGCCTATAGAATGAACCACGCTCTGTTCTCACTCACTGGGGCTTAAATAGTCAGCTCCAATGAAGCACACCTGTGCCTTCATGAGCTCAGGTGTGCTCAGTCAGAACAGAGTGCCCTCTACCGTGAATAAAACATAACCAAACCGTGACAACAGTGCAAAAGTTAAAACAGTAGCTTCTTTTCTGCACTTGTTCAAATTGAGGAAATTAGGACATAACCAATTATTGATAAGCTCAATCAGATGTATAGCTGCCAATTGTAACTAAAACATCCTCGCCATCTAGATGTTATTTGAAACACCAGTTTTTCAGTCTGTCTACTAGAATACTTTAGCCAAAGGCAGAGTTTAGATCTAAAAGTCAATAATCTGCCTGAATACAAGTTAAGAATTTTTAATAAAGCATCCTTAGGACTGTGCCAAAGCCAGAATCCTGTTTGGAATTCATTAAAGCAGCTATTTTCCTTTAGATCTCTTCCTTTAGATGTTGTTTCCAATAGCGTTCAGACTTTATGAGATAACTAGGCCTGGTGGATTGGTGGAGTCCTGTCACATATGAGGGCTTTCTGGCACGTGTGAGGTGTGTGGGGCATGCTAGAGGGCTTGGGGAGGGGTGCTGACATCCGCTCCCCTCCCAGGATTGGCCGATGTTGTGCCTGTTCCAGCTCCAGCAACCAGGAGGGCGTGGCTGAAGAGCCGGCCCCCGCGGTAGCCCCTGGAGAAGTGGGGCTGCGATGCAGGCTCACGTGTCAGCACAAGGTGGGACTGAAGGGACATCCGCCATCACCGCGGAGGAGGCGGGGCTTGAGGGACGAGGTCCAAGTCTGCTGGAGGAGGTGGGGCTTTAAGGGGCTGCGTCCAATCCAGACCGCTGGAGAGAGAGCGGGGTTTCAGGGGCTGCAGCCGAACCCGCCTGAGGACCGCGGTGAGAGCGGAGCGTTCGACTGGACTTTGTTTGGACTTTTGTTTAACGTTTGCGTTACCCCTCTCCTTTAGGGGGATCCTGCTGAAGCAGGATCTGGCGCCCTGGGAGTAGGCGCCTTTGGGGAGGGGTGCTGTAACGGTCTGGCGCCAGTAGAGGGCGCCCTGCTCTGATTGTGCACACCTGGGCTTGGGTGCCAGGTGTGTCTCATCGGGGGCTGGCGTTATAAGCCCCGGTGAATCGGAGCAGGGCGCTGGTCATTCTGTGTGCGCACTGTGATTACTCGGGTTATGTTTTACATTTGTTATTTTGGTTAATATGTTTAGTCCTGTTCACGTTATCCGTCATTAAAGTCCAGTACGAAGTTATCAGCTCTGCATTGGCGTCCAGCCCTCAACACCACACCATGACAAGTCCAGTCTCTTGGTTTTATATATATTTTTTTTTTGGCATGTTGTTGTTTTCTGAAGTCCTCCGAAATCTCCTTTGTTGATGCGTTTATATTCTTCTTCAAACACGTGTTGATCAAAATGTAATCAATCCCTGTTGAAAAAAAAAATTGTTTTCACCTAGCATCCCACTGTTGGAATATAATTTAATTTAAAGTTGGAAGACTTTAATTTAAAATTCTTTAAAATAAATTTTTCAAGTGTTGAGGTCTAACAACTTCTCAACAAGAAAGTGGTTTAATGTTTCTTTAATGTTTTTTTTTTTTTGATTGTAGCTACAAAACTTTAAGAGGTTTTATCTGTCAAAAGTAGCAAATATATAGGAACAAATTTTCTATCATTAGGAAAACATGTATACCACATATACTGGTCTTATGCCTGGACATAAAATAAGAGCCTTCTGTTGGATAAATATGCAATGATTAATATGTTTCAGTAAATAATTTCATCCTGACAGATGCAGCAAATTGCTTCTACAACCATGTTGCATCCTGTAGTCATGGAAATAAATTCAGGAAGGTAACATCATTGCCCTATTTAAAGCAAAAATAAAACACCTGAGTAGATTACTGAAACTACTAAAATTGGTAGTTTGGTAGAAAATTGGTGCTTTGGATTATTTGTTTTATATGCTAATTTTAAAAAATTACTATTTTATAGCTGCTACAGATACATCAGCAGTCAGACAGCAGTCCAGAAAAGCCACAGTTTTCACAGTAGTCACAGTAGTGGAAAAAGAATGGAATGCTAGTGTGTGTTATGCTGGTCCTTTATTGAAGTGAATTATGCTTGTTCAGTCTCAGCTTGCCTCTTTAAGGTCTTATAATTCTATAAATCTGTTTGGGAAGAAACTGTGACTTAAAATGGAACATTTTTTAAAATTTTTCTCTTGAGGAATTAAAGGAAACAAAAGACAGGAAAGTGGAGCAGAGACACTGTTTCATTAATATTGCTTGCCATTGTGCTTTTATAGGTCATACTAATTATGTATTTATGAAAACTAAACAATATTTGAATGGAGGGAAAAAGATGTAGAGTAAAAAATCTGCCCAACACATCCCTTATTTTCTGCATAATACAAATGAAAGGTCAAATCTTAATAAAGTTAAACAATTGCAAAATAAAAAAGTTCCCATACTTTTTAAAATGTAATATAGATATTTTTCTAAATCCGGCTGATGAACAATCCAAATAATTTTAAGAGCTCTTTGTAAGTTACTATTATGAAATAGCTTGTAATAGCAGTATGCCTGGTCATCTGAAATTAACATTATCATTTCTGTTGCTTGTGACCTTCCAGCAAGTCTCACTGATGCTGTGTTGTGTATGTAAATAAGCCAGGATCTAAACCATGGAGACAGACAATTAACCTCAGTTACACCATGCATTACATTTTGTGAGCAAGATGTTTGGGAAGAGGCCAGACCACAAATTACAGCCATCCAAGGTTGAAACATTCAAGCAGATGTATTATGACCTTAGTCTGATGACAATAAAAGTAAGTGAAGCAATAGTTTAATCTTATTTGTCTTTTAACGGTTCTTCTACTCAAACATGTTTACACTAAGGTGGTGCAGTCAGTCCATTTAGATAAACCTTTGAGAAATAACTGCAGAAAATATTTAAAGTATATTAAACAAATGATTAGCTTATATGGGTAATGAAGGCAATGTTGAGGGAAGTAGGGCTATCTCTAAATATAAACATACATTTTACAATTTATTATAATCTAATCATTATTATACTCCATAATAATCTAATCTCCTCCAAGTCATTTAAGGTATAAAAAAATTAAACAATAACTAATTTTGCATAGCGTTTCAGAGATTCTTACTTAGGGACACATTAGTTATAAATAATAAAACTATGGTGCCTTTTTAAAACATAAGGATTATGAAATGGTTCTTCAATGCAGGTGAACTTTCACATAAGCAGTTTATGTTTGTTTCACTACCTGCCCAACACAAAAGGTTCAAAATCTATTTGGTTGGGCTTGGGACAAACTTAGAAATGTGGATCTCATACCCTTGGGGTTCAGAGACTAGAACTAACTCAGAAGCAAGGACTCTCTAATTTAGTCTAGTCTTAAAAACCAAAACAGATAGGTATAAAAGACAGTTGTTTTGAACTTCTTATAAAGTAGTGTAGAAATACTTCTAAATAAATATTTATCTCAAGAACAGATAATATAGCTTTAGCTTTAGTCTGGCCCTGTTTTTTAGATGTAGTAAAATAATTATGAGTATTTAATGTATGAATTACATTAAGTCCTTCCATTATTATGCATTCACTGAAGTAAGCAACTAATGAACTATTTAGGTGCCATCTAGCCCTTCCCCTGTGGTCAGTTTCCTCCAAGTAGAGCACATATCACTAATATCTCACAATGAAGGCCAATGAATGTAAGTACCAGAGGGAATTCCCTGCATATTTTGTGTTTAGACATTTAGCCTACAGTAGGTTGGATTTCCAGATTGAAAGTTTGCATCCTACTGCAAATTCTCAGTTGTTCAGTTAAATTTCATACGCTTATGTATTGTTTGGCCAACAAGTGTTAATAAACATGCAGTTAAAGAGGTTATATTCCAAAGCACTTCAATTAATATTGCTAATACCAGATGAACAGTGACTGATCAACTCACTGACCTGTTGGATAACCGTAGAGTTTTATTTTAGTTTAGATGAAATATTCTGCATAAAAATTGGACAGGAGTTACATGTCCAAAAGGCCACTCTATTCCTTATATCTTAAAAATGAGCAAAATAGAACAAAACACACAATGATATCATGACTAAATGAGTTCAGAAGGCACACAAACTCAGAAAGATTTAATGATTCAGCATTTGCAACCCCACTTAGGTGGCACCTTGGTTAGTGGAGGAAAAACAAAAACCATTGCAAGGGAGTTACATAATTCCCACATGGCTTACAGTTTAGGTTGTGTTTAAAAACAGCTTCCACAAACCCACACAGGAAGTAACAAAATGGGTGTTTGTTAAGATGACAGAAATTTAGCTTTCATCATATTTTGGACTTTGGCCCAAACTGAATAATGGACATCTAAACTTTTGTGTAAGCGCTCAAAGCTCCAGAATGAGGGGGTTTAATTTTCTTTGTGCTTTTTACTGTTATAAAAAAGTAATGAGCCTATAAGGTTCAATCATTTGCATGATCAAATTGCACCATTTATAGGAGGGTTATTAAAAGAACCATTTTAAAAGATGGGATATGTGCAAAGAACCCATTTAATGTAAAGAATCTCATGATGCAGTGGTTCTTGAAATAACCCTAAATTGGTTTGGAACCTTTACACTTTACGCTTTATGCTTTACCATTGCTATGCTAAATTTGAAAGATTTTCAATAAGCCAGTCCAAAGATAATCCACTTTGGTCAAATAAATCATTTAACAACAACACTGGGTGAGGCAGGCACTCTGGATATGCCCTAGAATTTGGTTAGAATGCTTAAAAAGGTCAAGACAAGCATGTTGTCATCAGCATGTTTTCTCTGCCCCAACTCAGTATGAGTGTGTGTGTGTGTGTGTGTGTGTGTGTGTGTTTGTGCATGTGCGTGTGTGTCCACACACTCACACAGAGTGCTATCAGCACTCAACAGTTATTTTGAAGAGAGCGCTCCATGCACATATTTACACAGCATTAATTGGTGATTGCTAATCTGAAGCTAATGCCCCTAGTGCCCTAGTGCCCCCTTTCTTGCACAAAACTTTAATCACTTAAAAGTATACCTAAACCGATTATGAAAGTAATTTGAAAGTTTTAGTCTGGAAGAGAGCAAAGAAACATTTTTAAGGTTGGAACAGCTTTGCCATTTTTTTTTTTTTTTTTTTTTTGGTGCAGGTGTCAAAATCATCAAAATACATTGCGAGGCTACATTTTAGACCACCCCATAATGCTATTGTATTAAATGGGTAACAAGACTTCAGCCTGTTCCAACAAGTGGCATTAATGAGAGAGAGAGAGAGATACACAGAGAGAGAGAGAGAGAGAGAGAGAGAGAGAGAAAGAGAGAGAAGGGGGGGTGAGCGAGCGAGTGAGAGACAGCGAGAGAGAGAGAGAGAGAGAGAGAGAGAGAGAGAGAGAGAGAGAGAGAGAGAGAGATCTTTTCATCTGGCTAACAGAAATCCCAGTTTTGTCAGAAAACTTCCTGCTAGAAAGCATAAATATGAATAGAGGTCACACAGAAGGCCTAGCACTTGATAGATGTGAATCATCTAAATGATTTATATAAATAATTAAGGTAGCCCAGTTCTAGTCCGAATTCTGTAGTAATCAGACTGAGAGAGTCCATAGTCCATAGCTCATAATAAAATAATTATGATTAAACTATAAATAACTTTTTTTTATATTTTATAAAAAATTTTTTATTGTAGATTATTAAAAATGATTAAAAGTATAGCACACTTCTTCTGTTTCTTTCGGCTGCTCCCGTTTAGCGGTCGCCAAAGCGGATCAACTGTCTCCATTTCTTCCGGGCTCTGCATCTTCCTGCTTCAAACCGACCACCTGTATGTCCTCTCACCATGTCCATAAACCACCTCTTTGGTCTTCCTCTTCTCCTCTTTCCTGGCAGCTCCATCTTCAACATCCTCCTTCCAATATATTCCTCATCTCTTCTCTGGACATGTCCAAACCAACGCAACCTTGCCTCTCTAACCTTGTCTCCAAGACGTCTAACCTGAGCTGTCCCTATAATATACTAATTTCTAATCCTGTCCATCCTTGTCACACCCAACAAAAATTTCAGCATCTTCAACTCTGACACCTCCAGCTCTGCCTCCTGTGTTGTCATCAGTGCCACCATCTAAAACCCATACAACATAGCTGGTCTCACTACTGTCCTGTAAACCTTCCCTTTTATTGTTGCTGGTATGCGTCTGTCACAAATCACTCCAGCCATTCTGCTCCACCCATTCCAACCTGCCTGCACTCTCTTCTTCAGCTCTCTTCCACACTCGCCTTTACACTGAACTGTTGATCCCAAGTATTTAAACTCCTCCACCTTTGTTACCTCCACTCCCTGCATGCTAACCACTCCACTTTCCTCCCTTTCATTCACACTCATGTATTCTGTCATTGCCCTACTCACTTTCATTCCTCTCCTCAGATCACAATAACATCAGCAAATATCATTGTCCACCGAGACTCCTGTCTAACCTCGTCCGTCAACCTGTCCATTACCACTGCAAACAAGAATGGGCTCAGTGCTGATCCTTGATGTAATCCAACCTCTACCTTAAATGTATCCATCACTCCCACTGCAAATCTCACCCCTGTTACGCTGCCATCATACATATCCTGAACTACTCTCACATACTTCTCTGTAACACCAGACTTCCTCATACAAAACCACAACTCCTCTCTAGGCACCCTGTCATATGCTTTCTCCAAGTCCACAAAGGCACAATGCAGCTCCTTCTGACCTTCTCTGTACTTCTCCATCAACACCCTCATAGCAAACATAGCATCTGTAGTGCTCTTTCTCGGCATAAAACCATACTGCTGTTCATTAATCCTCACCTCTTTTCTTAACCTAGCTTTCACTACTCTTTCCCATAATATCATGGTGTGGCTGATCAACTTTATCCTTCTATAGTTACTACAGCTCTGTGCATCACCCTTATGCTTGAAGATTTAACCAGAACACTTCATCTCCACTCCTCAGGCATCCTCTCACTTTCCAAGATTTAACAATCTGGTCAGAAACTCAACTGCCATCTCCCCTAAACACCTCCATGCATCCACTGGTATGTCATCTGGTTCAACAGCCTTTCCATTCTTCATGCTCTTCATCGCTGCCCTTACTTCCATCTTGTTTATTTGCTGCACTTCCTGGTTCACTCTTCTCACATCATCCAATCGTTTCTCTCTCTCATTTTCTTCATTCATCAGCCCCTCAAAGTATTCCTTCCATCTGCTCAACATGCTCTTTTCACCTTGAGTACGTTTCCATTTCTTTCTTTAATCGCTCTGACTTGCTGCACATCTTTCACAGATCTGTCTCTCTGTCTAGCCAATCGGTAAAGGTCCTTTTTTCCCTCTTTACTGTCCAACCTCTCATACAATTCACCAAACACCTTATCTTTGGTCTTCGCCACTGCTTTCTTCGACCTGCTGCTCATCTCTTTGTACACCTGTCTACTTTGTTTATCTCTTTGACTGTCCCATGTCTTCTTTGTCTCCCTCTTCTTTTGAATACACTCCTGGAATTCTTGGTTCCTTCACCAGGTTTCCTTATCCTGCTTCTTCCTTCCAGATGTCACACCAAGCACATTTCTAGCCATCTGCCTTATCATTTCTGCAGTAGTTTCCCAGCAATCCGGTAGCTCTTCAACACCTCCCAGTGCCCGTGTTAACTCCAGCTGGAATTCCACCTTGGAGTCCTCCTCCTTCAGCTTCCACCACTTGATCCTCGACTCTGCCCTGACTTTCCTCCTCTTCTTGACCTCCAAGGTCATCCTACAGACCACCATCCTATGCTGTTTAGCTACACTCTCCCCTGTCACTACTTTGCAGTCTCCAATCTCTTTCAGACTGACCCTCCTGCAAAGAATATAATCCACCTGTGAGCATCTTCCTCCACTCTTATACGTCACCCTGTGCTCCTCCCTCTTCTTAAAATATGTATTAACTACAGCCATTTCCATCCTTTTTGCAAAATCTACAACCATCTGACCTTCACCATTCCTCTTCTTGACACCATACCTACCCATCACCTCCTCATCACCTCTGTTCCCTTCACCAACATGACCATTAAAATCTGTGCCAATCATCACTCTCTCTCCCCTGGGTACACTCTCTATCACTTCATCTAACTCACTCAAGAATTTTTCCTTCTCTTCCATCTCACAGCCAACTTGTGGAGCATAAGCACTAACAACATTCATTATCATACCTTCAACTTCCAGCTTCAAACTAACCTGACACCCTCTTCACCTCCAAAACACTCTTCACATACTCTTCCTTCAGGATAACACCTACCCCATTCCTCCGTCTATTCATCCATCAAGTCCCTACCCTCACTTCCACTCTCCACCCCTTCTTTCTGTCTCTCCATCTGGACATGCCTTCCTCCTCCTCTCAACAGTAGTCCAATTTCCACCAGTACCCTGTAGGCTAACAGTACTGGTGGCGGTTGTATGGAATTCTGTATCATTGTCTGCATATTGATTTGGCAAAGTTTTACACCGGATGCCCTTCCTGGCGAAACCCTCCCCACTTACCCGGGCTTGGGACTGGCACAAGGAAATACACTGGCTTGTGCATCTCTAGTGGCTGGGTTAAAAGTATAGCACACTTATAATTAATAAATAGCTATCAGTAATATTGTACTTAATGAAATTGTAAGAAAAAACTGGAACAAGAATATAGTAACTGTTTGGACACTTGATTAATTTTTTATGTGTTTCTATAGGGTAGAATATAAGCTATGAAAGATTTATGCCAAATAAAACACCTACAAGGTGTACCAGCAAGGTCTACTTGTAACGGTCTGGCGCCAGTAGAGGGCGCCCTGCTCTGATTGTGCACACCTGGGCTTGGGTGCCAGGTGTGCCTCATCGGGGGCTGGCGTTATAAGCCCCAGTAAATCGGAGCAGGGCACTGGTCATTCTGTGTGCGCACTTTGTGATTGTTTGTTATGTTTTACACTTGTTATGTTTAATATGTTTAGTTCTGTCACAATGTGGTGTTGAGGGCTGGACGCCAATGCAGAGCCGAGAGCTTCATACTGAACTTTAATGACGTATAACATGCACAGATGCTTGGACAGGAAGTGATAAAAAGAGCAGCATCTCCAGATTCAATTTCATGAAGCAATTCAGTCTGCTGTTTTTTGACTGTGGACTTGCAGATGCTCTTAGAAAAAATGTCTTTCAATAATTTTAAACAATGAAGGCAATGAAGGCAAAGCCTCCTGTCTGCCTATGATTTTATATTATAACATGGTCTTCTTCTTCTTCTTTTGTCTTTCTGTTCCCATTAGGGGTTGCCACAGTGGATCAACCATCTCAACTTCTCCCAGTCCTCTGCATCTTCCTCCTTCAAACCAACTGCCTGCATGTCCTCTCTCACCACATTCATAAACCTCCTCTTTGGCCATTCTCTTCTCCTCTTTCCTGGCAGCTCAATCCTCAACATCTTCCTGTAAAATAGTTTATCTCTCCTCTGTACACATCCAAACCAATGCAATCTTGCGTCACTAAATTTGTCTCAAAAACGTCTAACCTGAGCTGTCCCTATAATATACTAATTTCTAATCCTGTCCATCTTCGTAACTTCATCATTCTTTACCTTCAGTGTGTGGTATATCTTACTTCATAACCTGGTTAAGTAACCATTTCACTCTACTGTTCATGACTGTAGTTTAGGAAACATCACCTTCTCTGTGTTGACAGAAAAATAGTTGCTTAAGTACTTAAAAGAAGACAAAGATGAAGTAAAATAATTACACTGGGAAATGCCAGTCCTCTAACTTGCAGAGAGAAAGCACTCTGAGAACTCTTTAAGAGTTATTAGATCAATCTAGACTAATCATAATCACCAAACCAATGGGCTACTTGGGACAACTAATGGAGCACTTAGAGCATACAAATGGAGTGCTAGTCTCTTAATAGCCTGTTCTGATTGGCTATTACGAGGGGAAAATTAAGATTTTAGCTAAATATGGGCTTACATTTCTCAGTAAAATGCACTTTTTGCACTTTAGATCTTCTTGAAGAGATTAATTAAGGATTAATTGGGTACTTTTGGGATATGGAGAGACCTAATTGTTGGAAATGAGGAAAACACTCTTCGGGTTTGAGTGAGTCATCTGAAGAGGGACTGGGTTTTTTTTTTCTTTCAAATTTGCATGACAGTTTCTTCTGAAAATATTTATTCCATTTATAATAGAAGAAGTTACATGTTTTATGCTGCTTGAAGAGTTATGTTTTGTCAGAATGGAGAGAATGCTTAAAGAGTGAATTATATAAGTGCACCCACTGAGAGATTGATTAGTTATGTGAACCCTTTTCAAGGAGAAAAGAAAATCTTCAGTGTCTTTGTTTTAACTCTGAAGATTTCTGATAGCTGTACTGTCACTAGAACTGCCACTAGTTTGGTGGCTGCTGAAGCAAAAAAAAGGTTACTTTCCTAGTAAATTTAAGCATAGTAGCAATATTTTTATTGATCCCATGTTGACACAGTACAAATGGGAGTTAGAATTTTCAAACAAATACATGTACGAATGTACAAATACATAAATATAAAAATAAATAAAGAATGTAATATGTTAAAAAATATTTTTTTTTTAAATAAATTGAATATACTAGGTTTTGTTCCAGCAACAGTAATGTTAATGTTTAATGTCTTTTTAGCAGTTACAGTGCTTAAGATATGTATGAAGAAAAATACTGCTCAAAGTTTATATCATATAAAATTCACCTCTTTGTATCATTATATTTATTTTTTATTCTTAGCACTGTTGCTAATTACTGGTCTGGATCCAGATTTAAAAGCTGCTTGCTGAAATGTGCATTACAATAATGGTTTCATTTCAACATTTGCCATTTGCCATTTTGAAACACAGCATGCAGTGAAACGCAGTCTATGCATTAGGGACATTAGGGACGTACCTTGCTCAAGGGTTCCTTAGGTAAACCTACTGGTCTCCCAATTCCCAATTCCCAATTCCCAATGGACCTCCCAGTTCTGGGGCCTAGTCCCTAACTACTAGGCCACTGCTGTTCATTTGCCTTGAAATCCATTTGTTACCTTATTCATAAGTAAGCTCTTTTCTGACTGGCTGTTCAACCAGTTCAGTCATCCAGCTTCCTACTCTCAGAGTGTGTTAAAGACGGGTAAGCCACAAATGACTGATTCACTGCTCACCGTTCACCTGTGTGAATACCATTTAAACTTCAGTTTTACATGTCTTTTAAACTTAGCACCTTATGGACTCTTTAAAGCTTTTTAAAGCTGTTAGTTCATCTTCCTGTTTATATTAACAAAATTATATAATTTAGAGAATCTGTCCTCATCTTCCCTTTATGCTTTGTAACATATTCACTGAAATTTTCTCATTTATCACCAGGGTTGAGTTATTTTTTTATTTTTTTTTTCTTGATGATTTGTGTAAGTACAAGCACGGTTCCCTCATTGTGTGACTGATATGTTACTGGAACTCAAATTTCAATCCCCCACTCTTTCATTGATATATTTATCGAGCATTCTCTGAGATGATATATACTTTGCATGAATAAAGATAAAGTAATTGAGTGTGATCTGTGGATTGAATATGAGTGATAGCAGAAATCTGCATAGGTATTATGTTTTAACTAACATTTATAGTACAAATTTAATAGTCACAGTTCACCAGTGGTATTTGTAACTCAAGTAAGAAAAGGCAGATTTCTTCTCAGATTTCTCATATATACTTGAGTAGAAGTAAAAGAATTATTTTTTTTTATACTCTCCAAAATGTGCTGTCACTGATATACACGTGTTAATCGTCATCTCTTCCTTGTAGATCTACTGGCTGTGGCAGCTATGTTAAGGACAGGGGAGCAGCTGAGTTGAACTTAAATGTGGCTTGTGGTAGCCAGAAAAGAACTGAATGAAAAGTGAACGTGCGTCCCTTGTCATTGCGAGGTCACAGCACAGCACACAGTGAGCCACAAGGAAATTGGACCTCTGCATTTAACCCATGCACACAAACACCGTGCAGCAGTGGGCAGCTATTGAAAGCGCCCGGGGAGCAGTGATGGGGACAGTACCTTGCTCAAGGGTACCTCAGGGCAACCTACTGCTGAGGGAATTGAACCCACAATCTTTCGATGGGGGAGCTCCCTAACCACTAGGCGACCGCTGCCCCAGAATGAGTATCTCAAAAGAGTTTTCAAAGAGTTATATATAAGCATTTCTATTCATAAATGCACAAGGAAAGGCAGATATCATGAGACTCAAGGTCCAGACAGGTTTCTCTTGCTGTCTAGCAGGATTACTTATTGTGGCAGAAAACAATGATGACAATGGTTGATGATGCCTGACCCCAAATGCAGCATCCTGAAAAAGAAGAAAATTAAATTCAGAAGTCAGAAGTCTATAGGGTGTAGCTGTCATCATTTTAAAGAAGAATGTTGAGGCATTGATTATAGGTCTGCTATGATTGTATATGGCCGTAGACACTCAGCAGGCTCAGGGCAGCCATAAAAGGCTGAGGGTATAGGGCCATCATTAAACGATGAAAAGCCAGAGACCTTATGCCCCACCACTAGCTGTTTTTTGTCCTCATCAGTAGGAATAAATCAGCCATTTCTGAAGGTGGTGGAAAGAAACAGGCTGTCTAAAAGGCTGCAATTCAGCAAGACTCATTAATGCTAGCAAGGGAGAAAAAAACTGCTTGAAACGAGGACAGCTTGTTTTATCTTTTTTTTTTTTTGTTCCATTTTTTCCTAATCACTTGATGTGGTTTTCAGAAGGAACTTTATACCCAGAGTTTGTTTAGTTCCTTTGAAGTTGTGAAATTCAAAATCATATTACTGCGATCAATAGAAAGACAAAATGCCCCAATTGCAGAGGATACTACTTTGAGAGGAGCCCGGCATGTCTTGCTAGCTCGCACACTTCAACCAACTGTTAATAAGCGGGCTCAACTTAATTGATTTCCCCTTCATCTCTTCCCTAGATTATACCAAAGTAATAGCGTGTCTGCCCACAGAGCCCAATTCAATCTTGTATTTCTATTCCGACAGAATGCTATAAATGTGTGCAAACAAATTTGACAGTCTCGAAAAATAGACCTGGCACTAAATTCACAGCATAATTTTTTTCTTCATAGACACAGAACATTTGGTTTCTTACCCTCAGCAGTGATTTTTCAGCCTTTGGTACTTTGGTGCCACTTGGCTAAAGTCTTCTCTATTAACAATAATGAATGGAAACTTAGTAAAAGTGCTAAACACCAAATGAAAACATGGAAAAGTCAGTTTTCTTCCTAATCAGATGTAACGGTAGCAGGGTGCGAGAAGGACATCAGTGCAGAGCCAGGAGTTCGAAACATAACTTTATTTCTCATATCAACAAAAACAAGATCCAAGGACTGCAGTTCTGACTAAAATACGACACAAGGAACTGCAGTCTGATTTAAACAAGTTACCAAAATTACCAAAAACTACCATTAACATGAGGCTTCGCCTCATGAATGAACTGTGCTCTGTTCTGACTCATCGGGGCTTAAATAGCAGCCACCATGAAGCACACCTGTGCCTTCATGAGCTCAGGTGTTCTCAGTCAGAACAGAGCGCCCGCTACCATGCCCGAAACAAAACTCAACCGTGACATCAGACGAGCAATCTGTTCTGCTGTACAGCATATATAGCTGTCTCTTTGATAAAACAGTTTCAGATATTATTCTCAGAATACTTGTTTTTGCTTGGTTCTGTCTAGCATTTCAACAAAGATCCATTTAGATGAGTTTTTATCAAAGTAAATACTGAAAGAATATTATACTCAAGTATATTGGCTGAATTGATTCTGAATTTAAGGGCAGTATTTGGTTCTAAGCTATAGCTAAAATTTGTTCAGAGTGGCCACAAGTAACTGGATTCCTGCTTAAAAATGGGAAATGTTTGTCTATAAAATGTTTGTGTTTCTTTTAAAGCTTAAATGACTTTAAGTAGGTGAGGAGTAGTTGTTTATGCTGTGGCATTATTTTCCTGTGATGAAGACTTTGGGTTCATATGGAAAATCCACAAGATCCACAATCAAACCTATCCTCCAATGTGCTTTGGAATTTGGTCAGAATCAAAGTTGCATCCCCAGGAATTTTCTAGAGCACAGCACTAATGTTTGGCACTGAACTACCCAATCATTCACTATCAAAAAGTTGACAGAACCTCATTTTGAAACCCTCTCCACTCCACTTCAGAAAATGATTTCTGGTTACTTTGACACTCTCTCAGCTCCCAGTGTGAGCATACAATTACACATCCCATCATGGCATGATGCTTATACTAATTACACTATTTGTATTTAGTTTGTGGTTTTCAACAATTTTAATAGTGGCCACAATGCAAACAAATGTGCTGACCATGTGGTGTCATGGTCTTCTTTGTCCAGAAGGTTGTGCTTCCCCTTCCCTTCATATTGTCCCTCTTCTATGCTGGACATTTGTGGAAGAATCAATTGAGAGAAGCATGAATGAACAGTCAGTAACTGGAGAATAGAAGCTGCTGATTCATTTTATCAGCTTTTTTTTTTTTTATAAAGTGGATAAAACTTGAAAGCACACCACAGATCTTCCTTGTAGGATCATTGCTACTGAGCAGCTTATTTACAATGATTATCATTTTCTCTGAGTTTTTTTACACAATACAATGCGAATTAATTTAAAAATGTAGAGCTGTTTCTGAGTGGTTCAGATTAGTCTTTTAAGCAGATGCAGTTATTTGTTGAAATTTCTCCAGTCTATCACCATCCAACTGCAAATCTCACTCCAGTCTCATGATCAAAGTTGTGATGATACACAACCCTGTCTAATGATTCCTTGAAATACTGGGTTAACAGAAATATCTTGCAGGATGTGAGGGGAATATACACTTTTATTTCTTGAAGGAGTGACAGCCAGCTGTACTATTTTACATAATGAAGTGAAAGTGCCAACTTGTCATTGTGAAACATAGCACAACACACGGTGAACCACAATGAAATACAGCCTCTGCATTTCACCCATACACACATGTGCAGTGGGGGGCAGCTATTTAAAGTGACTGGGGAGCAGTGATGGGTATATATATATATATGAATGTTTCTATATTGGTGAAAGTATAAACAGCAATCATTTACTAATTACTGTCACCCAGTCTTTAATTATTATGAATTTTTATTTTCTTTTTTATTTACGTTTTTGTTATACATAGTATAACAAGTAAATCACATTATTGCTCATTTCCTTGTTATCCCTGCTGGCAATGTTTGAACTGAATCAGACTCTAAATGATGAAAATGCCATCTTGGGCACCCAAGATCCCCTCAAGTATATTTCAATTAATTTCAATTCAATTTATTCTTGTATAGCACCTTTCACAACAGAGTTGTCCCAAGGCGCTTTACATAGTTGGAAGACATAGCATGGTCTAAAAACTGAAGGCTAGAAGCTAAAGCCGGACGACTACGGAGGAGAGGAACCAAAAACTCCACTGTGTGGAGAAAAAAATCCTCTGAGGGTCCAAGGTCGACTGGCTACCCAACCCCCTTGGGTATACTAGCAGTACAAAGAGTTAGTTAGGGTTTAAACCCAGGATCAGCACAGAGTCTTAAGCTGCTTCCCAGGTTCAGCAAATCAAGCGCAGACCCAGGTACCGGTGAGCCGCCAGGATCCTTTGACGAGGACGCCTCCCTGTTGAAGTGTTCTGGGCACGCCCCACTGGAAAGAGACCCCGGGGAAGACCCAGAACACGCTGGAGAGACTATGTCTCTCGGCTGGCCTGGGAACGCCTTGGGATCTGCCCAGAGAAGCTGGAAGAAGTGGCCGGGGAGAGGGAAGTCTGGGCATTACTGCTGAAGCTGCTGCCCCCGCGACCCGACCTTGGATAAGCAGAAGGGAATGACATGACATGACATGACACGAATGACTTTCTGCCAGTCGCTGCTCCAGATGAACAATCTGTGCATCTGTCCTCTCTCTTTATGATCTGGACAGGTCGTCTTTGTGTGTCAACAGGGTCTGAAGCTCATACAAGACTAAGGACCCGTCCCCCAACCCGAAGGCGGAGGGAGGCCACCCTCTCATTCACCGGGGTAAACCCCAATATACTGGCCCTGAGCCGGGGGGGCAATAAGTATGCCCACACCTGCTTGGCGCCTCTCACCAGTAGCAACTCCAGAGTAGAAGAGAGTCCAGTCTCTCTCAAGGAGACTGGTTCCAGAGTCCAAGCTGTGCATCGAGTTGAGTCCAACTATATCTAGCTGGAACTTCTCCATCTCACACACTAGCTCAGGTTCCTTCCCCACCAGAGAGGTGACATTCCACGTCCCTAGAGCCAGCTTCTGCAGCCGAGGATCAGACCGCCCAGGCCCCCGTCTTCGGCCACCACCCTGCTCACTCTGCACCCAACCTCTTTGGCCCCTCCTACAGGTGGTGAGCCCATGGGAAGGGGGACCCACATTGCCTCTTCGGGCTGTGCCCGGCCGGGCCCCATGGGTGAAGCCCCGACCACCAGGCACTCACCATCGAGCCCCACCTCCAGACCTGGCTCCAGAGGGAGGCCCCCGGTGACCCACGTCCGGGTGAGGGAAAACGTCTTCCAAAGTTTTTATTCATCATAAGAGGTCTTTTGAACAGTCTTTTGGCAGAAAGTGAAGCGCATAATGAGAAAACAATAATGGAGTGGATGGAAGAGAGAGAAGGACTGCAACAGTTTGGTTAGATGTCCGCCTGGAGGGCAGGGCTTCTGTTTTGGACTATGCTCCTGCCATGGAGGGCGGGGCTTCTTTGTTGGAATGCATCTGTCCCCGCTGGAGAGTGAGGGCTACTGGATTTACATCTATGCCCGTCTGAATTAGAGATTGTGACTTTTGCACCTGCCACCAAGGGCAGTATGTCATGGACAATATGAACACAATATTAAGACATTGGGGTACCCCTTGCCACCACCTGCAGCTCTGGATGTTGCTGCAGTGGGGCACATGTTGCTCCTGGAATAGGCCATATTGTGTCTCTGATTAGGGGTTTTTGTTTGGCCTCCCCCCAGGGGCTCTGCTCCGGGTGAAGCAGGGTTTAGCGCCCCGGGAATGGTTTCTGTCAAGGTAGGCAGCGCTCTGCTCTGACTGTGCACACCTATGCTCACTTGGGCAACAGGTGTGACTCATTGGGGCTGGTTTTATAATCCCCAGTGACTCAGAGCAGAGCATTGGTGATTTAATTTTTACTTTTTGGATTTGGTTCTTGAGGTTTTTCTTGATGTCCAATAAAACACAAAATCCCTGGATACCTGGATACTTGACAAGGCTAAGATTTTTTTAGGCCATTTATTGAGGTATTGCTTCAGATTTTTTGAGGCCTGATATTAGTCATTGTTTCAGATTTTTAGGCCATGTACGTGGCTATTGTTGCAGGTTGATATTTTCTCATACCAGTAGCACAACATTGCAACATCTGAAACAGAGCAACATTGACTGCTAACAAGGATATGGTATGGATGGCTGTTTTAATGGTGAGAAATTTATTGCTTTCCCTGCCACAAAGGCCTGTCTCTTTTTATGACTGCTGCAATTTCTTAAGGTTCTTCTAAGACAAATATATGCACAATGGGAAAACCACCAATTAACGTCAAGCTTCAAAGTTAAACAGAAGCTCTTGCACAGATTTCCCTTCATGCCGAGTTCTTCCGCTGCACTGTGGGGGATGCTGCTAATCACCTCCACATCCATACACACACACACACACACACACACACACACACACATGCACACACACACACACACACACACACACACAAAAACCCTGTGGCTTCTTGCTTCAGAGTCTTGGTGCTCATAAGCCAGCCCCTGCATCAATAACCCATATACAACAAGCACAACCTATATAACTATTATTTACCTTTTCTTTGGGGAGGGTAGTTGCTCTCTTTATTCATAAATGCTAGTCTGTGGGCAAATAAAACACGTTACACTCTCACAGTTTTGAAGTATGTTTGGTAATTGTTTGTATGGAAAAGGCTCAGTGCATATGAATCAATGATTGGAGAGGAGACACCACAAACTTCTGATTGATTGTGTAACGGCGGCAGGGTGCCGGAAGGACGCCAGTGCGGAGCCAGGAGTTCAGAACTTAGTTTTATTATTCACAGTTACAAAAAACAAGAAATAAGGACTGCAGTTCTAATCAAAACCCAAGTGCCAAGGAACTGCAGTCTATAATCAAGATACCAAGTTACAAAAGCCAGAACCACCATTGCATGTAGGCTTAGCTTAACTAATGAGCCGCGCTCTGTTCTGACTCATCGGGGCTTAAATAGTCAGCCCCAACGATGCACACCTGTGCCTTCATGAGCTCAGGTGTGCTCAGTCAGAACAGAGCGCCCTCTAGCGTACCCAAAACACCTCATGTGACAAACACCTCATACGTGATAGAGAGCGCCCTCTAGCGTGCCCAAAACACTTCATAAGTGACAGAGAGCGCCCTCTAACGTGCCCAAAACACCTCACATGTGACAGAACCCCCCCCCCAAAAGGCGCGGCTCCCGAAGTGCCAAAACATAGCCGAACCCCTGGGGGGAGGTCAAGACAACAAAAAATTTTACAAAAACAAAAGTCCCTTGTTTGGACATACGGTCAGGTCCACAAAAAATAAAAAAGGACCTCTGACCAGCCATGTCCAGCCAGCTGGCGGTGGTGGGGGGATTCCTAGAGTTTCAGTCCATATTCTGATAACCAAGTCCCCTTGGTACTTGTGTTTAGCCGTACATTCTTTTAGTGTCTCTCTGCTGTTCCGTGTTTCCTCCCTCACTTGTCTCGCTGACTCTGTAGTGGGAACTCTGGAGGACTCGTATGATTGGTTCAAGAGCCTTGTCTGGTCATCACCTGAAAAAGAGCTACATACAAGAGATTCCCTGTGGTTAGAAGGGGAAGAGTTCGTTACCCTGTGTGTGCACCGCTTCCGGTCTCCGTCCCTCTCGCTTTCCATGACTTTCGTTTCATAATCCAAGGCAGGGAGTTTTTCGTCTCTTTCATACCAAGGTTGTACAGGCCACAAGTTCTGAGGAGACTGATCACGGGGACGTGTTATGGGCACGGTGTTGGGAAGCAGTGCAACCTGGAAGGCGTGTTCCTGCTCTGGAACTTTCAGGTGCTGATTGGAGCCTGGTTGTAGTGTTGTGCCAACTGGGACGATGTTCACGCGGGCACTGAGCAGGAGGTTTGGGGGAAGAACAGCTGGTGTGAAGACTCCTTTGGGAGCACTGACAGAAATAAAGGAAAGGTATTCCTCCATTGCTGCAGTGAACGCTGTTGCTCTCCTCTGGCACTGCTGGCTTCTGGGAGGCTGGGGTAACTGTGTGCTTCTATCTCTGAGAGGCATGGTAACTCGTGCTTTGTTTGTACTGACCTTACCCTTGGCAACCTGGGTTGCTCCTCTCCTCTGAGTAGGAGGGGATTTGACTAATTCCGGAGCCTCTGATATCTGTGGATTCCCCACAGGCACATCAAGTTGGGCTGTTGGATTGTCACCATCAGTAGCTTCCACAAAGCCTCTGGAGCACTCCTCCTCTGGATCATTCTCTGAAAGGCTAAGGTCAAGGGAATTGAGTGCCTCTGAGGAACTAGACTCAATTTCTGCGACTTTACTTACGGAATGCACTGAAACAAGGGAAGAGATCCATGAAGGGCAGTCTGTTCCAGAGATGATGCCTGAGGTAATAGATGGACATGGTTGATGATGAACCAGACTGGGAGTCAGATTTCTCGATGTGGTTGTCTGGTTCTGTAACTTTGACTGGGCGGAGGGAACATATACAGTTTCAGCAATATGTACGGGTAAGTTCAGAACAGGTTCACTAAGAAGTCCTTGCCGAATAGGCCGATAGGTTTCAGCGGAGAGCAGGGGATTCTGAATAATCTTAGCTTTCCTCCTTGATACGGGGAATGTGGAGAGGACATAATCCCGAAGCTTAATTTCTGGGTCTTCTCTGTTGTGATATACGTTTATATTCTTACCTGAAGTATCTGTGGACAGGATCTCCACCAGAGGCTTTCTCTGCTAGTGTTCCAAAGCAGAAATCAATGCGGGTGATTTCAGAAGAGACCTAACCGTTATGGGTACCTCAGTCAAGGAGCTGGCGGTAGGGAAACGCCTTGTTCTCCCTGACTCATCATGGGGGTCCCGTGAGGAATGGTCTGACTCACTGGAAAGCCTTGGCCTGAAAGGGTCTGAAAGAGAGCTAAACACAGATGAATCTTTGAGTCCCTCTTGGCCCTGTGACACTCTGCTCCATGTACCTGCAGGGTGAGTCTCACGGAGTCCAGGTTCTCATAACCACAGGGCATTCTTAGTTTCTTGTCCAAAATCAAACATATAAAACTGTGGATTACCTGCCCTCCTTGACCGTACTCTCTGGGTGGGTCCTGCAGATCAGTGGGTTTTCTGGTTTCCCTCCTGGCTTTTTCCAGTTCTGTCTGCAGAGCGGCATTGTTGCCTTGCACCTGCTTCAGCTCCTGCATGAGTCCACTGACCTCTACTCGAAGCTTACCATGGGCTTGAGTAAAAACCTCTCTCTCCCTTTCCAAAGCTGCAAGGTCACTCTGGCAAAGAGACAAGAGTCCTTTGGTTCCCTCAAGCTGAGAATGCAGAGTGGTGAGCTCCTCCTCGTGTTTCAGTCTTTCATGGGTGGCTGAGCTGGTTATCTGCAGAACAGAGGTCTTGCTTTCTACCAGCTGTTGGTTGAGCCTCGCCAGCAATTCCCTCTGTTGTTTGATCTGATCTTCTCGTAGGTGAATGTCTGCGAGAAGTGCACTGTGCTTCAAGTTGGCCTGTCTGAGTCTGTCTGACTCAGCCCTGAAGTCCTCCTGGGTGCTGTTCAAGTTTTCGGTTAGCCAAAGTATCTGTTCCCTGAGATACTTACAGACTTTCTCCTGTTCTAGGTACCTAGCCTGCTTTTCCTGAAGTTCCCCATTTACTGTAACTAGTTCCTCCTGAAGGGAATGTACTTGAAACTGGTGGCTCACCTGCAGCTGGTGTTTTACAGCCTGAAGAGAGGCGTTTTCATCCTCCAATTTCTTACACTTTGTTTTCAGGGCGTCCAGATCCTGGTTCCGTGTACAGATTACTTGATCCCTGGTGAGGAGCTCAGCCTCCATTTCCTGGAGCTGCTCAACTAAAACGTTTTTGTTCTGTCTTTCTGTGCCCAGAACAGACAGCCAGACCTTCTGAGATTCCTGTAGTTCATGTTCTAATTTCTGAATTCTCGAGGTTAATTCTCTTACCTGAAACGGTTCCTCTATTGCCCTCTGCTCAGCAGACGGGTTAGAGGAGCTGGGGTTGTGTACGGTGCCAGGTGCGGGCCTCTTGCCCTTTTTTCTTTGCTTCCGCCGTGTTTCACATAGAGCGGGGTCTCCGCGGGCGGACCACTGTGATTGGCGCCCGACGCTGTCTCCGCGGACGGACCGCTGTGTTTGCTGCACGGCGCTGTCTCCGCGGACGGACCGCTGTGTTGGCTGCAAGGCGCTGTCATCGCGGACGGGGCGCTGTGATTGGAGCACGGCTCTGTCTCCGCGGACGTGGCGCTGTGAGTGGTGAAGGAGGCGGGTTCCACCGACTTTCGGCATTGCGGTTGGTGGAGAGCAGGAGCCGGTAAAGAAAGGGGCGCGAACGAAGCCTCTTCCTCGAGGGGCCGCCCCTTTTTTCTTTGTTTTCGCTGGGTTTTCGCCATCTTCTGACCGTGTTTCACATAGGGCGCTGTCTCCGCGGACGGACCGCTGTGTTGGCTGCACAGCGCTGTCATCGCGGACGGGGCGCTGTGAGTGGTGAAGGAGGCGGGTTCCACCAATACCCAGCGTTGTGGTTGGTGGAGAGCAGGAGCCGGTAAAGAAAGGGGCGCAAACGAAGCCTCTTCCTCGAGGGATCGCCCCAATAACATTACCTCTACCACGGCTTGTACGGCCCTCTCCGTGCGGTCATACTCCTCCAGCCATTCTAGGAACTCCAGCAAGGGAGCAAGCTGGATTGAGCCACTCAGCAGGTCCAGGCGTCGCGAGAGCTCAATGGCGGTGACCCTCTGTACTTCACCGCTCGGCTCGCAACGCCCCGGCTGCCACAGCGGCAGCAGTGCTCAGAGGTCCTCAATCTGGGCTCCCAGAGCTCGCTCTTGCTCCTCCAGCCTCTCCTCAAAGCTCCTGACGTCCCGGTCTTGGCGGGTCATTTCTGTAATGGCGGCGGGGTGCCGGAAGGACGCCAGTGCGGAGCCAGGAGTTCGGAACTTAGTTTTATTATTCACAGTTACAAAAAACAAGAAGCAAGGACTGCAGTTCTAATCAAAACCCAAGTGCCAAGGAACTGCAGTCTATAATCAAGATACCAAGTTACAAAAGCCAGAACCACCATTGCATGTAGGCTTAGCTTAACTAATGAGCCACGCTCTGTTCTGACTCATCGGGGCTTAAATAGTCAGCCCCAACGATGCACACCTGTGCCTTCATGAGCTCAGGTGTGCTCAGTCAGAACAGAGCGCCCTCTAGCGTACCCAAAACACCTCATGTGACAAACACCTCATACGTGATAGAGAGCGCCCTCTAGCGTGCCCAAAACACTTCATACATTTCAGAGAGCGCCCTCTAGCGTGCCCAAAACACCTCACATGTGACAGATTGTCTGTGCTTGGGTTTTAATTTTTTTTTTTATTATTTTTTATTTTTCCTCAGAAGGAAAGCAATCAGATGTAATGCATTCATGACTTTTTTTTTTTTTTTTTACAGTAGTGAAAGGGTTATGTAATGGCCCTAGTGGATCAAATCAGCTTGCCCACTCCATCAAGGCTTTGGTGAAAAGAGATGAAGGAGAAAATCACTACTGTTTTGTGCAGTTCCTGGACCAGGGCAAAAAGTACATTGCTTTTTCACCTGTTGCTCCCATGTCCATCCGCTCACTCACCATGCTGTGTGAGAACACCTTTATGTGAGAACAGCCTGGTTTCCATAGCGACTCGGCAAGGGGCAACTTGCAGCTGAAAAGATTTCAACCTTGAATTTTCTGAGGGCAAGGACAAGTACTTCACTTTGAACAACTTTAACTTACATTACTGGAATCTCAGATCCATTTTTCACTCAGTATGATCTGTATTTCTCTGTGTTGCACCTGATTATATCTCATTGCCTAGATTAATACTTTTTTAAGACTTGGCTGTGCAAGGGGAAAATTTGACAACAATCTCATTCACATATTTGCATTAAAATATGATAAAACAAATAAAACTTATCATGAGATTTAATGTGACCTAATATAAATTACATAATTTCTGGCTTTCTTAAAGGAGTGATCTGTTACAAAATCAAGTTTACACTTACACTTCTTTAATTTGGAACTAGAGTGATGACATTATATTCAATATTCATCCAAATTCGTTATGCATTTGGCCTCTGTTCTTGAGTGCAAATAATTAATACCCCTTCATTATGGCATTAGACTTCACTCTATCATATCAGCTAATTCTTTACCTTCACCACTCATGCTGCCAAAATTCCAACCTTACTTCCACACCCTGTTGAGTCAGTGTGGTTTTAGACACACTAAATAACAGTAAATTAGAACTGTGAACTTTAGGCCTGATCTTTGTTCAGATTGCTCAGATTTCTTTTTGATGGTCACTGTAAAATCCACCCAAATCCACCCGACTACTCCTGAGATGGTTTGTGAAGAAAGACTCTGTTGCCTCCTGCAGCATTCAAATTGAGAGTTTATTAA
The DNA here is from genome assembly GCA_017165825.1 of Hepsetus odoe. Lineage (NCBI taxonomy): Eukaryota > Metazoa > Chordata > Actinopteri > Characiformes > Hepsetidae > Hepsetus > Hepsetus odoe. Next base: position 7,600,319 of record CM029386.1, read on the forward strand.
TGTGGCGCATATGTTTGTGAGAAAGAATCTGGAGCTGTTAACAGAACTGTGAATTAAGAAATATGAACACATGCCACAGATCACATTCAGCACAGAAACATCATCTGCTGTGTATGTAATACCGCTATAATTGGCATCAGGATTCAAACACTACAGCCAGTCAGCAAAGCTGAATTTTGAATACAAATAACAGTTAGCAAATGATCGGAATAGTATGACATACCGAATCAGAACTCCTCAGGGAACAATTATCACAGAGCCAATGAAAGTTAGCCTAGATTACATTTGGTAAAATTAAAGTATCTAAAAATTGTGATAATGCAGGGAGTGACATTGCTTTGCTTTTTTCATATAGTTATTTTTGTTGTTGTTGTTTTTTTTGTTTTTTTTCTCTGAGATTTCATGTGAGCAAATGAATGTAATGTAAAAAAATCAGATTCTAACATGTTGTAATTTGACTATACTATGTTCTAGCATATTAAAAATCCTGTAGTCATACCAAGAATGCAAAGCTTTTGATTCATTCATTTAAATTTTCCTAATATGAATTTATTTTGACCGTGTAGTAAACAAAGTAAATATTTCATTTTTGAGATGGTAAAATTATTCAACCATTATTACATTCATACTGACCTTTTACTATTTATATAGTCATATTTCATTAACTGACTGCATTTTTACATGTATGTTTTGGGTTGAGTCCACCTCGACTAGTCCAAAACAAGGCAACTAGGATAGCCTTTTTAGAGCTCTTTTTAGTGTAAATTTGCCTGGATGTGCACAAGCAAAGCAGAAAGTCAATATTACAATCGTTCATTGTATTCAGCACACATCTCATAAATGTCATCAATATTTGAAGTTATATTCATGGTTCTTACCGTCAGATTTAGAAGATATTGTATGCTTATTTGATGAATGAGGTTTTAACAAAAGAGAAAGCACAAAAGGGTGTATTGTTGTGAAAATAGAAAATAGAAAGTGGTCATTCAGTCATTTTTACATTACACTTAATTTAACTCTCTTGTGTTTTCACTACAGCTTAAATAACTCACATTTAAAGTTCTGATGTGATCTTCAGTGCAGAGAAAGTGTGATTCACCAAGAAGAACCATGTATGAGCCTCCTCAGTTGTGTTCTGTGCTGGGTAATGATATATACAGATAAATCATGTGATACAACATAGCCTAACATATCAAGCTTACTGGTTTCTTCTACAGATTTAACATGCACCCCTTGCATGTCATGGGAGTCTCATTCCTTGACATAGAGGGTTGGTGTCTTCCCTCAGCTACATGTTAGTCTTTGAGAGGTTCTATTAACCAGCTCAGTGGCCTGTTTAATGAAACTGAGCACATTAGTAAACATGGCAACATAAACGAGAAAGTATTGTCCATGGACAAGCTTTTTTATTTTATTTTTTTATAATTTTAGAGACATGTAGTTTGGAGCCCAATGGAATCCTAATTTTGCAACAAAAATGGTTTATCTTTAATTTGACAAATTGGCTTTAATGTGCAATGTTTATGATGATGTATTTGGCCTGAAAAATGAATGTCAGTTGACTGTTTAATACATGCATTGCTTGAGATGAGGCCTCCTGTTCTTTTTATTTACTGAAGACAAGAAGCAACATATCAGAGCACAAATCTAGCAGTGGATTTATAGTCAAGTCAATTCAGTCAAGTCAAGTAGGATTTTATTGTCATTTCAGCCATATACACAGTACATAGTGAAACGAAATAACGTTCCTCCAGGACCCTGGTGCTACACACAAGACACAAGACAACAGAAGACACAACATAAAACACAAGACAAGGCAACAACTGCAGACAACAGACAACAACAGACAGCACAGCAGACAGTACATTCATCCGTAAGAGGGCCACAGTGTTATAGAACAAAGCAGCCCAGGTTGTTTGGCAGTGTAACAGTGTGGTGGAGCAGCGTTATCGTTAAAGTGCAGAGTGCAGAGCAACAAGAAATAAATGGATAGTGATGGAATGAGGAGACATTAGCGGTTAAAAAGTCTGATTGCCAGGGGAAAGAAATTATTTCCCATCCTGGAAGTAGAGGCCCGTATGCTACAGAACCTTTTCCCAGATGGCAGGAGGGAGAAGAGACTATGGGATGGATGGGAGGGATCATCCACAATGCTGGTTGCTTTGCGGATGCAGCGAGTGGTGAAAAAGTCCTGTAAAGAGAGCAGAGAGACCCCAATGATCTTCTCAGCAGTTCTCACTACCCGTTGTAGGGACCTGCGGTCTGAGACGTTGCAATTCCCGTACCAGGCAGTAATGCAGCTGCTCAGGATGCTCTCGATGGTTCCTCTGTAGAAGATGATCAGAATGGAAGGCGGGAGATGGACTTTCCTCAGTCTACGGAGGAAGTAGAGACACTGCTGGGCTTTCTTTGTGATGGAGCTGGTGTTGAGGGTCCACGTGAGGTTGTCAGTTATGTGAACACCAAGAAACTTGCTGCTCTGGACCGTCTCCACAGGTGAAATGTTGATATTCAGTGGAGCATGGTCCCAACGCAGTCTCCTGAAGTCAACAACTATCTCTTTAGTCTTGTTGACGTTCAAAGACAGGTTGTTGGTTCTGCACCAGTCTGTCAGCTGTACTATCTCCTCTCTGTATGCCGCCTCGTCTCCACCGCTGATCAGACATACCACAGTTGTATCATCAGCGAATTTGACGATGTGGTTCGAGCTGTTCCTGGCTGCACAGTTGTGGGTCATCAATGTGAACGGCAGTGGGCTGAGCACACGGCCCTGAGGGGCCCCTGTGCTCAGGGTGATGGTGTTGGAGGTGCTGTTACTGATCCTGACTGAATGGGGTCTCCCAGTCAGGAAGTCCAGGATCCAGTTACAGAGGGAGGTGTTCAGGCCCAGCAGCCTCAGCTTCTCACACAGATGCTGAGGGATGATGGTGTTGAATGCTGAACTGTAGTCGATGAACAGCATTCTGACATAACTGTCCTTTCTGTCCAGATGAGAAAGGGCCAGGTGGAGGGTGGTGGAGATTGCATCGTCCGTTGAGCGGTTGGGACGATACGCAAACTGCAGGGGGTCCAGTGAGGAAGGGATCTGAGACTTGATGTGCCTCATGACCAGCCTCTCAAAGCACTTCATGATGATGGGTGTGAGTGCAACGGGACGATAGTCATTGAGGCAGGAGACAGATGATTTCTTTGGCACTGGAATGATGCTGATGGTCTTGAAGCACCTTGGAACAACCGTGGTGCTCAGAGAGATGTTGAAGATGTCAGTGAGAGCATCTGCCAGCTGTTCTGCACATCCTGTGAGCACATGACCTTGAATATTTTCTGGACCAGCAGCTTTCCGTGGGTTGACTCTCAGAAGAGATCTTCTTCTCACCTCGGTCATGGTCAGACAGAGAGCCTGGTCGTTTGGAGGAGGGATGGTCTTCCTCATTTTCGTGTTGTTCGCCGCATCAAACCATGCGTAGAAGCGATTCTTTGAAGTGGCCATGGATTCTCTGTGCATGAGCTCGCTGGGCTGCTCTGATGGCACGAGACAGGTTTGCCCTCGCTTTTCTTAGGGCGGCCTTGTCCCCTGACTTGAAGGCCTTCAGGAGGAGTCTGCACACCTCCACAGTCATCCATGGCTTCTGGTTGGGTCGTGTGATGATAAACTTGGAGACAGTAACATCCTCAATGCACTTGCTGATGCAGCCAGTCACTGAAGCTGTGTACTCCTCCAGGTTGATGGAGTCACCGTAGGTTGCAGCCTCCCTAAACATGTCCCAGTCGGTGCATTCAAAGCAGTCCTGAAGAGCAGAGATGGCTCCTGTGGGCCAGGTTTTCACCTGCTTCAGGATGGGCCTCACACGCCTGACGATGGGTCTGTATGCTGGGATCAGCAGAACAGAGATGTGTTCTGAGTGTCCGAGGTGGGGGCGGGGCTCCGCTCTGTACGCACCGGCCATGTTTGTGTAAACACAGTCCAGCATGTTTTCCAACCTCGTTGCAAAGTCCACATGTTGATGAAATTTAGGGAGAACTGACTTGAGATTTGCATGGTTGAACATGATGATAAACAGTCCGTCCGGATGGTAGTTTTGCAGCTCGCTGATAACTCCATAAAGTTCAGCCAGCGCACTGTTAGCATTAGTGCTGTTAGCACTAGCGCTGGGTGGAATGTAGACTGTCATAATAAAAACTGTGGAGAACTGCCTGGGCATATAAAACGGTCTGCACCTTACTCTCAGGACCTCCAGCAGTGTCGAACAATGAGTCAATACCAGCACAGCGTTCGTACACCATTGTGTGTTTACGTAAACACACAGCCCCCCTCCACGACTCTTGCCAGACAGAGCGGAGTTTCTGTCCGAGTGAAACGCAGTGAGTCCGGTGAGCTGGATTGCAGTGTCCAGAACGCTGTCGCTGAGCCATGTCTCCATAAAAACAAAAACACAGCAGTCTCTGTACTCATGCTGGGTGTTCAGCTGGAGTCGTATGCAGTCCAATTTATTATCCAGGGAGCGGACATTGGCGAGGAGGACGAACAGGATAGCCGGTCGGCTAGCGTTAGCCTTAAGCTGAGCCCGGACCCCAGCATGCTTGCCGCGTTTCTGTTTCCTCTCACACCGCTTCCGATGTCCTTTCAGTCAGCCAGGTACAACAGGCGATCTCAGGGACTGAAGGCCTGGATTTCTCAGCACGCCGAGCTCCGCGTTGTTCGGAGAGTCACTGGAAGACTATATCCTGGCTGATTCCTTAGCTCCAGCAGTGTTTGGCGGTTATAACATCCCCACTGTGATAACAGCACACCTGGTTTACGCCATCTTGGATCAAGTGATAGAATTAATAGTACAAAAAATATACTGTTATTAGCCCTGCTGTTGTGCCTTGCAGCATTAGTTATTAAGCAACAGAAGCCAAGGTTACCAGTGGGTTAGTGCACAAAGACTCCTTTTTTTATAGCCATGGGCCTTTGTGTAAAACGATGTTGCACTAATTTCCTGCTGCTAGATTACTCATTAGGCTCTTGGCGTCTAGACTGTGAAAAGAACTGAAAGGATGCTTTGGTTGGCATCCACTATGTTTGTCCTTGAAGCATTTCCTGGGCTGTGCTCCACATTTGAAGTCTTTGAGGAAAAGGAAAGCATTCAGATCTAAGACCAGCAGTCTGAAATATCTAATGGAGGATGCTATAGAAAGTAAGATAATAAATATTAGAATTACCAGAATCTGTACGAAGATTAAAAGTTAGCCCATGCTAACATTACCACTATGCATAATCATCCTTGTTTCAATCAATCTGATATTTATGTGGCACACAAACGAGTTGTAATTACATCAAGTTATGATTATTGTAATTTTTTAATGTATAAAATATGAATAAAATGAATAGTTATCCAGGCTTCCTGACAGTTGTTCAAAGTTTTTGGATCACATATTCAGTACAGTTCCTGTATCTGTCCAGTTTCTGAATTAGAAGCAGTGACAGAAGACGGCTTTAATAAGTACAAGAAAACTAAGAGAGTTCAGGCTGTGTTGGAGCCTGGTTGGAGCCAACCCAACATTGGCCTTAAAGCTGGTTAGAAATTAACTCTTTGTGTTACTGTATTTGCATGTATACATTTGCATTAGCAAATGTATATGGCAAAATATATGGAAATGAATACTGATCATATGAAACTTTACTTTAAAGTAACATTATTTTAATGAAACAGTTGCAATTAAACCATCTTAAAACATGGAGTACTGTAACCCCCTCAACACCTGCATTCCTGGGATGTAATATTAAAAACCCAGTTTTTCTGTCCTATATATTTAATGATTAATCTGCACATACAGTGCTGTAATAACATGTTTGCCCCTAAACTACAAACAAGAAATTAGAAAGTATGGCCCATTCTTATCTACAAGTTTGATTTTTATTGTTTGCATAGAAAGATGTTTTACTAATAACCACATTTTTGGATTCTACAACATCAGGAAAGCATCAGGACAGCTATTTTTTTCTCTCTCATTGATACAATTTTGGCCCATTGTTTTTCTAATGGTGGAATCACAAATGTTGATGCAGCTCCTTTGATGTATTTTAGGGTTCTGTAAAATCTCAATTTCTTTTGGCTGATATCTCACCTTTTCATGTTTTCTCATGGTGGTTTGCTGAAGTCCTGGAGTTTGATTTGATTCCGTTTTGGCCATAGCTTTTCTAATTGAGCCTTTTATCAATTACATTTGATTAATTGGATTTTTGATTCACTGACTAACTGACTAAGGGGGCATTAATTAATAATTCACATTGGTGAAAAACTGTGTAAACTATGTATTGTGTTTACTCAGTTTCTCTTTTGCCTTTCTTCTACTTTAGAGATCAGAAACAATTTAGTGTTAAGCATGGGCAAATATAGGGGGGATCTAAATGTAATTTATTTCTATTTGTACCCAGAAAGTCTCAAGAAACCCGTATCCTTCAGTCTGAGTGAAGCTTTGATAAGAGAAACTTAAGAAGGCAAAAGGAGCTAATATTTACATATCTACAGTTCTGTGCAAAAGTTTTAAGCAGGTGTAAACAAAGAATGCTTTCAAAAATGGAAGTGTTAATCATTTATTTTCATCAATCAGCAAAATGCAGTGAATGAACGAAAGAGAAATCTAAATCAAATCAATATTTGGTGTTACTACCTTTTACCTTCAAAACAGCATCAATTCTTCTAGGTACACTTACTCACAGTTTTTGAAGGAACTCGCCTGGTAGGTTGTTCCAAACATGACTGTGTTTCAACCTACGCATGACATTGATGATCATTAGCACCGATTTGGTAAAATTGGTTGATCATACACCTGACTATAATCCTACAAAATCCCTGATTTTGTGCAAGTTTACCTATAAGAATTGATGCTGGTTTGAAGGCAAACGGTAGTAACACCAAATCTTGATTTGATTTTGATTTTTCTTTTATTCGCTCACTTTGCATTTTGTAAATTGATAAAAATAAACAATCATATTTATATTTCTGAAAGCATTCTTTATTTACAGCATTTTTTCCACACCTGCCTAAAACTTTTGCACAGCACTGTATTTCTTATTTTTTTCACCTGGTTCAACATGCATGCTGACAGCTGACTCCTCTGCAGAATTCTCTCAGCTGAACATCTGTTCTTTGATGTTGTTGGGTGAGCACTGCTCTGCTGAGGGAAGAAGTAATCCCAGACAGTGCGGCTGGAATGGGACTCTCCACTTTGATCTCCTCCATCCGTGAATGTTTGCAATTTTCCACTGTGGTCGTTGTGTTGCTCTCAAACTCTGGCATTTATTTCTCACTGTGAGACCAATTACAGTGCTAAGTGTTGCTGCAGCTCAGCAGAGCAGAGGGAAGCTGAAAGTGGTGGGCGAGGGAAAGAAATGGAATATGATAGGTTTTAACCTTTGATACCTCATTATAGAATACCGAGAAGTGAGAGGACTGAGGCAGACACTCTTCTAGACATGTTGGAGGTTGTGATATCAAAGAGAGGTACCTTACACAGGGAAGTCTTTAAGTATACTAAAATAGGTTAAAGAAATGTAACTTTTTAAAGACATTATTTATAGCTTTCTTCAAAGTCTAAATGTGGTAGAGTCTTCAAATATTAGTTTGAGATAATAAGTTATCTGGAGCAGTACCCAAAATCACATTTGGCTTCCTAACAAATACTTTAGATGATGAATCTTAATTATAGATGGGTGGCATGGTAGGATACTTGCCTATGGACCTATAGCTCAAGAGGTCCCAGATTCGAATCCCACCTCTGGCACTACCACCACTGGGTCCCAGAGCAAGATGCTTAACCCTGAATTGCTCCAGGGGGACTGTCCCTGTAATTAGGACATGGAAGTCACTCTGGATAAGAGCATATGCTAAATGCTGTAATTTTAATTATAGAGTGGCAGTGGTCTAGTGGTAGGATACTTGCCTATAGACCAATGGCTCAAGAGGTCCCAGGTTCAACTACAAGGTCTGCCCTGAACATTTTACTTTTCAAAACTTTGCAGGATTTCTTACAACCTAACCTGACGTTTGATCTCAGCCAAAATTGACACAAAAGAGAGCAATTGCTTTTTGTGAAAAAATAAAGAATTTATTCATCACCTTTCTTGGTCATTCAGCTAGCTCTTGATGTAGCTTTCACTCCTTCTATACACACTGAAAAGTTCAGTTCATTTTATCTCTCACATGTTGATTGTTTTTACATCAAATTTTACACCAAATACGTTAATACGCAATGTGCTGCTTTATGCAATCATAACCATTGCAAGCCTGATGCAGAGCTGTAGCCTGAAACTATAGTGATAACTATAGTGAGCCCAAAACTTCATTATACAAAGCAGAAATGAAAGTCCAGCTTTTTCACGGGTTCCATGAAGCAACAGTGTGACTCATCTCGCCCCAGTCATTTGTGAAGGCTATGAAAGTTTCAGTTCTCACTTGCTTTTTATTACACAAATAATGAAGATGGCAGGCAGCAAAACACAGCCCCCTCACTCAAGACAATGTTCAAACCTTCAGACCTTGCAATATAACAACTATTAACATTAACGATGCAGAGGTTATGTATTTTTTTGGTTTTATCTTACCAGGCTCACTCCCAACTTCATCTTCCCTGTTGTCCTCCATCTTTCTCTCCAGCTCCCACGTTACCTTCAACTTGCATTTGATTGTTCCGTAATATAAAGAAATTTAAAACTACATATTTAACTACCCTCCTCCTTGAACCGCCACCTTATCGTGGTGGAGGGGTTTGCATGTCCCAATGATCCTGGGAGCTATGTTGTCGGGGGCTTTATGCCCCTGGTAGGGACACCCAAGGCAAACAGGTCCTAGGTGAGGGAAGAGACAAAGAGCGGTTCAGACCTCTTCTGATGAATAACAATTATGGAAGACGTTTTCCCTCGCCCGGACGTGGGTCACCGGGGCCTTCCTCTGGAGACAGGCCTGGAGGTGGGGCCCGATGGTGAGCGCCTGGTGGTCGGGCCTTTACCCATGGGACCCGGCCGGGCTCAGCCCAAAGAGGCAACGTGGGTCCCCCTTCCCATGGGCTCACCACCTGTGGGAGGGGCCAAAGAGGTGGGGTGCATTGTGAGCTGGGCGGTGGCCGAAAACGGGGGCCTTGGCGGTCCGACCCTCGGCTGCAGAAGCTGGCTCTAGGGACGCGGAATGTCACCTCTCTGGTGGGGAAGGAGCCTGAGCTAGTGCGCGAGGTTGAGAAGTTCCAGCTAGATATAGCTGGACTCACCTCGATGCACAGCTTGGACTCTGGAACCAGTCTCCTTGAGAGGGGCTGGATTTTTTTCCACTCTGGAGTTGCCACCGGTGAGAGGCGCCGAGCAGGTGTGGGCATACTTATTGCCCCACGGCTTGGGGCCAGTACATTGGGGTTTACCCCGGTAGATGAGAGGGTGGCAGCCCTCCGCCTTCGGGTTGGGGGACGGGTCCTTAGTGTTGTCTGCGCTTATGCGCCAAACAGCATTCTGGACTACCCACCCTTTCTTGGGTCTCTGGTGGGGGCGCTAGAGAGCGTCCCTGTTGGGGACTCCATCGTTCTGCTGGGGGACTTCAATGCTCACGTGGGTAATGACAGTGAGACCTGGAAGGGCGTAATTGGGAGGAATGGCCCCCCAATCTGAACCAGAGCGGTGTTTTGTTATTGGACTTTTGTGCTCATCACGGATTGTCTATGACAAACACCATGTTCAGGCATAAGGATGTCCACATGTGCACCTGGCACCAGGACACCCTAGGCCACAGTTCGATGATCGACTTTGTGGTCGTGTCGTCGGACTTGCGGCCCCATGTCTTGGACACTCGGGTGAAGAGAGGGGCAGAGCTGTCAACTGACCATCACCTGGTGGTGAGTTGGCTTCGTTGGTGGGGGAGGATGCCAGTCAGGCCTGGTAGGCCCAAACGCATTGTGAGGGTCTGCTGGGAACGTCTGGCTGAGTCCCCTGTCAGGACAAGCTTCAACTCCCACCTCCGTCAAAGCTTTAACCACGTCCCGGGGGAGGTGGGGGACATTGAGTCAGACTGGACTATGTTCCGTGCCTCCATTGTCAAGGCGGCTGACCGGAGCTGTGGCCAGGAGGTGGTCGGTGCCTGTCGCAGTGGTGAGGGATGCCATCAAGCTGAAGAAGGAGTCCTACCGGGCTTTTTTGGCCAGTGGGGCTCCGGAGGCAGCTGATAGGTACCGACAGGCCAAGCGGAATGCGGCTCTGGTGGTTGCTGAGGCAAAAACTCGGGCATGGGAGGAGTTTGGAGAGGCCATGGAGAAGGACTTCCAGACGGCTTCGAGGAAATTCTGGTCCACCATCCGGCGTCTCAGGAGGGGAAAGCAGTGCACAGTCAACACAGTGTATAGTGGGAATGGTGCGCTGCTGACCTTGACTCGGGACGTTGTGGGTTGATGGGGGGAGTTCTTCGAAGACCTCCTTAATTCCACCAACATGCCTTCCGAGGAGGAAGCAGAGCCTGGGGACATAGAGGTGGACTCTTCCATCTCTGGGGCCGAGGTTGCCAAGGTGGTCAAAAAGCTCCTTGGTGGCAGGGCTCCGGGAGTGGATGACATCCGTCCAGAGTTCCTCAAGGCTCTGGATGTTGTAGGACTGTCATGGCTGACACGCCTCTGCAACATCGCATGGACATCGGGGACGGTGCCTCTGGATTGGCAAACCGGGGTGGTGGTCCCCCTCTTTAAGAAAGGGGACCGGAGGGTGTGTTCCAACTATCGAGGGATCACACTTCTCAGCCTCCCGGGGAAAGTCTATTCAGGGGTCCTGGAAAGGAGGGTCCATCGGATAGTCGAACCTCGGATTCAGGAGGAGCAGTGTGGTTTTCGTCCAGGTCACGGAACAGTGGACCAGCTCTACACCCTTAGCAGGGTCCTGGAGGGTGCATGGGAGTTTGCCCAACCAGTTTACATGTGCTTTGTGGACTTGGAGAAGGCATTCGACCGTGTCCCTCGAGGGCTCCTGTGGGGGATACTCCGGGAGTATGGGGTATCGGATTCCCTGTTAAGGGCTGTCCGGTCCCTGTACAACCGGTGTCAGAGCTTGGTCCGCATTGCCAGCAGTAAGTCGGACCTGTTCCCGGTGAGGGTTGGACTCCACCAGGGCTGCCCTTTGTCACCGATCTTGTTCATAATTTTTATGGACAGGATTTCTAGGCGCAGCCAGGGCGTTGAGGGGGTCTGGTTTGGTGGGCTCAGGTTTGGGTCACTGCTTTTTGCAGATGACGTTGTCCTGTTGGCCTCATCATGCCGTGACCTTCAGCTCTCTCTGGATCGGTTCGCAGCCGAGTGTGAAGCGGCTGGGATGAGAATCAGCACCTCCAATTCTTAGGCCATGGTCCTCAGTCGGAAAAGGGTGGAATGCCCTCTCAGGATTGGGAGTGAGACCTTGCCCCAAGTGGAGGAGTTTAAGTATCTCGGAATCTTGTTCACGAGTGAGGGTAAAATGGAGCGGGAGATCGACAGGCGGATCGGGGCAGCTTCTGCAGTGATGCGGGTTCTGCATCGGTCCGTCATGGTGAAGAAGGAGCTGAGCCAGAAGGCAAAGTTCTCAATTTACCGGTCGATCTACGTTCCCACCCTCACCTATGGTCACGAGCTGTGGGAAGTGACCGAAAGAACGAGATCGCGAATACAAGCGGCCGAAATGAGTTTCCTCCGCAGGGTGTCTGGACTCTCCCTTAGAGATAGGGTGAGAAGCTCAGTCATCCGGGAGGGGCTCGAAGTAGAGCCGCTGCTCCTTCGCATCGAGAGGAGTCAGATGAGGTGGCTCGGGCATCTGATTAGGATGCCCCCTGGACGCCTCCCTCCGGAAAGAGACCCCGGGGAAGACCCAAGACACGCTGGAGAGACTATGTCTCTCGGCTGGCCTGGGAACACCTTGGGATCCTCCCGGAGGAGCTGGAAGAAGTAGCCGGAGAGAGGGAAGTCTGGGCATCCCTGCTGCCCCCGCGACCCGACCTCGGATAAGCGGAAGATAATGGATGGATCGATGGATATTTAACTACCCTCATGCTCTTTTTTTCAACAAAATAAAGTATTATTACAACATAATTCATAAATTTAACCATGAACTTACATATTTATTTTTAATATTAACCAACAGTAATATATCACACTATACTATCAGGTTCCTGAGCAAAAACCTTAATCCTAAGTGGCTCCAGGGGGACTGTCCCTGTAATCAGAAATTGGATTAGATGGATGCATTAGATGGAGGCATTTAAGATAGTTTACAGGACAGTAATGAGGTAAGATATGTTGTATGGGTTGGAGATGGCGGCACTGACGAAAAGACAGGAGGAAGAGCTGGAAGTGTCAGAGTTAATGATGTTGAGATTTTCACTGGGTGTAGCAAGGATGGACAGGATTATAAAAAAGTATATTAGAGGGACAGTTCAGGATGGACGTTTTGGAGACAAAGTTGGAGAAGCAAGGTTGCATTGGTCAAGAGGAGAGACAAGGAGTATATTAAGGGGAGGATGTTGAAAATGGAGCTGCCAGGAAAGAGGAAAAGAGGAAGACCAAAAAGAGGTTTATGAACGTGGTGAGAGAGGAAATGCATGTGGTTGGTTTGGAAGGAGGAAGATGCAGATGGCAAGAAGAAATGGAAATGGATGATCCACTCTGGTGACCCATAACGGGAGCAGCTGAAAGAAAAAGAAAATATGCTATTCTTCTGGAAAGCTGGAAGAAGACTGAGATTGTAGGAACTGTGAAAAGCATTATAGGTATTTTAGTTTACCAATGTCAGTCCTGGGTGAAGTGGTCATGGTGATTCAGAAAAGTTAACATTTTTACTGATTTTATAAAATATGCACACTTGGGATTTAGAGCTGATTATTAGGCCTCAACTATAAACTGCTCAGTTCTTTTAGTGGGTACTCACAAAAAGAGGCCATTAAGAGCACCATATCAATTCAGTATTACCTGGTTCTCCCTTTTTTTGCTTCAGTTGGTGCGGGAGTATCTATTGTACCCAGCAGGTTAATAGACCCTTGTCAGGTCGCTGACAGCCTGTTGCTTTTTGATAATTTCCTCCATGCCGATTCTTCTTAAAACAGGATGGGTTTGGGTCAAGGACAAAGTGTGGGAGGGAGACAGAGTGAACCATTTTTCACCTCAGGGGGTGTGCAAGACATGAAAGTTTGAAATGGACCACCACTTATCTTCAAGGGGAGGTGAAGAGGGACTGCAGGTAAGTTCAATAGCTCAGAGTCTGAAGCTTTTTCATTTTGTATATGTATTTATATTTTTTGTATATGTATTTATATTTTATATATATATATATATATATATATATATATATATATATATATATATATATATATATATATATATATGTGTGTGTGTGTGTGTGTGTGTGTGTGTGTTTGTGTACACATACTCACAGAGCAGAATATGACTTTTGAATATGATTTTTTTTTCTTGTATTTCATTTGTTCTTTCTTTCTTTCTACAAGCAGTAATAACTGATTTTTAAATAACCATTTACGATTCCCACTTTTCATTTAAAGTGAAAAAGTGAAAGGGACTATTCTTGTCATTGCAAAGTCAAAGCACAGCACACAGTGAACCACAATGAAATTGGACCCCTGCATTTAACCCATGCACACAAACACCGTGCAGCAGGGAGCAGCTATGATAGCACCTTCATAGCTATGAAACACTGCCTATAACAGTGTGAATGTGTGTAGTTACACTTTTATTAGCTGAAAAGGCAGATTTATGTGGATATGTGTTCATTCACAGTTTTCAGAGCTAACATTCCATACCTATATTCCATACCGGTATGCTGTAGATGTATTGCATTTGATGTTTTTAATACACAAAAATGAGAAGTTCAGTTTTTTTTTACTTTTGGCTTCATTCTAATTATGAATAGATTTCTCAATCATTGTAAAGTCATATATAGCTTAATGTTTTATAGCCTCCATGTTTGTAGAATCTGTGGCTTTATTCAGTAGTTGCATCATAAATCATTAAGACTGGATTTATATTATAGAAAAGTGTTTCCAAACATTTGAACAGATTTTTTTTTTCTTCACCTTCACTCCCCTTCACTCTCAGCTCCTACCATCACAACTATTAATGGATTTTCAAGGCTCAGTTACTGTGTTAACTGCATGCTGCAGGGTGAATATCGACATAAACATCATCTTTAATAAGCTGAGTGTTCTGTGATTAGACCAAACTTTTACCTCTGAATATACATTGCATGGATGCGGTGGCTATAATGAGAGTGGACTTCAACCAAAAATAGCTTTCTATTATCTTTCCAGCTGAGGAAGAGGCAATTGATTAGCTGTGGGATTCAAAAGGAAAACAATTTGAGAAAAAACAAAGTACAGAACATGATGAATGAACCAGGATGTTTTCCATAAAAACTAATAGAAGTCTAAATGTTGCATTTGGAACATAGTTTCTAAATGGCATCATTGCTCCGAACAGGTGATGTTCTCTGTCATTTATAGTATTATTGTTGAGGTTTATATTTTGAGGTGGCTATCACTTTTCATATACCTACAATCCTACATCCTTTTGAATTAATGTAAATGCGAATATATAAGAATGTGTAATTTCTATACCTCATACAGCAAAAGTCCCTTTAGAGTCAAATTCATTTAACATTTCTGTTGTACATCTTCGTAAGAACCCTACCCCGACGGGGCACTAGGGGGAATCAGACTGCTGTTGGGAGACCAGCGAGTCAGGCGCAGTAATCAACAGTAATTCGGTTCAGCTGTGCTCTTGCCTATTTAAAGGAAAGGAAAACAGCATAGAGGCGCTGGGTCGTTTTACGACACAGATGGTAATTTGGTAAAGATCCGTGGGTTTTCTCTCAGGTCTCCATGTCTCTCTCTGTGCGTTTGCGTCAGATTGGCACCCTCGAGCCTCAGCTTGTTGTGCTGACTGACGCTATACCCCTCCTCCGAGTTTCTCGTTCTCACTTAAAAAAAATAAAAAAATAAAAAAATAAATCTTCACAAGCGCAAACACATGCCTTTTGTTTCTACCCGTTTTAGTGCTTTGTTTTCCACCCATTTTGAGAGTTTTGTTTCTACCCGTTATAGTGCTTTGTTTTTCACCCGTTTTGAGCATTTTGTTTTCCACCCGTTTTGAGTATATATTCTGGTGCATTTTGGGTACTGGCAGCTTCAGGTACTGCATTTGGGTCCTAACCCAATGTGGCTCCCTGCATTCAGAGTGGGTCACACCGTTACAGAACGACCCAGCCAGTATGGACCCAGCATTACCCGAAGATGCCATTCAGACTGCTCTAGCAGCTCAGAGTAGGCAGGCATGAACAGGTCCTGCAGCAAATAACGTCACAGCTGCAGACAATCACTACTGCCCTGCAAGCTAGACCTGAACCTCCTGCAACCGCCCTTGCAGCACCTCCTTCAGTTACTTTGTCTCCGCCAATGCCACTCTTACCACCTCCCGAGCATTTTGATGGTGCACGGAGAAGATTGGGCGGCTTCCTCCTGCAATGCTCGCTAGCATTTGAGCAGCAGCCCGCTCGGTTTCCCACTGAAAGTGCCAAGGTAGCCTATGTTGTCTCACTGCTCACAGGGAGAGCCCTTTCATGGGCCACCCCAGTGTGGGAGCACACCAGAGGTGTGTTCCTCTCTGACTCAGTTCAACTCCACCCTCAGAGACACTTTTGACCATCCCAGCAGTGGAAGGAAGGCCAGCTCCACCCTGCTCCAACTACGACAAGGAAGGAGGTCAGTAGCAGATTACACCATTG
Source organism: Hepsetus odoe (assembly GCA_017165825.1). Classification (NCBI taxonomy): domain Eukaryota; kingdom Metazoa; phylum Chordata; class Actinopteri; order Characiformes; family Hepsetidae; genus Hepsetus; species Hepsetus odoe. The sequence goes on from CM029386.1 coordinate 7,616,088, forward strand.
AGTTCCGTACCCTAGCCGCAGGACGCGGCTAGAACTCAATGGCGGCTTATTCCCAGGTGCTGAATAGTGACCTTAAAGATGAAATAGCTCCTCGGGAACCCCCAAACACTTTTGAGGGCCTAATTGAACTCTCCCTAAGAATTGATAATCGCCTTAGGGAACGTAGACAGGCTCGGGAGACCAAAAGGTCTCAAAGACTACAAGCCAACTCACAGCACATAGTTCCCATATTCTCACGAACTGAGGATCATTCACAGGAGCCTCAGCCCATGCAGCTAGGTCATGCACGACTTTCCTGCCAGGAACGGGATGACCGGATGTGGGAAGGCAGATGCCTTTATTGTTGTCGCTCCGGTCATCTTCGAGCAGCCTGCCCAGAGCTGAAGTCAAACTAGGAGGCCTGTCACAGAATAGAGACTCTGTGGCAGGCCCTCCAATTTTCCCACAGCCTTCAGGGGTATTTCTTAGCACCTCCATACGTTGGGGTTCAGCTGGGGCTGCCAACGTTGGGCTGGCAGAGAAATGGAAAATATGCATAGTGACCCTGGATCAGCCACTTCCCGTGGCAGCTATCGATGGGCGGGCCTTAGCTTCGGGGGTCATCACTCATCAGACCCTCCCTATAATGCTGTACATTGGTCTGCATTGTGAACAATTGCCCCTGTTTCTTGTTCAAGCCCCTGACCTACCCCTTATTTTGGGTTTTCCCTGGCTGCAGCGACACAATCTGCATTTGGATTGGTTAACCCGCTCTGTAGTTGCCTGGGGCCCCCATTGTACTCGTTCTTGTCTTATCACTGGGCAAACCCCAAAGACTCCACTCACTTCTGAGGTGATTCTGGGTCTGAACACAGTTCCCCCAGAATACTGGGACCTCCAAGAGGTCTTTAGTAAACAGAAATCCCAACTCCTTCCTTCTCACCGACCCTATGATTGTGCTATTGACTTGCTTCCGGGTACTACTCCTCCTAGAGGCCACCTGTTTTCCCTCTCGGGTCCCGAGAAGGCGGCCATGGATGATTACATTCAAGAGGCTCTGGCTCTGGGTTTCATTAGACCTTCTACATCCCCCGCAGGGGCGGGGTTCTTTTCTGTGGGTAAAAAGGACGGTGGTCTCCATCCATGTATAAATTACCAGGGCCTCAATAAGATAACGATTAAGGACAGGTACCCCTTGCCTCTCATGACAACAGCCTTTGAGGCACTGCAACAGGCATCCATTTTTACCAAAGCGCCGCGCAGCGCCTACAACCTCATCCAGGTCAGGGAAGGGGATGAGTGGAAGACTGCCTTCATCACGCCATCAGGGCATTATGAGTACCTTGTTATGCTTTTCTGGCTTATAAATGCTCCAGCAGTTTTCCAGCGTTTTATTAATGAGGTCTTAAGAGAGGCCCTGGATCATTACGCATTCATCTATCTGGACGACATCCTCATTTTTAGCTGAACAGCAGCCGAACACAAGGTCCATGTGAGAAGGATCCTCCAATTGCTCTTTGAGCATCATTTATTTGTAAAGCTGGAAAAATCCCTCTTCCATGCTCGCTTCGTCACCTTCCTGGGCTTTGTAGTCTCCCAGGGACAGCTGAGCATAGACCCAAATAAAATAAAAGCAGTGGCCGAGTGGCCACGCCCCACCTCTGTCCGCTTAGTGCAATGCTTTCTGGGTTTTGCAAACTTTTTTCGTTGTTTTGTGCGCAACTTTAGCACGATAGCAGCCCCCTTGACTGCCCTTACCCGCAAGACAGTGGCACGCTATCAGAGGACCCCAGAAGCCCAGGAGGCTTTCAGTGAACTCAAGAATAGGCTGTCCATGGCCCCTGTCTTGCAGCATCCTGATCCTGAGCTCCCTTTTATTGTCAAGGTGGATGCATCAGAGGTGGGAGTTGGGGCAGTGCTGTCCCAACGTTCGGCTCCTGATAATAAACTGCACCCATGTGCTTACTTCTCCCACCGCCTTTCTCCTGTTGAATGGAATTATGACGTGGGGGATCGGGAGCTGCTGGCAGTTAAGCTTGCCCTCGAGGAATGGAGGCATTGGCTCGAGGGGGCTCAACATCAGGTACTGGTCTGGACCAACAATAAGAATCTGGCCTATATCGAGCAAGCTAAACGCCTCAACCCCCATCAGGCTAGATGGGCATTGTTCTTTGCCCGATTCGATTTCCTGCTGTCGTATTGCCTGGAGAACCTCAAGCCTGATGCTCTCTCTCGCCAGTGGGACTCTCCAGTCTCCAAGGGCCCCCCTGAACCCATAATTCTCCTGCTGAGAATTGTGGCCCATATACACTGGGGAACTGAAACAGAAGTGAGTAATGCCCTGGCCTCAGAGCCTGATCCTGGGGCCAGCACCTTGTGATTTAAATGAGCGTGGGTGTTCAAAATTGGAGATAAGCTCGTAGAGATACTAAAATATTCAAATTGTAAAGCCAATGCGAAATATCACAGGAAGTCAGTGAAGTCTAGATAATATCGGACAAATGTGATTAAATTTTGTAGATCTAGTGAGAACTCCCTGTTGCATTCTAAACTTGTAGTGTATGAATTCTTTAATTTCTCTTACACAGTCTTCAATCTATTTTAATTTGAGTTTATCATTTGCTTTGGCTGAAATATATAATTCTGTTTCATGAGTATAAATGTGGAAGCTTATTCCTTGCTTCCGAATAACTGAACTCAGAGGAAGCATATGAAAAGTAGAAGACTTAGAACAGAGCCTTGCAGAACTCCATAATTTACTTTTGTATGAACTGATGTCTCACCTTTTTCATTTACAGTTTGATTGTTTTGGTGCTATTGGAAGGATGAAAACCAGATTGATATTTCTGAAAAATATTATTCTTATGCAGATATGATCACAACTGCTATGCCACAGCTTTCTACAGAATCTTTGATATTAATGACACATTAGAAATTGGTTGATAATTTGATAACTCAAGTGGATCAAGATTAGGTTAGCTATTTTGAATGCTTTTGTCACAGAGCCCAGGTTGAGAGATAAGTTTACTATTTTTCGTTCTGATTATTACTGGCATGACCACTTTAAGTAGTCTGAAAGGGACTGAGTCAAGGATGCAAGTAGAGGATTTAGAGAATGAAATAGCTGAGATGAGGTCAATCGGCAGAAGTAGTCTGGATTGATCTGGAAGTAGGCTAACCTCTTAGTTGGTATTAGGTTTTGATCTATATCTATATCTTCATTGATCTTGGGCAGCAGACTTGGTTGGTTTGGTATTTCCATCTTATTGCTAAAGAAGTCCATAAACTTTTCAATATTGTATATTACAGGTATCTGACTTTCAGCTCCGCAATGGTTCTTCATAAGTGTAGATATTGTGTGGAATTGAAATCTAGGATTATTTTTACTGGATGCTATTAGTGTGGATAAATAAGATGAGCACGCTAGTCTAAGTGCCCTCTAATAACCTATGAAGAACTCTATCCAGGCAGAGTGAAACTATTCAAATTTTGTCAGCCATCAATACGTTCTAATTTCTGCACCTGTAGCTTTGGAGCACATGTTTGATTGGTGTATTATGGAACAAGGTTTTTTTTTTTTTTATGTCTAATTCATTTGTGTTTCAACAATGCTACATTATCTAGAGTGTAATTAAATGTGTTCTCTAAACATTCAGTTAGTTTATCTAGCTCTTCTGAATCAAATGGTGAACTAATGAGTGTTGAAAAGTTCGGATGTTTTTTCAATAAAACTAAAGGCTGTGGAGGACATTGTACAGTTAACATGATCACGGGGTGATGTACATAAATTGTAGCTATTGTGGATCTAATATGTGATAAGATGGTGATCTGAGATCACTGTTGACTGGAGAATAAATGCTGTCTTGTTCACCCGAACACCTATGGTAAAGATTAGGTCTAAATGAGTGGACCTTATTATATTTTGGATAAAACCCTTTGTTCCCTGTGATGGGCTGGCGACCTATCCAGGGTGAGTCCCCCGTCCTCGCCCTGTGTGCGCTGGGTTGGACACCAGCACTCCCCCGCGACCCCGTTTGGGACAATCGGCAGATAATGGATGGATGGATAAAACCCTTTGTATTAAGGATAGATGTAAAGGCTAATTTCAGTAAGTCTTGTTCTTTCTCAACATGTATATTAGTCATCAATGATTATTACTTTATATTTATATACTGCCAGGCTTGCTAAAAAACCTTTAAACACCTTTAGGAACTGTGAGTAGGGTCCTGGTGGCCTATAGATGGTAATAAGTGAAAAGTATTTTTTGAATTTGGGTTAATTATCTTCAGGAAAAGGATTGGAAAAGAAGTTCATACCTGTTCTCTGAATAAGAAAATTTGATGTTTATAGATATATATATGTATATATATATAACCTCCCCCTCTGCCTCTTCAGCAAGGATTGTGTACATAGCTGTAGTCTGTAGATGTGGTTTAATTTAATGTAATAAACTTGTCATGTTTATGCCTTCTTAATCAAGGCATTTAGGTAAAAAGAACCATGAACCCAGTGGTAGAAAAGCATACATATCCATCCATTATTGCAAAAGAAACATCTAATGTAATTCCATGTTTGCACCTCTCTGTAAACAGCAAATTTGTCCTTGGGGCAGCTAAAGGGTAAAGTGTTTTTCCAAAGCCACTTCAGCTGTGGATAAAAGAGTGGGAAAACATTGCTCACTCCTCTCCAATTCTCACATGTTTTTCCTGCCAGTCTAGGGGATCAAACCGGTTGCTAGCCCTCTGAGCTTTTCCTCAACATTATTCAGTATATGTGTTTTTTCCAAAAATAATACAACTGTTTATTTTGCTCTAGGTACGGATCCAGTTTACTTTAATAAAAAATAGAACCTTTATGTAACTGGGGGTGGGGGTCCCCTCTTTTCTAAAATGTTTGTATGTCTGCACCAGAGTTCTGAGAAACAACATTTTAATCCTCTATGTCCTATAAATATGTATAAATTGACAAAACAACTGACATTGTATTGGCTTTTACATGCATGTACAATTCTCTTCATTGTTCATGGATGAAAAAGGCATAATTCAAACTATTTTACTTCTCAATGAATAAAATCTACTTTAATGAGTTTACAGGAGCTAGACAACACAGTGTGAAGCAATATGCAATTAGGTGTTTTTCTGACTTTTTTCTTGTTACTTTGTGTTTGCACTGTTTAAAGTCAGTCACTCAGGCTTCACTGAAAGGAGGATGATTTATATTACCAACCTTCTAATCCAGACTTGGTCAAGGTCACTTCACAAAGTGAGTAAGGAAAACTGACCAAAATAACCTGATTGGAGTGCAGTCTGACTGTGGACTATGCTGAATGTAAGGTTGAATGTAGAAAAGTGACATTTATCATTTCAAAGGAGTAAGATAAACAAATAAATGATTAATTGACTCAAAGTAGGGCTGCTTAGAACCTTTGCACAGTCCTTCTGCAAGCCAGGAAACAATAAACAATAATGTGGAAGTTTACAGAAACATGTACCAGTTGAAGCTGTGTTTGTAATTTGGATTTCAGATAAACAGACTTTTCTATCTTATCCTTGCATAATCCTTTCATTCACATTAGTACAAAGAATTGCTGCCATTTGGGACACACTGATTACATTTTTAAATACTGAAAAGCACTTCACAGTGACTCTCTCCCCTTGTGAAGTGCTCTTAATGATCACATTAAAATACATTTGGATAAACTTAGTTATTTTTTCACATTTTGCTAGTTTATTAGAAAACCCTTGCTTGTCCTTACACTCAATGCACTCACTTTAATAGACACATGTAGCTTTTATTTCCGTTTAGTGGCCATTTTCTGTCATCATCTCACACCGGAATCAAGGCGCAAACACGTAGCTTCCACAAAGGTACGTTTTAATCAGAAACAAAACAGTATCACATGGAACAGACAGTCAGAAAAGATAGTGAACGGACAAGGCTGGGTCGGACTGGCAGGCTACAAGTACTTGGCTCTCCAGGTGCTGGTGATCAGGGTGGCTAATGAGGGTGAGTATGAAAGCCTGGTCAGTATTCCGGGGATTGGGCCCTCACTCCTGGCCTGGGTACGGCAGTGGGCGTGACATCACCCCCCCCTTCAGGGGTGGCCTCCGGACGCCTGGTCCAGCGCGCTCCAGGAATCCCTCTCGAGGGGGTCGGCCTCTCGTTTTGGGAGCTGGGCGGTTTGGATGGTTGCGATGGAAATTGAGCCATAGTTGGGGGTCGAGAATGTCTTTGGACTTGACCCAGCTTCGTTCTTCGGGCCTTCTCAGTCCACCAGATATTGCAGCTCCCCTCGACGTCGCTGGGAATCCAGGAGCGTGTTGACCTTATGGGCTTGACCTTGTTCTGTTATGATGACAGGAGGCGTTTCAGCCTCACCCACCGATGTGGCCAGGGGTCCAGGGACAAAGGGTCTGAGGAGTGAAACATGAAAGACAGGGGTTATGTGCATGTGATTGGGCAATTGGAGACGGTAAGTTACCGGGTTGATTTTGGCCTCTACTAGGAAGGGGCCAATGAATCGTGGGCTGAGATTCTTGCTTGGCATCCGCATGTTGAGGTCTCGGGTGGAAAGCCATACCCTGTCTCCCGGGTTGAAGTCAGGGGCCTCACATCGGTGCCTGTCAGCTTGTTGGTGGAATCGGCGCACTGCCCGTTCAATGTGTGCATGGGTCTTCTCCCACACTCGCTCAGCCCCTTGGAACCAGGCGTCGATGTGAGGCGATGTCCATGGGCGTGGTATCCCAGGGGCAGAGGGGAGGCTGAAAACCAAGCACGCACTCGAACGGGGTCATCCCTGTGGAGGAATGACGCAAGGAGTTTTGGGCATACTCCGCCCAGTAGAGGAACTCTGCCCAGTCATGTTGCTGGTGGTGACAGTAAGCCCAGAGGAACCTGTTCAACTCCTGTATGGCTCGTTCGGCCTGATCGTTAGTCTGGAGATAATACTCGGAAGAAAAAGAAACTGTGGTTCCCAGCCACCGAAAGAAGGCGCGCCAGATTTGAGAGGTGACCTGGGAACTTCTGTCAGACAGGATATTCTCCGGGAAACCAGAACACATACTGAAACATTTACATTTACGGCATTTAGCAGACACTCTTATCCAGAGCGACTTACATGTCCTAATTACAGGGACAGTCCCCCTGGAGCAACTCAGGGTTAAGGGTCTTGCTCAGGAACCCAGTAGTGGTAGTGCCCGAGGTGGGATTCGAACAGGGGACCTCTTGATCCAGAGGTCTGTAGGCAATCACCCTACCACTAGACCACCGCCACCCTTACAGAGCCTCGGCAACCTGGAGAGCAGAGGGGAGAGCAGCAAAGGGGTTGAACCTACATTCCTTCGAAAACCGGTCCACCACCACCAATATGCATGTGTAACCACAGGAACGCGGCAGATCCAAGGCCAAATCAATGGCCACGTGAATCCAAGGTCGGGTGGGCACCGGCAGAGATAACAACTTACCAGCTGGCAGCTCCCAGTTTAGGCAGCAGGCGATCCCCCCTGGTCTGCCCATGAGCGGGGTGATCGAACACTGTCCGAAATTTGGACGAAAAGCGCTCGTAAGTGCTCACTGTTTCACCACCACGTGCCCATACAGCCGTTCCCCACTCCGCTGCGCGCCCGGCGAGCCTTCCAATAACCACCGTAATTTTTTCTAAAGCAGTCAGCCATGGATATTGTCCAAAATACATATCAAACGTTACTAAAAACATAGCACATGCTGAAGGATTGCCCGCATAGCGCTCAGGAAGCGTGATGTGGCTTACCGGCGGGGCTTGTGGCTGAGCGAACTGCGGGGAGGGGGAGAAACCTGTGCGGCCGCCCTGGGTCTCGTGACTTCCAACCGCTCCAACTGCTGTTGGATCGCGTCCAACCTGGATGACATTCGCACGAAGACCAGCTTGTGGTCCCTTAGCCTCTGGCTAACCTCCATGTCAGACTCCGAAGCGCCTCCTGGAGAAATTCCGCCTGTTGCACCTTGAAGCTCGAAAGTCCGTTCATCTGTCATCGTCTAACACCGGAATCAAGGCGCAAACACGTAGCTTCCACAAAGGTACGTTTTAATCAGAAACAAAACAGTATCACACGGAACAGACAGTCAGAAAAGATAGTGAACGGACAAGGCTGGGTCGGGCTGGCAGGCTACAAGTACTTGGCTCTCCAGGTGCTGGTGATCAGTGGTGGCTAATGAGGGTGAGTGTGAAAGCCTGGTCAGTATTCCGGGGATTGGGCCCTCACCCCTGGCCTGGGTACGGCGGTGGGCATGACATTTTCTAACAACATCTACTTTATACTTTCTCTCACTGGCCACTTTAATAGAAACCACTCTTTTTAACTTTCCATTACTGCTAATTTTACCAAGAAACACTCACCCTCAGTTCCACCAAATGTTCAAGTCTCTTTCAAAACACTTGATTTGTGCTTTCACTTATTGGCTGCTTATATAAAAATGTGTAAAAACATCCCAAATTAATGACATATATAAGGTCTTCAAAATGAAAGAGCCAAGGATGGTTCATGGAGTGAAATCACACAACAGTGACTGCCAAACCATCTCAGAGATTACACCTCCTGCTGTGTACCCTCACTTAATTTCTCTCATAAATATGCACGTTTACCTATTCATCTAAATTCCTTCCCCTTAAAAAATCTAACCTGATCTAATGCATTTACACAAAATATCAAATGGATAAATTAAAACTGAATGAAAAACGTGTTTTGGATATTATTTTCCAATACAATTATTTATTGATTACCAACTAATTTTGTGCATGCTGGCACTCAGTTCTCAAAGAGCAAATCTTCTGCACAGTTCACTGTTGCTAAATTCTACAAACATCACTTTCCTCTGATTACTAATTGCACGCTTTCTTTAAATCTCAACACAGGGTGCTCTTTAAGCACAATTTGACTGATTATCACTCACTGCTATTTTTTTTTAATAACCAGAGAGCAAATGCATATCATTTTGAAATCACTTGCAGAACTCACCAGAAGTAACCTTAAGTAGCTTTTTCTACCTTTGTTTTTTAGTGAAACCAACTGGTTAACCATGTAAGCCACCAGTGCATGATCGTGAGAAAGGCATCTCATTATCTACAAGTCATGGTTTACAATTGCTGTTACTGTACTGTAACAACTTATTGTTTTCGTAACATACAGTAAGCAAATAAATATCATATGCTTTTTTATCTGGGTGTTTGAATGTTTAACTATAAATTTGTTTTAAACTTACATAAATAATTACATAAATAATAATTTTAAGAACATTCAGTTTTGTGTGTGTGTGTGTGTGTGTGTGTGTGTGTGTGTGTGTGTGTGTGTGTGTGTGTGTGTGTGTATTTTAAGTTGTAAAATGTGTGAACTGATATAGTTTAAGACAGGAAGTTGAGTTTATTGTTCTAACGTTTTGGTCTTTATTTAATCATTATGTAAAGACAGTGAGAGTCTCAGCCATCCTGAAGGTCAGGGAGGTTTATTTCACCACTTAAGAGACTGAGAAGAATCTTGATGTATTCTTTCCTTTTTTTAAGCAGTGGGATATCAAGTCAGGCAAGCTGTGACATGTGGTTTGATCATTGCACTTACGTAAGATAAGGCTGGACCATTTCTGGACCATTTCCAGCCACCAGAAGCCAGTGAATGGTTCATACTCATCATTTCCTCCATTGCACTCACAGTGAATGCAGACCTTTCAAACGTTATGGTGCAGTAAATGTGCTCTGTGAGCTTATTACAGTAAAAATGTAAATAAATAAGTTTCTAATATAAATAATTTCTAATATATTCATTTTCTAGGTACAGGGACATCATACACATAGCAGATGTGCTGTGAAGCATGTTGGGGTAAACATGAGATGCTACCTCTTTTGAATGTCATTTTGTTTATTTTTAACATGGTCTTAAAATCACGGAGTCATTGTGTTTATAAGACACCTTTACATTTCCAATAGAAGTTAAATATATGAAAGAGGTGAATGAGAAGAACCTCCACTTGATGTCTTCGTGTGGTTTAAAAAAACATTTTTTTTCCTATAGTTAAAAAAAAAAAAACATTTATTTCTTTATGATTTATGCTAAAGCCAAGAGCCAAATGGGTTGGTTTGTTTTAAAAATGTGCAGCCGGTTGCTCCTTTTTCATGCACAGAATTTTCCCATAACAAAATGACATGCATAGAAACAGGTTGAGTAATACTGTAGGGGGTAAAGGAGGCTGAGGAGGGAAGAGGAGCACAAGAAAAAAATATCTCTGGCCTCTTTATCCCTTATCCCACAGCTTTCGCATGACCCTGAATGACCTCTTTATACACCTAATCCTTCAGTTCCCTCAATGCTGGACGGCAGCCGCATCCCACTGCTACCTCTCTTGATCCAACTGTTTCCCCCTCTCTCTCTCTCTATCTCTTTCTCACTTTACTCTTTGGCTGAGTGCCCAGTATTGTCATAACACAGGGTTTCTGGAAACTGACAAAGTTCTGAAACACTGCAGCTCCTCCGTTGACATTGTTACCTCTGAAACACATAAGAGAGAAAGGTGAGTGTGTGTGTGTGTGTGTGTGTGTGTATGTGTGTGTGTGTGTGTGTGTGTTTGTGTGTGTGTGTGAGTGAGAGAGAGAGAGAGAGAGAGAGAGAGAGAGAGAGAGAGAGAGAGAGCTCAAGGTGAGTGGGTTCAGGCATTTGTGTCACAATTGATCACACTCTAGAGTGCTGCAGGGTGGTAGGATTTTGGCTAAACTACAGCCTCATCTGTTGGCTGTTGCTCTGTTTATAGTGCAGTCAAGTGTGTGTGTGTGTGTGTGTGTTATTTTCAGATTTTTGTTTCCAGAGCAAAAATGTTTTCAACTGAGGTTTGTGGGAAAACAAGGATTATGTTTCAACAACATGGCTCCTTTAAAGTGCTTTTAATAAGAACATCACACTTTAAGCAAATATGGTGGTGGTAGTTTGAACGTGTGGAGATGCTTTGGTGCTTTAAAGAAAGATGATTTCCCCATTAGTTCTGCTCTTTGGCAGAATAATCCAGTAATGGGAATTGTCCTGTTGTCAGTGGTGGAGAGTAGTTGTGACCTGAAGCACAAGAAGAAACTCTTACTGGCTCAAGACCTTTTTTTTTATCTGTGGCCTAGTTAAGCCCCATTGAGATTCTATAGCTGAATCTTAAACATGTAATTCATGATCAAAAATTTTAAAACTTAAAAAGGAACCAAGATACAAAAAGGGTACACCACTTGCTCCATGCCTCAGGACTCCTACTGAAGGAAGAAGGTATTTTTTTCTTTATCAGATTTTTCTCATGCAAATCCTGAATTTAAAATGCTGAGGTATGCCCTGTAGTAGCAAATCTTTTGCCATTGAGAATCAAGTCATGTAGGGGTACACTCTGACATTGTCCACTGAGTGTTGTAAAGCACACTGAGCCCCAATGGCTTTGTGGAGGATGATGCAACACACGCTAAGGATTAGACGAAGGTCACAGCGTCTGCATTCCATCATTTAAAAAAACTTTAAAGACAAATATCTTGTCCATCAGAAAAGCATAAAAGCGTCCCCTTATGATTAATGCACAAATTATCTTGATCTGATCGTTGCACTGTAGGAAGGAAAAAAATGAACCTTGGTGTAAATACATGGAGGCATGGGAAACACATTCCTTGATTCCATTTGAAACGACTTTCGCTGGCTTACATGACAATGATGCTGCAATGTATTCTTGAACCATCCTCTTCTGGCACATTTGTTTTATGTCAATATGCCGCCAAACATCCATAATTACATTCCCATTTTGTCAGCCCCTCAATCCAACTATACATCACCATTATGACAATTTAATTAATTTCCTTATTCCTAAATGCGTCACATAGCAACGATCACAAAAAAGGAAACTCTTGACTTGACAGACAAGGCTAATCACTCAAACCCATTTGCTTTGAGATGTTCTGGGTGAGGAAAGAGGGACGCGCTACAGTTGAAAGAATGTGTGTTTCAGCTTGCAATTGATGTTGTGTCTACAGGGAATGTCTCCTCGCCTTTGTTCACTCATGTGTGCCCTTGGTATTTCAAGAGCCCTCCCACAGTGAGAAAGTGAACTTTAAAAGTAGTGTTCATGTGGTGGGCAATTATTCCAAGCCTTAGAAGATCAAAGATTAAAACAAAGAGAAAAATTATAAAAACAACAAAGGAATTCATGACCAAACAGTAATGGACACTGATGGGTCACAGATGAAAATATAAAAAAAAGTAGGCACAGCATAACTTGCACATGCACCAGATTACAGTCACCTATTAGATTCATCTCCCATAACTGTTTATAATACTGTTTCAGATTTAACAGCTAACTATGCAGGACCGAAGCTGGAAAACTGAGTAGTGCTGCATTAACCCCTATATCCCTACGATTAACTACCAAGGGTTAATTACTTAACAGGTATCGGGGAAGTATTGCTCAGAACTACTTCTTAACAAAGGCTATTTTTTAAATATCAACTACAGACTGATTACTGATTAAAAACTACAAACTGTGACAAAGTCAAAGTGACAAGAAAATTTGTGGAACTAAATAGCATTAAAGTGTTTCAGTGAAAACTGCTACTGTTGAGAGAAAAGGTGGAAAACTTTATTGTTTTTTTGTTTTTTTTTCCTTCCTGGGTGCAACAAGTGCAGACAACAACAGACAGCACAGTAGACTGTACATTCATCCGTAAGAGGGCCGCAGTGTTATAGAACAAAGCAGCCCAGGTTGTTCGGCAGTGTAACAGTGTGGCGGAGCAGCGTTATCATTAAAGTACAGAGTGCAACAAGAAATAAATAGATAGTGATGGAATGAGGAGACATTGGCAGTTTAAAAGTCTGATTGCCAGGGGAAAGGAACTATTTCCCATCCTGGAAGTAGAGGCCTGTATGCTGCGGAACCTTTTCCCAGATGGCAGGAGGGAGATGAGAGTGTGGGATGGGTGGGAGGCATCATCCACAATGCTGGTTGCTTTGCGGATGCAGCGAGTAGTGAAGATGTCCTGTACAGAGGGCAGAGAGACCCCGATGATCTTCTCAGCAGTTCTCACTACCCTTTGTAGGGACTTGTGGTCTGAGACGTTGCAATTCCCGTACCAGGCGGTAATGCAGCTGCTCAGGATGCTCTCAATGGTTCCTCTGTAGAAGATGCTCAGAATGGAAGGCGGGAGATGGGCTTTCCTCAGTCTACGGAGGAAGTTGAGATGCTGCTGGGCTTTCTTGTGATGGAGCAGTGGTTAGTGGTCTGTTGTTGTTGTCTGTTGTTGTCTGCACTTGTTGCCTTGTCTTGTGTTTTATGTTGTGTCTTCTGTTGTCTTGTGTCTTGTGTGTAGCACCAGGGTCCTGGAGACCTAGTGGTTAGGGCATTGGCCACGTGATCGGTGGGTCGGGGGTTCGAACCCCTTCCCAATGGGTTGCCCTGAGGTACCCTTGAGCAAGGTGCCGTCCCCGTCCTGCTCCTCCCTGTGATGGGCTGGTGACCTGTCCAGGGTGCGTCCCCTGTCCTCGCCCTGTGTGCGATGGGTTGGACACCAGCGTGACCCCGTTTGGGACAAGCAGGGGGGGGACAAATGGATGGATAATTTATTTATTCAGTCTTAGAAACACCCTGGGTGGACACACTGGCAAACATGCTCACACACACAGTTACACCTAGGTGTCATTGTCTCACACCGGAATCAAGCCGGAATCAAGGCGCAAACACGTAGCTTCCACAAAGGTACGTTTTAATCAGGAACAAACAGTACTCCTGACAGTCAGAAAAGATAGTGAATGGACAAGGCTGGGTCGGGCTGGCAGGCTACAAGTACTTGGCTATCCAGGTGCTGGTGATCAGTGGTGGCTAATGAGGGTGAGTGTGAAAGCCTGGTTAGAATTCCGGGGATTGGGTCCGGGGATTGGTACCCTGGCCTGGGTACGGCGGTGGGCATGACACTAGGGTCCACCTTTAGCATCTCCAATCCACCTGACATGCATGTCTTTGAGTGGTGGGAGGAAACAGGCACAGAGAGAACATGCAAACTCCACACAGAAAGGAGTCTGGCTACTAGCTCTCAAACCCAAAACCTTCTTATGTGGCAAAAATTGCATATAAACATTTCAGGTAACTGCAGATACCTCCTGGAGATTGGCTTGGAAGAACTTTAGCTTTTTCCTCTGTACGCCCATAAAACATTATTTTTCAAAAGCCTTCTGGCTTGTACATTTTTTAGCATTTACATTTGCGGCATTTAGCAGACACTCTTATCCAGAGCGACTTCCATGTCCTAATTACAGGGACATTCCCCCTGGAGCAACTTAGGGTTAAGGGTCTTGCTCAGGGACCCAGTGGTGGTAGTGCCAGAGGTGGGATTTGAACCTGGGAACGCTTGAGCCATCGGTCCATAGACAAATATCCTACATCTAGACCACCACCTCCCCTAGCAAACTTTAAAAGTGAAACACAACCTCTGCTTTTCATCCATACACACGTGCAGCAGGGGGAAGCTAGTAAAAGCACCCAAGGAGCAGTGTAGGGAACAGTACCTTTTTCATGGGCATCTCAGGGCCACCTACTGGTCTGGGATTTGATCCCGCAGCCTTCCGATCTTCTGGCCTTGTCTCTAACCACTACATTAGAAAATGTTAGAAAGGCCTTTTGTTGCTTAGAAAATAACCTTTAAAGAAAGGTTCTCTTGTGATCTCTCTCTGTATTAACATTGATCTTCAAATTACTCCCCTTGTACACAGTCTGTATGAGGACAGATGGAGCCTAAAATATTTCTCCCATTCTGAGGTAATCAGAAAGCTCTTTTGTTTATGCCATGATACATTTCACAAACAAGTGTTTTGAAAATCAGACTTGATTAGATCCCTGTCTGCTCTCTTAATGAAAAAAATCCTAGAGGTTGTAATGCTTTTGCCAATCAAAGATATGTAACACTGGATTGTTCTTATCATATGACTGGTATCATATGAAAAACTGAAGATGTTTGAGGTTATATTCATGCAGAACCAACAAAAGAATTTGCAAAATGTTAGGCATCAGGCATCACTTAACTTAAAATCAGACATGTATTTTTCTAAAAAGCAAGTACAACTAATGATTAAATAAAAATAAAACAAAACCCCTACACTGGGCAACAGCAGTCCTACCACCACATTGCCTGTAACCAGGTTGGGAAAACAAAGAAAACAGCCCATTATTTATAATCATTCCATTATTTTTCAGCTATTTTTTCACCTTTCACAATAACAAGGCATGCCTATGTCAGTCGTTGTCACGGATGAGGTGTGTTTTGGGCACAGTAGAGGGCGCTCTGTTCTGACTGAGCACACCTGAGCTCATGAAGATACAGGTGTGCTTCATTGGGGCTGACTATATAAGCCCCGATGAGTCAGAACAGAGCGCAGCTCATTTGTTAGGCTCAGCCTACATGTTATGGTGGTATTTGGTATTTGGTATTTGGTATTTGGTAATCTGGGTAACTTGGTTTAGGCTGCAGTTCCTTGGTTTTAGTTTGAACTGCAGTTCTTTGTTCTTGTTTTGTATATATAGTTATATATATATTAAGGCCTCTTAATACACAAGCCACGCAAACGAGCGGCCTAGGTTATCTGATCGTGAATGAGTCCTTGACCTTCCTATCAGACAATGCTGAAGAGCCTCTTTAATGTGTCCTTATCGGTTGGCTTGCAAACACTTCATGGTGATGTTTACTTATACTGCAGTGAATATTCAACAGTTCGGCCTTGGCAAGCTGAATTTTGTTTTACAGTGTATTAACTGTTATTATTCTTTGGACTTGCTGTTAAAATTGCTTGAGCACCTGGAGCATTTATATATAGTTAGTTTAAAAATGAGAGAAGACATAAATGGTATGACAGATTAGAATTAACAAAGCTTGACTTTGTTTGAAATTTGGCTTTGTTCATTATTTCTGAGCAAAGTGTGATTCGGTTCACACACTTACAC
This sequence comes from Hepsetus odoe, assembly GCA_017165825.1. Classification (NCBI taxonomy): domain Eukaryota; kingdom Metazoa; phylum Chordata; class Actinopteri; order Characiformes; family Hepsetidae; genus Hepsetus; species Hepsetus odoe. The sequence goes on from CM029386.1 coordinate 7,632,030, forward strand.
TAACAGGCATTATTATTATATGTAAGTATAATTATATATTATATATCTTTTGTATGTTAGTGAACCCCTGGCCTTGGATCTTACTGCCAGTGTCTCAGTTTCATGATGCCACATTATGAAACTGAGAAACATGATATTCTGAGACACATGACATTCTAACATCACTGCACAATAAAAGCTCCTAAATATTTTTGGCCTGTACATATTTGACTGATCATTTTAAATTATCGTATGTTCTTGTGTGATGCTGCAAAATACGTGTTTTGGTTTTTTAAAAAGGCCTTAAGTCATGTATGACCTGCACAGATTAAAATGCATTGCCAGCACAAACCACAGATGCTTTATCTGTGAGATCTGAAATCTGGGAAATTTGGAGGCAAAATCAACACTCTTCTGTCATTTTCCTCAAACCATACCTGAACATTTTTGGCAATGTAATAGATTGCAATATCCTACTGAAAAATTCCACTCTCATTAAGTAATGACAGTATTTACCTGAAGGGGTGTACTTGGCCTTGATGCTTATTTAGGTGATACCTGTCAAAGTAACATTTGATACATGTCAGGATCCAAGTTTTTCCAGCAGAACACTGCCCGAAGTATCATACTGATGTGCCAGTTTCCCTTCTTCTTCTTATAGTGCATCCTGCCATAATCTCTTCCCAAGGTAAGGGTCATATATCCTTCAAGCCACATGATGTAAAAGAAAACATAATTTATCAGACCAACATCTGATTGACCTTAAAATAGCTGAGTCAATCCATAGAAGGGCTACTGTGGGATATATAGTCTACAAAGTGTTGGATGTACCGTTTTCTTTTTTTCTTTATTCACTTTAAGACAATTATTGGCAATGCATCTCAAGTGGTAAGTGGTGAGTTGTTCTCTCCCAAATGATGTATTAGCCAATCTGGTTTATAGGGAGACTTCATTTATTTGGCAAGCACTCTTTCCATTTCCTATTGGTATTGCTGTTACATGAAAGGGGTGAAATCTACAATGATGGGAACTGTCTACAATTACACAGGGGAAATTAGCTAGCTTAAAATGATTTCTTTATTATGTAGCTGTGGGCTGGCTCAATAAAAAAAAAGTTCCTGGAATTTCTAAAAGGCAGACAATGGACAAAATAAGTGGGCAAATACTTTTTTTTCTTTAAACAATAAGTATACTATAAATGTTGGAGTCTTCTACACAATTTATAAGGTACTGTTTTTTTTTTGTGGATGCTAAAAATTAATAAAAAAGGTGTGCATGTGTGTGTATGTACGTCTGTGCATGTGTGGTATTTAATGGCTGTTTTTTTCCTGCAAATTAAGTAAATGAAGGGATAAATTTTCACTTAAGAAAACAAAACAAAGCCACTTTTTTCAGTGTTGATATGTAGAACCGACTGAGTAAATTGTGCCAGCATAATGTCACACAGAAGCTGATGTACTTCTTTATCACTTTGTTTATCGTTCTCTCTCTGTCTTTCTCTCTCACACACAAACACATTTTCCCATCCCCTCAGGCTTTCTTGTAGAGGGTGTTCAAGGTCATCATAATAGCATGGTAGTGTGTGCTATTATGCTCCAACAAAAATTCTCTTAAGGGTGGGGGGCTGGAGTTAAGGGGTTTATAAGATTGTTATTCAGACTTTTTGCAAGTGTTTCACAAAGTAAAGGTCATGGGAAAGAGATTAGTTCCTGACTGGGAAACATTTTAAGTAAGCCTAGGGGAGAATGCTATTACCCAAAATTCAGCACTTTTTTCGTTATCAGGAATCAGATTAGAAAGAATTATGGGTTTGGCATAATATCTCTGGCTGCTAAATGCTGCCTGTCAAGCTGTCAAAGATTGTCAGATACCATGCACTTTTCATCAGCTTTAAACATTACTCTACCCAGTAGTTATAATGTTAAAACTGCTTTTATAATTCTCCAACAATGGCATTTAAAAGATCCCAAGATAGAAGTCTGAGCACTATTTAGGTTCTAATAGACTGGTGTCTTATTGAAAAGCTTTATCGGATTTAAGGCACCATGACGGTAAATGCATTTTCAGTGGGGGACCACCCATCGTTTTTTCTTCTTCTTACATTTAAAGTTCATATTGCTCCAAAAGGCTCATCTTAAGATGTAAATTTACTTCAAGTGTATAATGGTGTATGTGAAAGAGGAAATTAAGAGGTTCTGGAGGAGAGGAGGGATGGAGAAAAATGATTAGGCTGGGACTATTTAATTTAACTGTTTCTTAGTGCAGTGCTGCCTGCTGCCACTTTCTACACTGGCAGATAAAACTGTACGTTTCACAGTACAAATGCTGCCATTTAGGAGACATGGTAAAAAAAGTTTTTTTTGATGCATTTGATCATTTGACTACTGTACATGTACTAACCTTTTGCATACAACTGTATTATTTGCACTGTGCCAGTAGAATTGTAGATTTATTCCTTCCCATCAGAAAATATATTTATAGATACTGCCATCTGGCAAGCTTTCAGCTTGTGTTGTTTTTCTAGGTTCAGTGTTAAAAGCGGTGTTCAAGTGGTCTCAAATCTGTAGAGGATAAATTATTGCGCTTTCTGTCTCCCCTCTTGACACACTGATTACACATTGCCTGTTTACAGTGAAACCATGAAATAGGCCCAATTTAGGTCAGCATTTGAAACTGTTTGAAGAAACCAACATTTTTAATCCCTATTTTTCATGTATTATATTACATTAAATGATATGTAAAGTCCTTGGCTCTGATCTATCACTGTAGGAATAGACAACTTCTTTAGCCTTAAGGTCTGATTCTTCATCTTTCAGCTTTAGAATGAGAAGAAAGGCAAAGCAGGGATTAAATATAATATACAATACAAATAAAAGATACTAAATGTACCTGGCTGAATTAAAGCTGAAAGTAAGCATTCATGAAAATATAGTGCCCGTAGTAACATGGCATGTGCCTGTCATGGTTCCCAAACCTCAACACACACATAGATGTACTCACATAAACATCATGTACACAGCAGCTCAGTGAAGAGCCCCCAGTGTCAACAACCTTTCATGAATGCAGTGGGGAGAGTGAGCAGGCTACTTCAGTTGTGGTTTCAATTACCCATAGTGCACTTAGCTTGCATGGTCACAGATGGAGCATGGGTGCCCTGCGCTGGACTCTGATGGGAGAGGGTGAGAAGTGCCATGCAGCATCTGTGGAGAATTAAATGGAATAAATTTTATGGAAGGCAACAACAAATAATTCAGCTATTACTCCTAGACAAGAACCAATGATCTCTCTACAATTGCATCAAATCTTAAAGGGTTCTTTATAAACTTAAAATATAGCATTTTTCCACTTGCAAATGGTTTGTTTGCTAGTCAGTAAAATGTTTGTTTTTGCTTTCTTTTCAGTTACGATTTAAGCTTCATGCTAAAGGTCTTGTTAACTTAAAGGTCCTGTTTATTGCTAAACAATTATTTTGGGAATGATGTGGTTTCAAATTGCAAATAAAAAGTGGTGTTTTGTGGCCTTTTCATGGCTGTAGCATTGAAATTAACATTTTAGACTACTGAAGAAGTGATTTGGCTGGAGTTGATGTGGCAGATCCACTAAGTGTGGGAATCTACTAAGATCCTGATACAAAGATCTAAAGAACCACGGCTGGTGACCACCACTTTATGTGAAATTGTTTTTAAATTATGTGCTCTAACAACTAAATCAAAAAACCTTATGTTGATTTAAACAACTCATCCAGTACTGAAGGGGAGTGGATAGGAAGTAGACAATTTTAATACAGCATGCCTTAGGAAAAAATGGTTCTTTAGTTGTCTACATGAGGCCTGTTTCTTGGACATTTTGACACTTTTTGCTGGCTTCCCCTGGAAGCTGATTTATCTGGTTCTGTTTTCACACCTGCACAGATAAAAAATAAACAAAATCAGATAAAAAGTATATGTGTGTGGTGCAAAACCCAGTTACTGAGCTAAACTTCAGATCTCTTTATCAAATATCTTTAAATCTGATTACCCCTGTAATCCGATTTGAAATCTATATGGATTTTCTACATGACAACTTGAATAATCAATTAACAGTAATGTTGACAAAAACTACAAATTCTCTAGCAAAGTTTAAAAGGCACAGTGATATAGTAAAGGTAGCAGTGCCCTAGTGGCTAGGGAGTTGGCCACAGGATCGGAAGGTCATGGGTTAAAATCCCAGAACAGTAGGTTGCCCTGAGTTACCCTTAAGCAAGGTGCCATCACTGCTCTCCGGGCGCTTTACATTCTGTTATTCTGATGATAAACAATCTCTGGGATGTGCCACCATCTAATTGCTGTGCATTACTGTAAATGGAAACTCTGTAAAGGAAAAGGAAATTGTTTTGGAAATTTTACTGTAAAGGAAATCTGTCAACCATTGAAACTTGCACATGAAATTTACTCCTGCAAAACTAGCTGCTACAAGTTTCTCAACTCATAGCAAACAGAGTGTGTGATGAGCATTACATGTAATATTTTAACCTGTGATTTTATTTGATCCCCCCAGATTTTGCCCACCTTTAAAATGCATGTTTAGACTCAGGCATCAGTTACATACATAGCATGCTATCAAAAATGTCTGAACTGGAAAAAAGGCTCAGTATATCAGGCCCAGACTGTGTCTCCCTAGTCTGTATTATCTTCTCTATTCCTATTCATGCAACAGACAGGTATTTTGGCAGGCCTGACCTTGAGGAGTCCCAGCCAGCCATTTGCAATATTGTTATTGTTCCACAGCATCTGCTCTAGAAAGTGATTTCTGACAGTGATGGATCTTATATGAAATGCACTGGTGATACAGCTAACCCGTCTGCCACAATTTCATATTCTAAAAACAATCTGTAAAAAGATGAGGCCTTCAAAAAAGATAACAACTGTTTTCTCAGAGCAAAAAGGGAACAACACCTACAGTCGCCTCTGCAGGCAGGCCCTCAGCTCTTCTGAAGCTCTGCTTAGCTTAGACTATAAGAGTAGAGTTTAACTAGCTTACATGCTGAGCTGAGTGGTGTTTGAAACTTAAAATGCACTCAAAGCTGTATTCATATGGGCAAAACTCATGATTTTAGGTGATACACATGAACACATGTAATGTTTAATGTGACCTTTCCAAAACTAATGAATAAAAATGTTGGCAATGAATTTGGAAAATGTATATGGCAGATTTCTACATGCAGCTTTTAATAAAGAAAAGAGGAAAAGGAGCTTACATGTCACTTTGTTATAGTGGGATCTGGGTTTTGTGCCAAAAGTATTAAAAATAGCAGCATTTCTAATCTTGAATTCTAAGAGAATTTCTAATCTTGATCAAATTGCAAATAAAAAGTGGTGTTTTGTGGCCTTTTCATGGCTGTAGCATTGAAATTAACATTTTAGACTACTGAAGAAGTGATTTGGCTGGAGTTGATGTGGCAGATCCACTAAGTGTGGGAATCTACTAAGATCCTGATACAAAGATCTAAAGAACCACGGCTGGTGACCACCACTTTATGTGAAATTGTTTTTAAATTATGTGCTCTAACAACTAAATCAAAAAACCTTATGTTGATTTAAACAACTCATCCAGTACTGAAGGGGAGTGGATAGGAATTTTAGGTGATACACATGAACACATGTAATGTTTAATGTGACCTTTCCAAAACTAATGAATAAAAATGTTGGCAATGAATTTTGAAAATGTATATGGCAGATTTCTACATGCAGCTTTTAATAAAGAAAAGAGGAAAAGGAGCTTACATGTCACTTTGTTATAGTGGGATCTGGGTTTTGTGCCAAAAGTATTAAAAATAGCAGCTATTAAGCCTCTACTCAAGAAATGTAATCTTGATCCTTTCAAGTTAGCAAATTATCGACCGATTTCTAATTTGCCATTTGTTTCAAAGTTTCTGGAGAAAGCTGTGGCCCAGCACTTGTGCTCATATCTACACAAAAATAACATCTTTGAGAAATTTGAATCTGGTTTTTGGCCATACCATAACACTGAAAGAGTGTTAGTGAAAATATCTTTTAGTGGCAACTGACAAAGGGTTGGTTTCCTTACAAGTCTTCCTCGACCTAAGTGCAGTGTTTGACACCATAGACCACAATATCTTACTGCACAGATTAGAAAACCTGGTTGGTATAACAGGAACAGCCCTCTCCTGGTTTAAATCATACTTGACCAACTGCTATCAATTTGTAAATGTAAATGATGAAACATCAGTTCGTACAAAAGGTAGTTATGGAGCCCCACAAGGCTCTGTCCTAGGTCCCCTACTTTTCATATTATACATGCTCCCTCTGGGTTCAGTAATCTGGAAACATGGAATCAGCTTCCACTGTTATGCTGATGGCACACAATTATATGTTCCAGCTAAATCGGATGATTTATCAAATTAATAAAGATTGAGGACTGAATAAGAAAAATTAAACAGTGGATGTCACTCAATTTTCTTATGTTAAATTCTGAAAAGACATAGGTTCTTTTTCTAATTTTCTAAACTCAAGAGAATTTCAAGCCACACCATTTAAATATGAAGCAGCACATCAGTTTCCAAACCCTTTTTGATACTTCTTCATACAAGGCACAGTGTAGGCCAATACACTGCCTATCCAAAAAAAGTCACCACCTGGATCTAACAAAGCAAATAGGTAAGAGCCTCCCATTGGATAATTACTGCATGAATGATTATGTTTCAGCTGGCAACGAGTTATTTAACCCTAACTGAAACAGTGAGTAGACTTTCATTACTTTCATTACTTCAACAACGATGTCAGAAGACCTGTGGTCATGGAAAAAATGTTAATCCATTTCAGAAGGGTCAAATTACTGGCACGCATCAAGCTAAGAAAACATCTAAGAAGATTACTGAAACTACTCAAATTGGGTTTGGAACTGTCCAACACATTACTTAAAACTGGAAGGATTGTAGGGAACCATCATCTTCATGGAAGAAATATAGTTAGAATGAAATTTTGAATGACAGTGATCGTTGATCACCGAAATGTTTGGTGAAATCAAATCGTAAAAAACAACAGCAGAACTTACAGCTATGTTCAATAGTGAAAGTAAGAGCATTTTCACATGGACAATGTGAGGGGACCTCAAGGAATTGGGACTAAACAGCTGTGTAGCCTTCAGAATACCACTGATCATTTACATTTGCGGCATTTAGCAGATGCTCTTATCCAGAGCGACTTATAGGTCCTAATTACAGGGACAGTACCCTTGGAGCAACTCAGGGTTAAGGGTCTTGCTCAGGGACCCAATGGTGGTAGTGCTAGAGGTGGGACTCGAACCGGGAACCTCTGAGTCCATAGGTCCGTAGGCAAGTACCCTACCACTACCATTGCAAAAAAAGGCTTCAGTTTGCTAGGGATCATAAAGACTCAACTCTGGATCAATGGCAGAAGATCATGTGGTTTGATGAGTCCAGAGTTACCCTGCTCCAGAGTGATGGGCACTTCAGGGTAAGAAGAGAGGCCCTTGAAATGATGCAGACTGTAAGAGCCCATTCCCGTCCTGGCACTACAGGGAGCCAGACCGCTGTTGGAAGACCAGCAAGTCAGGCACGGTAATCAGGAGTAATTCCTTACAGCTGCCTCCTCCCCTATATTTAAAAAAAAAACAAAATGCGTACACTTGCTGGGTTTTTTTTTTTAATGGCACTGTCGGTAATTTGGTAAAGATCCTTGGGTTTACTCTCGGGTTTCCCTTTCTCTCTCTTTGTGTTTGTGTCAGACTGAAAACCCTTGAGCTTCGGTTCGTTGTTTTGACTGACTCTACACCCCCCTCCGAGTTCCTCCAAGTGCAAAAAAAAAGAAAAAAAGTCACAAGCACAATCATACATGTGACATAAGAAACCACCCATTTTGAGTGCTTTGTTTCCCACCAGTTTTAGGGTTTGATTGTTGTGTCTTCAGTTTCACTGAGTATTTCGGGTGCTGGCAGTTTCAGGTGCTGCTCTTGGGTCCTAACCCAGTGTGGCTCTCTAGGAGCGGGTCACACCATAACACACCTATCATGCCTGGCGCCTATCATACAAGACTGTGCGGTTAGTGCTAAGATCTGGGGTTGGAGAGGTCTAGGTTCAACAAATTATGTGCCCAAAGAATGAGGTCAGTTGACTACCTGAATATATTGAATTGACCAGGTTATTCCATCAGTGAATTTCTTCTTCCCTGATTGCACGTGTAGTAGATGGAAATCTAGACAGATCTAGTGGACAGTAAAAACTAGGTTCAAAAGCATGATGCAAAGAGGTTAATTAATTTATAAAATGTGTTGTTGTTGAAAATAGTAGCAAGATGGCAGGGTGACAAACTATGTAAAAGTTATATTAAAACACAAGTTTGTGACAAAAACGGAATTTCTTCAATCTGTAGAGCAGATGTCACTCTGTGATTGATTAAGTGTGCCTGTCATACCCTGGAGGGGGAGCTCTGGTCACGGTACCTTTATTCTACATAAAGATGCCGCAGAGTGAAGACCGTGTGCGACATCCTTATTGGTTTCCTCCTTTTTTTGGGGTGTAACATTTGGAGGCACCGCTGGGACTGAATGTGATCAGGATCAGCTTCCAACGGCAGATGTCCCTCTCACCAAACCTTCTGTTTTCAACGGCAGTGTGTGGCAGCCTAGTGGCAGGGTGCAGTGGTTCGTCCTCAGTTTGCAGTGGTCTATCAAGAGTGTGCAGTAGTCCATCAGCTGTTCCCAACAATCCAACAGCAGGGAGACAGCCGACATCATCTCACAAAGACCAAAGGCAGTGTGAGGAACGACACGGGGAAGTCCAGTGACACAACATGGTTTTCCACCCCTGGCTTTCAGAAGGTTGGTCACAACAAGCAGAGCTCAAGAGGTGTGATAGCATTGATAAAAGTGATAGCATTGACAGCGACAGGATATTTCACAACACATTCAAGAATGAAGATGGATTCATCAGCACTTGAGGACTTCAAACTCGAAGTTGTAGGAACATTGTACAAATTGACAAGAGAAAGTCTTACTGAAATTTGTACTGTTCTGGACATTGAGGGGTTAATGCAGATAGACGTAACTGAAAAAAAACATTCCTCCCTCATCTCAATCATTGTAAAGCACTTTACAATGACCGGGATGAAGTGAAAGATTTAGAAGATGGGGGAATGGCAGAGTTGTTGATATTAAAGGATAAAATTAGTGAACTGCATGAATCTATTCAAAATAGTGCACTTGAGGAAGCAGGTTCTGGAGTAGTGCAGGAACACACTGATCTATCTTCAGGATAGGAAAAGTTGCTGAAAGAGCTAGAAGCAGTGAAGTTGGTATTGAAGTTATCTTTGCAAAAAAATCTTAATGTTGCTCAGAATTCAACAAACTCCAGTGGTAAAAACAAAAGGCAAGCTCAAGACCTAGTTCAGCAGTCGATCCCTCAGACACGTTTCACACATCAGTGGGGCAGTGAGTTTAAAATATCTAGTTTAAAATATCTTTGCGGGGCAGCGGTGGTCTAGTGGTCAGGGTGTTGATCGGTGGATCAGGGGTTCGAATATGACCCTGTCCTCATGCAAAGCATGTTCCTCCATACTGTCCTCACAGGCTTACAGAATGATAGTATCAGGAGTGACCTGCTGACCTGTAGTAATGAACTGCTACTGGAAAAACTGAACATTGCATGTGCAAACGAGACAGAGAAACAAAACAAATGTAGGCAAATAATGCAGCAACGGCCAGCGGCTGTGCACTTAAGTCAGTTAAGCAATGAAAGAGCTGAGACGTGCGCTCAACACAATGAAATGCGCTCAGACATGGCTGTGCTAAAAACTCTTACTGCTGAAGTTGCACAGATTAAACAGACAATCCGGCAATCCCTGTCAGTGCCAGCACAACCTCCAGTTTAAATGGCTCCAGCGGGCCATTTGAAGGACAAGAGACCAAGTACAGTAAGAGAACTAAGAGCAGTAATGGGTCTAATAATGGGTCTATTAAGTTATTACAGACAGTACATAAAGGATTTCTCTCGCATTGCAGGACCAATTTACAGTTTGTTGAAGGGAACATCGGACAGCAGTAAAGAGACAGAACAAGTCAAACACAAAAGCTGGACATGTCAGAGTAAAAGATAAAGGTGTAGCTTTACATACACCAATTTTGTGGACTGAAGAACATCAGATCATACTTCAGAGGCTAATAGAGTGTCTGGTGGAGCCCCAGTTTCCAGATTTCTCACGGCCATTTTTCTTGTACCAGCATCAAGAGGGTACACTTCGGTTGATAGCCTGTGGGTCCAGAACACTGACTGCACCAGAATGAAATTATCACTTACACTCAGGTAAATTAGAGATTCTGGCATTAAAATGGGCAGTCACTTTAGAAATTTAGGGATTATTTGTATTATGACACTACATTCACAGTGTTCAATGACAATAATCCCCTATCATACAAATTGTCCAGTGCTAAGCTTAATGCAACAGGAATTTAGATTTAGATTTAGATTTAGAACTGGCAGATTTCCACTTTACCATTCAATATCGCCCAGGGAGAGAGAAGGTAGATGCAGACAGTTTGTCCAGAATGCCTGTAGACATCGAGACAATGATGAGTGAGTGTACAGAAGAGCTCTCATCTGACTGTGTGGCCGCAGCAACCAAAGCCATCCAGACTCATGTACAGTGTTTGTTTCACCCTTCTTGTGCAATGTTGACTGTAAGAGCACATTACAGCCACTATCTGCAGCAGAGCTCAGGCAAGCACAACAGGATGATCAATACATAAGTACAGTGATGCATCTCAAGCTAGCCAACACAAAACTATCAGGATATGAAATGAAAACCCTCAGCAGTCAGAGTAAATGTCTTCTGTGCGGTTGGGAGAAACTGCACATAGATGAGAATGGCATCCTCTGTTGAAAGACAGGAAATAGCACTCAGTTGGTATTGCCTGAAAAGTATAAGGCCACAGTCTTAAAAGAACTGCATGATGAGATGGGCCACTGTCGTGGAAAATTGAAGTGTGAGCCTAAGTCTGAAACTTTTTTTGAAAGTCCGAAATCAAACAAAGTCAAAAATCAGGCGAAGTCAGAGAGATGCGGCACAACCAATTTACTGAAGAGTTTCAGCAAGCGTGGTCCAGTGGGAGCAGCTCCAAATGCTCATGCCAACTTCGGACTTTAAATACATTTCAATCACCTTAATACATTTCAATCACCTTTAAAATGTATCCATCCCATCAATAGTTTTCCACCAATAATGTTCAATGCTGTCATGATTAAAACCTCAGTTCCCCCCACCTTTGCCACTTTAGCAACAATAGACAAAGCTCTTTTCACTGATGACTCCCTGTCTTATCCACCACCAACATTTCAAGGTTTCTTCTTATTCAGTTTCCCAATTGTGAGTGTAGCTGCTTGATTAAGAATGTAAGAATGTAACTCTATGAGCACTATTGTTGAGTTTAGAAACGTAACTCTTTTCTGCTGGATGTTTTCTGGGAACTCATGAGATAGCATAAGACACCGGACAACATGTAACTTTTTGCAGGTGTAACTATTGTTCAATTATAAATGTAGCTCTTTTACTGCTTGCTTTTTCATTGGAACTCGATGGTGTGGGACACTGTAAGACAGGGGCAAAAGTAAAGGGATTTTTATTATACCACCAAGGCACTGATCGAATGACATCACTGATCAGAGACCGATTCTTTTGGCCGTATATGCAAAAAGAGATTTGCATTATGTTATGCATGCACATGCTTGAAAAAAAAGACACCTAGCAGAGGGACAAGAGCACCACTTGTTCATGTTGTCACTATGCAGCCCTTCGAGTTGGTGTCCATTTTTCACTTTGGGGTTTACTCACTTTTGTTGCTAGTGATTTAGACATTAATGGCTGTGTGTTGAGTTATTTTGTGGGGACAGCAAATTTACACTGTTATACAAGCTTTACACTGACTACTTTACATTGTATCAAAGTGTCATATCTTCAGTGTTTTCCTATGAAAAGATAGTTATGAAAGATAATATTTACAAAAATATGAGGGGTGTACTCACTTTTGTGAGATGCTGTATATATAGTACTGTTCAAAAGTTTTAGGCAGGTGTGAAAAAATGCTGTAAACAAAGAATGCTTTCAGAAATATAAATAAGGATTGTTTATTTTTATCAATTTACAAAATGCAAAGTGAGTGAACAAAAAAAAAATCTAAATCAAATCAATATTTGGTGTTACTACCTTTTGCCTTCAAACCAGCATCATTTCTTATAGGTAAACTTGCACAAAGTCAGGGATTTTGTAGGATTATAGTCAGGTGTATGATCAACCAATTTTACCAGACAGGTGCTAATGATCATCAATGTCACACGTAGGTTGAAACACAGTGATGTTTGGAACAACCTACCAGCCAAGTTCCTTCAAAAACTGTGTGCAAGTGTACCTAGAAGAATTAGTGCTGTTTAAAAGGCAAAGGGTGGTCACACCAAATATTGATTTGATTTAGATTTCTCTTTTGTTCATTCACTGCATTTTGTTGATTGATGAAAATAAATGATTAACACTTCCATTTTTGAAAGCAGTCTTTGTTTACAGCTTTTTTTCACACCTGCCTAAAACTTTTGCACAGCACTGTATATACATAGTGGATTACTGAAGACACATGTTAACATTGTGTGAACAGGGCCTACAATTAATCTATTAAGATACAGCATAACTGTGAACATCAAAAAGATTTTATTATTATGGGGTTTTGAGCCTCTGGCCTTTTTTGACTAATTAGATCAGGGGTGTCCAAACTTTTTTTACCAAGGGCCATATGCAGTAAAATACACAAACAGCCAGGCCACTCACTCAAGGTGAAGTATGTATTGCCTCACCTGGTTTATTTAAGTCAACTAAATCAATCAGCCTACAACGCTGCTTTTCATGAATGGGATTTATTTATTTTTTGCTTGTTATGCAAATAGGTTTGGATTGTTAACAGATTTTCCCAACGTGATTGAAATTTTCTATACTCACTTGCTATCTTGCGTTTCTTTGGTGTTATTTTCAGTGCGCTGTTGCAAAATATTTCTTCTCTTAATTTTGTTTTGTAGAGGGACTGTCTTGATAAGTTCAGTAGCTCCACCTAGAATTATAACCAAGAAATATAATACCGCCAGGTTGCATGTGCAGGCCATATTCTGGTCTATTCTTGGAATTTGCTACGGGCCAATTAAAATTGGATCCATAGTTTGGATACCCCTGAATTAGATCAATGTTGTGACCTGAGTTTTCCTGACAACCAGAGCTATCTCAAACCTTTGGCTATGTTGTCCTAAATATATTATACTGTACCAGAGAATACCATGACTTTGCCTGCTGTAATTCTAACCAGCGCGAACCCCAAGCAAAGAATTAAAGCCATTTTCTTAACTGTATTACATTCAGTAAACATGGTGGTCATTTCACGTCATATCACCCTACATGTTTTAAAGCTCAGTTTTGTGAATGTGTGGGAGTTCTAATGTGCTCGCATGCATGAAAAAAAGAAATGAACATGTCAGAATGCTGTTTTTCACAGCACCTTTATACAGTGGAGATCAAGACCCTTAAAGAAAAATGCATGACAGTGAAAGTGAAAGAAAAAACCCTTAAGACCGAAAGAAGAAGGACAGAGGAACAATGGATTGCTTACTTAGATAAAAGTGTTATTCCACAAGTTACATTTACGGACAGATCATATTGTACAAAGTTCAAAGAGATGAGCCAGTGAGCAGAAGGAGTCAACCAGAGATCTGCTGAGTGACATATACAGGACCATGTCAGATGTGGACAGGATGGTAGAAATGGGAACATGGCCAAGTTAGATATGAGCCTACTGCAGATTTTAAAACTCAAGAAAACTAGTTTGGGTTTCTGCACAGGGGAAGGTAGGCATGAAACTATCCATCCATTTTCTGCCGCTTGTCCCAAACGGGGTTGCGTTAGTGTCCAACCCAGCACGAGGACGGGGGACGCACCCTGGACAGGTCGCCAGCCTATCGCAGGGAGGAGCAGGATGGGGACGACACCTTGCTCAAGGGTACCTCAGGGCAACCCATTGGGAAGGGGTTCGAACCCCCGATCCTCCGATCATGTGGCCAACGCCCTAACCACTAGGCCACCACTGCCCCGGCATGAAACTAATTACATGCAATGACAGAAGTTTGATGGGAATGTGATGGCAGATTATTCATTACAATCTCTAGAGTATCCAGGTGAGGCCTTAATTACAGCAGGAGGCACATGTAAATAGCCCTGAGATGGTCAAGAAAGTCTAGCACTAGCGGCACTCATTTAATTACTTAATTAGAAATACAGAACCAGGAAGTGACAAACTCAAGATGGAAGGTTTATATAATGCCCCTCCACTACAGAATCAACATATCTGATTGAGAATGCAAGTTCACCTGGAAAGAAAGGGTTGACTAAGCAAAACCTTGTTTCAAAATTTAGTCACATACACTTGGGAAGCAAATTCATTTTAGAAATACTGCACTGAAAGATGTTTGCATTCCTATTTTTGAGATACTTATTGGATAATGTCACTTAATAAAAATGTGTGAAAAGTGATATAGTTCAATTTTAAATGTTCAAGGCTACAGCTATGGGTAGAATAGAAGTCACACAAAGATAATCCTACGTGATAAATCTATGGGCCAGATGTAGGCGCTGCAAAATATGCCAAGCAGGATATCATGCAAACATTTTTTAATGGCCTTAGGAGAGATAGTGGGGTTTAAAAGGCACAGTTACATAAATAACAGGCATCAACAAGCTCAAAATAAAATAAAAGTTTAGTGCTAAAATCTGATGATGACAAAAGATGATGATTATAGTGATTAACGAAGTTCTTTCCCACCAAATATCCTCCATCTCTGGGTATAAAAAGTGAAACTTAACATGAACTGTGCACACTAATTGCTTAACAACTTAATGCTGTTAAAGAAAGTCTCTATAACACATACATATCTCTCGTATGCTGGCTTTATACATAATGTGTGCAGAATGCATCCGATATGTGCCTGAAGCAAATGCTAAAGCCTTATTGCATCAGGACTATTGAGAATGGGACTGGGATGTGAAACTCTTACTCTTAAGCAAATAAAAAAATTATAAAGGAGAATGTCATCATCAAAAAGATTGCCAAGTCTTGCCTTTTTTTCATGCTTCACAATTCATAAATTTGTGACTATAAGACACCCTTACAATGAGCAGCTATAGATGTGTTCAAATATTTTTAATCAGAGTATTCAAGTTTTCAGCTAGTGATGTTTCTGGCAATTTGGTGCTCTGTGTGAGATTAGGAAGTTTAAAATATTTAAATCCACTGTAACTATGCTGGGGTGCGGGAAGGACGTCAGTGTAGAGCCAGGAGCCCGGAACATAGCTTTATTGCTCAAATAAACCAAAACAAGATCCAAGGACTGCAGTTCTAATCGATCCAAGGAACTGCAGTCTAAACCAAGTCACCAAGAGTATCAAAATCACCATTAAGTGTAGGCTTCACCTAGCGAATGAGCTATGCTCTGTGACTCATCAGGGCTTAAATAGCAGCCCCAATGAAGCACACCTGTGCCTTCATTAGCTCAGGTGTGCTCAGTCAGTACAGAGCGCCCTCTACCATGCCCAAATCAGACCTCACGCGTTACATCCACATTGCAACATTCATTGTGGATTCATTTTTAATGTTTAGCATGTCATTTCAGTAGTGTACATTTTCGTGTGTTTGTAAAACAAGTAGCTTACGTGGTTCAATGTTGTGTTTTATGTGCAAATAGGACATATTGTTAAAAAATATTTTGCATAAATAGCTTGATGCAACATGTACATGGACAAAATTCTAACTTCTTTTCACACTTCTCTCCTTCATGCATACACATTTGAGGGAGGATCATACAATATGTGGAGAATTGCACAAACTACAAGTTGTGAAATCAGAAGTGAGTTTTCAATCTGTTCCAGCAGTCAGCTTTATGGAAAAGTTGTCCCTCTTAAACCCAGCTGCATATCAGAGAGAGTGTCATATGTTGTTTCTCCTGAACTGGATGCAGACACAACAAGCCTCAAAGATCATGCTCAGATATTCTCAGAAAGCATATATCATCAGAAAACCACTTGCATAACATCCAGATTTCTTCTTGTATGTCAATGTATGTATTTCTGTTTCTCACGTTTGTATCTTTATGTTGCAAAAGTAAGAACCTGCCACTGAAGAATGTTTTTCTAGGAAAGTGCACTGACATTGTTATCTCTTGATTGCTGAATCTGAACTTGTCACGTTTATTTACAGGTTTTTGGCTGATGTTCTTTTAAGCCTTTTTAAATTTTTGTTGTAAATATTGTCACATGAGTGAAAGGAAAGCTTTACATACATGATACATGATATATGGGCTGGAGACGGTGGCACTGGCAAAAAGACAGGAGGCAGTGCTGGAGGAATTAAAGATGCGTTGGGAGTTACTAAAAATGAATAGGAGTAGAACTGAGTATATTAGCGGGAAAGCTCAGGTTAGATGATTTGGAGACCAATACAGAGAAGCAAGACCCTTAACCCCAAGTTGCTCCAGGGGGAATGTCCCTGCAGTTAAGAATTGTAAGTCGTTCTTGATAAAGAGCATCAGCTAAGCATCAGTGTTGTATAACCCAGTATCATCTTCTGTCCTCTAAGGCAGAAGATGATATGAGGCCAATTGTCAGATCGATGCAGCCTTTTTTAGGAAGTCCCTTCCCTCTGCAGTCTATATCACTGTGCTTACATTGGGCCAGCATGCCTCTACATCCCTCTAAACATCATTCAATCCGATTAGGAGCTTCGGGGATTGATAATGGGCTTCCACAGCAAATGGAGGCTGAGGTTTAGCTCTGTCCCAAAGGCATCTGTGATAAACTTTCATTTTTTATACATCCATCCCAAGCAGGCCAACTAGCAGGTCTTCATTTCGTGTTAGCAAAGTAAAAGCAAGGAAAGAAAACACTGACAGGTTTTTCACTGAATGTGGAAAGAGAAGAGGAGAGTCCATACTTCCAAACTGCAGCATTATTTACTGCATGATTTTGTGATGAAGGAAAACAACAACACGAGGCAGTTCTCCAACTCTGAAGTATTCCCCAAGCTCTGGGTCCAAGAGAGTGGATTAATGATTTCACTCATAGTGTACAGAATGTGCCTCTGGACATGATAGGGAGATTGAAATGTCTGTTTCTATTGGGCTGTTATAGAGACTGTTAAAGGCCAGGAAAAAGAAACTTAATCAAAGAAATATATATACACCTCTGTTTTGAGTGTAAAGCTTTCCTCATATATTTCACATTCTGTTGTTGGGAAAATAAGTTCCCATCATTTAAAGAGAACATATTTATGCACAGTTAGACATAGTTGCTGATATCTGAAAAGGAATTAAAAGGTGGCCTGTGCAAAATTTGTGCACAATAGTCTGTAGTTAAAAACATCATATTTGTTTTTCCTTTTGAGGATATATTTTAGAATATCAGCAAAATGTGGTTTAACCAGGTGGTACCCATTTGAATGTAAAACCGTTTTTAAAGTACCAATCATATAATGGTCATGTATAAGAAAAGTATTTATAGCCGATTAGAAGTAGAAAAACAGTTACTGAAATGACCTATGTTCACTATATATGTGACCATTTAGAATCTAGAGAAGCCTTTCACAGAACAACTCTAAAAAGTGTGCTGAGGGTTATATAGAAGTCAGTGTAAGAGAAGAAATTTGAAGTTGAGCCTGAGAAGCATTTAATCAAATGCAAAGAACCCCATATATGGAATAGCAGATATGTGAGGTACATGAATTGGTCTGGATTGGTCTTGTGATGTTTCTCATATCTAAGTTGGAAAATTAACATTTATATGAAAATCACAGATTCCAGCTGCCCATCCCTTTCAGTGAACATATCCAAGTACTACTGGGGGGGGGCACTTTGTGCTGATTGAGAATAACCTCTACCAGTAGAAATTCAAAAGAGGAGGAGTATTTACATATTATCAACCTGCAATGAGTTAGATTTTTATTACTTGTATTAGAAAATGAAAAGTATGATGGATGAGGTACAGATAGAGGGATGTAATTACCTGCTTAACCGTGGTAGGTTCAGGGCATGAACTTTTATTATTATTAATAAGAAACCTCCTACAAGAATCCATCACACATTAGTCTTTGACCTCATTCATAATACAGTTGGCCCTTGCCGAAGATTTTTAAGAGCCTGATTAAATTTCCCAACACCCATGGGAGCATGCTAATGCTACCTTTAAAATGATAACCCACATTTTTTTTTTCATCTCTGAGTATATGTTGATATATTGAATTTTTTGAAGCACTTCAAACTTGCAGGCAGCAGGGGTGTCCTCAAATACATAACCTTAGAGCCAAAGTTGTGCAAATAATAAAAATCCCTTTAAAGTCAGTTAACTGCATTAAATATATAATGTGTGTGAATCAGTTACCTACATTTTTTTGCAGTTCTAGTAAAAGTAAGTCTATTCTTATTGTAAACAAATTTAAATAGTTTCATATTATGATACAGTCTTCAAGTGAGTGACAGGTTTTATTGCACTAGGCACACCATTCAATGTTTGTTGTAGGTGCCTGAGAAAGCAAAGCTCAAGCTGCTTAAAATATTCCTAGTTACTTTGCAGTACCTTACTGGAGAAATCTCTGTTTGTCATTTTACAAAATGCTACTATTCCCAACCCCTGCCCCTTTCTGTTCCTGCAAAAGGAAAACTATATAGCTGGGCATTAGTTGTAGCTTCAATCTGCTACAGTAAAGATCAAAGAGAATTAATGCAGGAAGGGGAATGGTACCTGTTCCAGGCACCACAATACTTTCTTCAGTTCGGGAGATATTGCAAAGAAATAAAGAATGAGGGGCTTGGAGACTTGATAACTTTCAAAGGAAAAATCTAATAAAGATGAGTGGATGGTTTGAGGAGGATTAAGATAAGTGGATGATTGCACTTGTATTTGTACATTTTTAAGCCTTAAGAAATAAAAAGAAGAAAGAAAATTGTTCTAAAACTAAGAAAAGTCTTTACATGCAGAAACATTGTCAACAAACAGTACATACCCAACATGTTATGAATGGTCACTCTCAAAATTAATGAAAAAAAGTGGCTCAGATTTAATTGTGTTTTATTAGATGACTACAAGCATAACCTTGTTTCCTCTTATGTTCAAAACAAAGATTTGTGATGTGAATAATTTATTCGGCAAAGCTCATTATTTTCTCAAGACCTTGTCAGGAATCTGTTAAAAAATGAAGCTTGCACTGTTTGTGTGGACTATCAACTACATGGAGCATCTCTGCCCAGTTCCTCCATTTTCCTGGCACCTCTCAGTGTAACACTAGATGGTGCTCTGCTTAGCTCTTGGGAGAGCACACCTGTTTTGGCTTGTTCTAACAGGTGTGCTTCATTTGGTGTTGGCTTTAAAAGCCCCATTAAGTAGGGGCAGGGCGTCGGTCTTTGTTAATCTGTATGTGTCGTGGAAGTTTATCTGTGTTTTGAGTTTCTGTGCACAGTTATGTTATTAAAGCTTTTACATTCTGTAAATTTTTACATTCCTCTCAGCTCAGCCCTGATGTCCAGAACAAAACACAATCACCACCGTTACACTCAGAAATTTACTGTTTCTCAGATTAATTTTATGGTCATGATCTTAGAAGGAAAACTCAGAAACCTTGCTTACAGTCACAGCACCTGAAAAGACCTTCCTACAAACGTGATACTGTCATTAGCTGTTTCAGGACTATATGTGTTATTCTAAAAGTCACTGTATTCTCTCTAATCCACTGTTACCTATGGTATGAATACTAGCCTTCTTGTGGAACACCTTGGGAAAGGATTCGTCACCGTTTTCTTTCTTTATTTCTTTATTTTTTTAAAATAAAAGCATTGAAACAATTCCACAAATCCACTACTCTCTGAGGGGCATTTTTTTAAAAAGCACTATTAATTGAAAGAATAGTTGCTCACACATTCAAAAACTGGCAATCAGCAAAAGAGTTGAGTGAGGTATGGTGGAGCAAGAAAAAGACCTGAGTATTTACATGTTTGACAGCATCATTCCAAAGAATCCTTTTTGCAATATTATATGCATGACTACTAACACCACATTTGCTTGTTGTCTTGCATATTCAGTACTGACTGCATTTTAATTGCATATTTTTGGGGGTAACTGCAATAGCAATACAAGTAGCAAGTAGCAACTAGCAATACTTGTTCATCTACTGACCTTAAATAATTTTAACTTTTCTGACCCGTTTCACTAGTAATTTAAAATGTGGCTGTAGTTTTCTAAATAGTTTCTAAATAGTTCCCAGTCTCCATTAATTACTTTAGAATATTTGCAATATTGAATGTTCCAACTAACAATATTTTATAGGAAATTAATAGTTTAGTAAGATTATTAAGGAGAACAAAAGATGTTATTCTATAACATTGCTCCAAATAACCATTTATTTCTAAGAGTGCATTCTGTTAATCTTTTTAATTACCAATATAATTTATACAGTCCTTGTTGTAATATATCCTTTCCGCATTGTATTTCTTTGAGGGCAGCATTGTCCACAGTGGCTTGTGCTGTCATCTTACAGCAAAAAGGCCCTATGTTCGAATCATATGCAGGGCAGCCCGGGACTTTTATGAGAGAGAGAGAGAGAGAGAGAGAGATATGTATAATCTTACTCTCAAAACCTTTCTAGCACCACTGAAGTAGGTTTGAAGGCATTATTTATAATAGATGTAGCATTGGTTGGATATGAATGTAGAAATTTGGATTGGCTTGGAAAGTACTAATTGAAAAATACCAGAGGCACCTAATCAAGGTCCTAGACATAGAACACTCTAACTATCTCCAGCCCTGATCTGACACAGCTGATCTTAGTAATGAAAGTATCAGAATAACAAAACTGGATGTGTTGGACTTGAATTTTCAAAGGTGGTAGATCTCCAGCATTGCCCGTACTCTATGCTTTTATACTACTTTATCAAAAATTGAATGTCTTTGCATTTAATTTCAAGTAGCTTGAAATGCCCTGAAGTTAGCTATGTTCCATTTATTCCTTCAGTGAATGCAGGTTTTAGTGTGTTCATGCTCATGCATGAAATAAACCAACACAAAAATCAAGGTACAGCAGCTGCCACATTTAAACATGACAACATGTTTGAAATTATAGTAAACTGTGGCCTTTTTTAAACAGCACTGTATGTGCTGTATGTAATGTTTGCTGTTCTTGTTATAGTAGCCATGGTGTTCCTCAAAACACATTAGCTAATGGTAGTGGTGTAACAATCTCCACTTAATAGGCTGCTGCCCTGATTGTCTCAGCATGCGTTTACTAACTGGCATCAGAAATTGCTGTCTTGTGTTGATTAAAAAGCCTGCTCTCTTGCCCATACTCCACTTGCCGACCTTTATGAGCTGAACTACAAAAATGATCTCAGATCAGTGTGAAAGGCAGTGTCCTACCAAACCCTTTTTTGTCTAATGGTAGTCAGTCTCTGTCTTTTCAAAAAGCAGTTGAGATCATTTGCATAGAAATGAGTTCCAGATCTGGAGATAAACACTCCATCCTCGCGCTAGCAGGCGTCAGCACAGACGTTTCCATCGCAATCACATACGTGCTTGAAAATGGACATGTCTCTGAGGCCCAATCACTCCGAAACAATAAACACTTGAATGAGGAACACTGTGGACAGAATGGGAGATTGATCTTAAAAGAATGTGTAATGTTTATTAAAGAGTGATGAAAAGTGGCAACAAGAGACCACTGTGGTCATCTATCAGCGGCGATAGACATGGATTGTATACGAGTCAAAAGAAAAAACTTTATAGTAAAAATATGAACAAAGTTTGCCCCCTTACCTCAAATGATATCATTATTTCAATATAATTCTGTCAAAAATTTGCTTCATTAGTTTTTAGAGCTGGATCAATAAGGCTAATGTAAACAACATTGTTTTGAAATATAAAACCGAAGATTAGCATTCTGGAAACCAAATGCATTGATGTAGGGTGCTTACCTATGGATCTATGGCTTAAGAGGTCCCCGGTTCAAATCCCACCTCTGGCACTACCACCACTGGATCTCTGAGCAAGACCCTTAACCCTGAGTTGCTCCAGGGGGACTGTCCTTATAATTAGGACATGGAAGTGGCTCTGGATAAGAGCGTCTGCTAAATGCCATAAATGTAAATGAAGGTGCAACAGTCTTGAGTCACCCTTCATTTATTTATATTGAGCTAGGAAAATTAGACCATATCTATTTATTTCTTGCAATGTGTGCAAACACCAACCTGAATACTATATAACTCAAAGAGAATTAGCATAATTCTAACATTAGTATTTGGTAAAACCACCCATACTGTTCGACACAGCCTGAACTCTCTTAGGCAAGCTTTCTTGTAATTTCATACAGTCTTTAGGAAGAGTTTTTCAGGTTTCTCTGAGGACATTCCTGTGTGTGTGTGTGTGTGTGTGTGTGTGTGTGTGTGTGTATGTGTGTGTGTGTGTGTGTGTGTGTGTGTGTGTCTTTGCGAGAGACAATGGCCCAAAGCATACATCAAAATTAGTCCAACAGTTCCTCAAGTATATCAAAACCAAGATCCTGGGGTGGCCCACACAGAGCCCAGACCTCAATCCTATTCAGAATCTGTGGCGGGTGCTCAAAGTGAATGTCCATGCTCGGAAACCATGCAATTTGGACCAGCTAGAACAATTTGCAATGGAAGAATGGGCCAGAGTCCCTCAGGTGACCTGTGCCAACCTAGTAAAGAACTACTCTAAGAGATTGTTGTCATTGTGGCTCAGAAAGAGTACACTATTGACTATTAATGGCCAGGGGGCTAATCATTTTGGATGTTTCGTTTTTGCCCTTTCTTGTTTCAACTCGATGTATCAATAAATTATCCTAATTAAACTTAGTGGACATTGTTTTTTATAGTGTATTTGTTTCCAAAATAACAAACACTTGTTGTTAATGGTCATTTTCATGGAGAAGTCAAGAGTGTTGTCTAATTTCATAAGGGAAACTAATCATTTTGGCCTCAACTATATATATATGTACAAAAGTTTTAGACAAGTGTGGAAAAGATGCTGTAAACAAAGAATGCTTCCAAAAAAGGAAGTGTTAATCATTTATTTTCATCAGTCAACAAAATGCAGTGAATGAACAAAAGAGAAATCTAAACCAAATCAATATTTGGTATGACCACCCTTTGCCTTCAAAACAGCATCAATTCTTCTAGGCACACTTGCACACAGTTTTTGAAGGAACTCGGCTGGTAGGTTGTTCCAAACATCTTGGAGAACTAACCACAGATCTTCTGTGGATGTAGGCTTCCTCACATCCTTCTGTCTCTTCATGTAATCCCGGACACACTGGATGATGTTGAGATCAGGGCTCTTTGGGGGCCATAGGAACTGATGCTGGTTTGAAGGCAAAAGGTAGTAACACCAAATATTGATTTGATTTTGATTTTTCTTTTGTTCGCTCACTTTGCATTTTGTAAATTGATAAAAATGAACAATCATTATTTATATTTCTGAAAGCATTCTTTGTTTATAGCATTTTTTCCACACCTGCCTAAAACCTTTGCACAGTACTGTATGTATATATATATATGTATATATATATATATATATATATATATATATATATATATATATATATATATATATATATATATATATATATATACAGATTTGAATAGTCATGTTGGTGAAGGGAACAGAAGTGATGAGGAGGTGATGGGTAGATATGGTGTCAAAGAGAGGAATACTGAAGGTCAGATGGTTGTAGATTTTGTGAAAAGAATGGAAATGGCTTTAGTTAATACTTATTTTAAGAAGAGGGAGGAAAATGCTCAGGTAGATTATATCCTTTGTTGGAGGGTCAGTCTGAAGGAGATTGGAGACAGCAACGTAGTCACAGGGGAGAGTGTAGCTAAACAGCATAGGATGGTGGTCTGTAGGATGACCTTGGAGGTCAAGAAGAAGAGTATAGTGAGGGCAGAGCCGAGGATCAAGTGGTGGAAACTGAAGGAGGAGGACTGCAAGGTGTAATTCAGGCAGGAGTTAACACAGGCACTGGGAGGTGTTGAAGAGCTACCTGATTGCTTGGAAACCTGGTGGTGGAACCGAGAAGTCCAGGAGTGTATACAAAAGAAGAGGGAGGACATGGGACAAGAGACATGGGACAGTCAGAGAGATGAAGAAATTAGTCAGGTGTACAAGGAGATGAACCGCAGGGTGAAGAAAGCAGTGGCGAAGGCCAAAGATAATGTGTGTGGTGAATAGTATGAGAGGTTGGACAGTAAAGAAGAAGAAAAGGACTTATACCAATTGGCTAGACATAGAGACTGAGCTGGGAAAGATGTGCAGCAGGTTAGGGCAATTAAAGATTTAAATGCAAAAATAATCAGTGGTGAACAGAGCATGTTGAGCAGTTGGAAGAAGTACTTTTAGGGGCTGAATGAAGAAAATAAGAGAAAGAGGAGATTGGATGATGTGAGGATAGTGAACCAGGAAGTGCAGCAAATAAGCAAGATGGAAGTAAGGGCAGCGGTGAAGAGGATGAAGAATGGAAAAGCTGTTGGACCAGATGACATACCAGTGGAAGCATGGAGGTGTTTAGGGGAGATGGCAGTTGAGTTTCTGACCAGATTGTTAAACACAATCTTGGAAAGTGAGAGGATGCCTAAGGAGTGGAGACGAAGTGTACTTGTACCAATTTTCAAGAATAAAGCCAATGCACAGAGCTATGGTAACTATAGAAGGTTAAAGTTGATCAGCCACAGCATGAAGTTATAGGAAAGAGTAGTGGAAGCTAGGTTAAGAAAAGAGGTGAGGATTACTGAACAGCAGTATGGTTTTATGCCGAGAAAGAGCACTACAGATGCAATGTCTGGTCTGAGGGTGTTGATGGAGAAGTACAGAGCAGGTCAGAAGGAGTTGCATTGTGCCTTTGTGGACTTGGAGAAATCATTTGACAGAGTGCCTAGAGAGGAGTTGTGGTTTTGTAGGAGGAGATCAGGTGTTACAGAGAAGTATGTGAGAGTAGTTCAGGATGTGTATGAGGGCAGTGTAACAGTGGTGAGATCTGCAGAAGGAGTGACAAATGCATTTAAGGTAGAGGTTGGATCAAGGATCAGTGCTGAGCCCATTCTTGTCTGCAATAGTAATGGACAGGTTGACAGACGAGGTTAGACAGGAGTCTCCATGAACAATGATGTTTGCTGATGATATTTTGATCTGCAGTGAGAGTAGGGATCAGCTTGAGGAGAACCTGGAGAGATGGAGGTATGCTCTAGAGAGGAGAGGAATGAAAGTGAGAAGGTCAAAGACAGAATACATGAGTGTGATTGAAAGGGAGGAAAGTGGAGTGGTTAGGATGCTGGGAGTAGAGGTAACAAAGGTGGAGGACTTTAAATACTTGGGATCAACAGTTCAGCATCGAGTATGGAAGAGAGGTGAAGAAGAGAGTGCAGGCAGGTCTGAATCAGTGGAAAAGAGTGGCTGGAGTGATTTGTGACTTGTGATTTGCGATTTGTGTACCCACTAGAGTAAAAGGGAAGGTTTACAGGACAGAAGTGAGACCAGCAATGTTGTATGGGTTGGAGACGGTGGCACTGACGAAAAGACAGGAGGCAGAGCTGGAGGTGTTAGAGTTAAAGATGCTGAGATGTTCGTTGGGTGTGACAAGGATGGACAGGATTAGGAATGAGTATATTAGAGGGACAGCTCAGGTTAGACGTCTTGGAGACAAGGTTAGACAAACGAGGTTGCATTGGTTTGGACACGTCCAGATATATATATATATATGGACATGTCCAAACCAATGCAACCTCGTTTGTCTAACCTTGTCTCCATATATATATATGGAGATGCTTTCAACAAAACAATCTTTGGCTCAGGTAGCAGCTCAGTTAGGCTACCTGCTCCAGAACTAGACTTAAGATATTAGATTTTTTGCTCAACACACACACAAACAAACACACACAGGTTTAAGTGATTGCTCATTGCATTCTAAGTAGATTATATGTTTGAGGATGTGATTCAAAACAATAGGTTTCAAAAAAGTCTGGCTACCTCAGCAAAGAGCAGATTTAAATTCTTTATTACAACCATACAGGGTTGTCATCAGGATTTCCTGATTCAAATGTAGCAATCTGTAACATGATTCATTAAAGCTTCAAAAACAGCATTTGCTCTGATTTTAAGAGTTTATAACAGTAATAGTAACTGTCGAACATCAGTTTTGTCATGTTTTTCACTTACTACCAAGTTAAGTGAACTGCATTTTTTGAGGTTTGTGGACAAAAAAATGGTGGACAGGTTTATGGTGAATGCTAAACACAATGCTAATCTTCAATGATATACTTTCACAGAGTTGAAAGCTCCATTTATGAATAATAGGTCGGATCAAACATACAAAACAAAATCCTTTGCTGTATCTGAATCAGCTTGTGGGGACAAGTCAAGCACAACAGCGAAAGAGTTTATAATTAAAATGAAAACTAAAGATAGGTCCCTGTTTTTTTTTTTTTTCTTTTAATTTAAACACTATCAGCTATGGAGTTCATTTTATGATGACCAAGAAACCAAGTAAGAATCAGGAGTCATGGTCAATATTTAATATTGACCATTGAATATTTATCTTTTAAGAAGAATTGTAACGGTGGTGTGGTACCGGAGGGACGTCAGGTCCGAGCCAGGGGTTCAGAACAGAAGTTTATTAAACAAAGGAGAAAACACAAACAAACAAGAACTCAGACTGCAGTTACTCTTCAGCTGACTGACTGACTGACTGACTGACTGACTGACTGACTGACTGACTGAAACCACCATTACGTGCAGGCATAGCCTATCTAATGAGCCGCGCTCTGTTCTGACTCATCGGGGCTTAAATAGTCAGCCCCAATGATGCACACCTGCCCGCAGGGGCTCAGGTGTGCTTAGTCAGAACAGAGCGCCCTCTAGCGTACCCTAAACACCTCGTGTGACAAACACCCTGAATGTGACCGAGAGCGCCCTCTAGCGTGCCCAAAACACAACACACGTGACAGAGAGCGCCCTCTAGCGTGCCCAAACCCTAACACACGTGACAAGAATACTTTAGTAATGTATTAGTAATGTTAATAATTGTAATAAAACAGCAGATAGGCTACTAAGTTGAACTGCTGATTGCTGCATTATATGCTTTTATCAAATTAACCAAAGCTCAGCAACTGGGAACCACAGAGTTAGGCTACATTAAATAAAAAGGTATTTAATTTTCAAAGGGTCAGTACTCCTCAAGGGTACATCCTTAGTACATCTAGTTATTTGACCCTTTATTCTGGAAAATAAATGTACTGCCTTTTAATATTCTTACAGTAACTTATTTTATTCCTGAAAGTAAATTTACATTGCTTATACAATGGTGAAAAAGTATTTGTTACAGTATAAAGCACAATACAAGTATGATAAATGAGTGGGAAAAAAAAGAAAAATTAAATGTATCAAAAAAATGCCATGTTAAACAATGAAAATATGCCAAGTCCTATTTGACAAATGGTCTGCTGATGAAAATATAAGATATAGGCTTTAGCTGTGTCCTTTAGTCCCCCTACATATAAGCATACAGAATTTAAGACTCAAACATACTTTAGAATTGTACACGGCCAATTGCCCTTTATATAAGCTCTTTAATTTCTTTCTGGTGAGGGTCTTGTTATTTCTGTATTAAAAATTCACAGTTCCTAAATTCAGGTTAGCTACCATGGGTGGTAGATCATTTAGTGTTGCTCTCCCTAAACTAAACTCCCTAAACTCTGGAATTTTTTCCCTCAAAACCTGTGCCTAACGTCCTCTCTGTCTCTCTTCAAAACTCAGTTGAAAACATATCTATTCAGTCTGTGCTATTCCACTCCCCATTCTTGATTTCCTAATTCTGCTGTTTGTTTGACACTGTCTTTGTGTTTTGTATTAAATGTGTTTGTACTTCAAACCTCCAGTCAATCTTCCAGACTCACTTAAGAGTGTTCATGAGTCAAGATGATGTTCAAAAATAGAACATGACCACAGCACAGGACTGTCCTAACCTGCATTACAAAGCTAGACTCCAGATGGGAAAAGTTGATCATCAGTGTTGTATGGGTGCTCTTTGTTTGAGTTACATAATTTTAGCAAGCACTGTCCACCAAAACCACTTTGCCACATTACTGGAAAAAAACAACAAAAAAAAACAACAGAGACAATGTGATACTAATAATGTGCAAATGTACATTCCTCACTTTAATAGAAATACAGATAGTTCGGTAAAAAAAAAATAGTTAAAGTACAAAAGTACATCAAAGCAATTGATGTTAATGTGTATTATTGCAGGCAAAATATTAATGTGATTGAAGTTCAGTGCTGTTCTTCTTACTGAGAGCAGCATCAATTCACACCCTCCTTTCATTTTACACCTTCTGAAACAGATACACAGAAATATATACTGTAGATTTTAGCTTGAATATGGCTTTATCCAGTCTTTCTTTTAAACTTCCTTAGGGTTGCAACATGGGCAACAGAACAACATTAAAACACCATTAGAGCTGTGAGAAAATTTGCAATTTAGTATTTGCCTAGTAGGACCATAGATTCCTAGAATCCCATATTTTTGGGCAGTGGTAGCATAGCCTCACAATGACAAATAGTCGCTTTCACTTCACTAACTATGTTTGTTCAAAGAATTATTCATATTAGAATAGTCTTCATCTATGTAGCAGTTTACAAACACAGCTCATCTGGATCACCGGGCCTCCCTATTTTTACACAGTTATTATAACTTTTATTTTTGTAGATTTTGTAGCTAGCTAGTGTGAAGTATAAATAAGAAAAATGGTAGTTCACTGTACATGCCTAGTAAAAATTAATGTCTTTTTCCTAGTAATGAAAGCCAAAAGCCGTATAGCAACATTTTATTTTTCAAGAGTGAATCAGCCTTTTAAACTCAGGCACAAGAACAGACCAAACAGAGAGACCTTTTTAGCTCTTTCTTTGCTTCTCTGCAGGAGCCTGAGCCATGTACCTTCCTCTTTCTCTATTTCCACGGATCACTTCTCCTCATCCTCCACTCTGTGCACCATAGGGTAGGTGGGTGACTCAGGGTTGCAGAAAATCTACTAAATGTCAGGGGTTGATGTCTAAATTGGCTTGGAGGCCTGTTTATCAGGGGCCAAGGAAATGTAGCAAAGAAAAATGACATTTGAAGCCAAAACTAGGAAGTAGTCATCTGAACTGACAGCATCTGTAGCTGGGATCATGAGTTACATTTACATTTACGGCATTTAGCAGACGCTCTTATCCAGAGCAACTCACATGTCCTAATTACAGGGACAGTCCCCCTTGAGCAACTCAGGGTTAAGGGTCTTGCTCAGGGACCCAGTGGTGGTAGTGCTAGAGGTGGGATTCAAACCGGGGACCTCTTGATCCAGCGGTCCATAGGCAAGTACCCTACCACTAGACCACCCATCAGTTAATGTTAACGTTAAGTTAATGGCCACCTGCCTGTCTTCAGGTGAGCCAGGCTGAAGACCCTATATGTGGCCTTTTTTTTGTGAATGCCTCCTATTGTGAGGGTTTAAAAACAAGATATCATCTAACCATAAGCAGCAAAGGTGCAATAAAGACTGTTTGTATAGAAAGTATAGATATTCTAAACTGCAAATCACTGCTTTGGGAAAAAAAAAATCTTGTGATGGTTATTATACTCTGCAGGTGCATTTGTCTGAAAATGTTCACAAAGTTACAAATAAGGTGGTGGTATGAAACGACAAAACACTAAAATACAAGATACTGATCTGACAGTGACAATTTAATGCAGTGGATCATATCATTATAGAGAATAAGCCAAGGATTTTTGGGTCACCCATATGAAAAAGACCCTGAAGTTCCAAGATAATTTCATGTTACGATATAAAATGACATAATGTTTAACTTAAAAAAGTAAACACACTGTGTTTGGGTTCTTTTATTTATTTATATATATATATATTTTTTTTTTGCTGCTCCCTTTAGGGGTCGCCACAACATTCATTCATCTCTATTTCACCACTAAGGGAGGGTTCACTTGTTGCCTTAACTTACTAGCTTTATAACCAAGTCAGTGATCTAGGTTAATAATTTAGTATATTAACAGTACATTATTAACTTTTGGAACATTATAAATCAGTTTCCTGGGCATTTCCTGGGGAGAATTGCTTGTGAAAATCATTTAAGCCTAAATGTAAGCTTTGTTTGGCTCAGGAAAATCTACCCAAAGTGTGTTTACTTTCTGAGATCGAATTTGTGATTTATATAGCTTTGTTGAGATGTTCTGTTTTGGTTCCTGTGATGTGAGTGAAGTGAGAGTCAAATTATTTAACCCTTGCACACAGTGTAGCAGTGGGCAACTGTCTCCAGCACCCAGTGCGTAGTGTTGCTCAAGGGCACCTCAGGGTAACACACTGCTCAAGGACTCTAGCCCACAGCCTTCCAATTATGAGGCCTAATCTTTAACCACTAGGCCATCAAATCCCCTCTTTCTCTGCATTTAACCATCCAATGACAGTGTTGCACTAGGCAGTTATTTCCAGAGGCCAGGGTGCAGGGATTGGAATGGTACCTTGCTCATAGGTACCACAGGGCATCTTACTGGTCTGAGATGGGGCCTTGTCCCTAACCACTAGGCCACAACTGCACAGTTTTCTCTAGGCATGTGCCGCAAAACATATGGCACTATAGTATATGCCATTCATGTATACTGCTGAGGCTGTTACTCAACAGAATGAATAACAATGAGTAGCTTTCTGAGCAATTATTACAGTCAGTACCCCTTTTGTAAGGACTTTCTACCATGAAGTTAATTATGTTTAGTTTATAAAGTTTCATGATACTGCTTCTTAGTCTTTAGGCTTAGTAGAAGATAATGATGTGTAATGATCAATAGATGTTTTCTGTACAATTAGAGAAGGTTTTATTCTTCTCACCATCTGAGCAAATGAGACCTTTAGTTGAGAAACGTGCAGCTGTGACTGGATTTTTAACTTGCAAAGTACAATGCTGACATCTGCTGCTCACAATGAGAGAGATTATTGGAGTTAACATAAGGTTGTACACATCTGCTGCTCACACATCGGCTGCTCACATTGCGAGAGATTTAAGGAGCTAATGTAAGAGTATACACATCGGCTGCTCACACATCTGCTGCTCACACTGAGAGAGATTTTAGGAGTTAATGTAAGGGTGTATATATTTGGAGCATTGAACCACCAACAGGTAAAGTGTATATTGTTTATTGTCATGTTGGAACTTGTGAAAAGGTGGGAAAGATTAGGCAACAAGAGAACAGACAGTTCTTGAAGTGCTGGCAATAGAATGAGCTAGCATTTAGCTCTTAGTGACAATCATAAGGGCCACACTCACGCCCAGACAACCGGCTCTAAAACAGAGTGAAGGCACACTCCTCTGTTCCGATCAAACAGATAAGTACCAATAGCTGCTGTAAAAAGTTGTTACTGGTAATAAAAGAAAGGTCTCACACAGTGTATTGCAACCTGCTGTGTATGGGTCTGTGTAACCAGAGACGGGTATGATTGCCCATAATAGGCAGCGGTGGCCTAGTGGTTAGGGCGTTAGCCACATGATCTGAGGATCGGGGGTTCGAACCCCTTCCCAGTAGGTTGCCCTGAGGTACCCTTGAGCAAGGTGCCGTCCCCATCACTGCTCCCCGGGCGCTTTCAATAGCAGCCCACTGCTGCACATGTGTGTATGGGTGAAATGCAGAGAACGAATTTCCCATTCGTGGGATTATAAATAAAGGATTATTATTATTATTAATGACCCCACTTCAAAGTGTCTATATTGATGGCATGTGAGCATTAGAACTGGATAATGGATCAATGAAAAAAGGTTCAGCTTACAACAGTTGGAGGACAACTTGTATTGTCAATGAAAGCAGTAAATGACTATTTAGAAAACAAAAAAAAAAGATTGCCACTCTACTAAAACATTCTAATGAATGCCACTCTACTGAAATACAGTGACCCCCAGATGGTCTAAATTTATGGTCCTAAATGTACACAGAGAGAAAAAAAGGTTTACATTTACATTACATGATGTTAAAGCTCTTTTCTAATTTGAGATTTTTCCAAGAACATTTATATTTTTATTAGAGTTTCTTTACTCCATTCACACAAAAGATTCTCTAAAGAACAATTTGTTATCAAATAGTTTTTCAGTGTCAGTAATTAAAGAACATCTTTTTTTGAAAACACATTTGCACATCATTTTGAACTTTTGTTATCATGTAACTCTGTGTTGTCCTTCTATCATGTTAGAAAATTATTATTTTTTTATATATCTGATTAATCCTTTTTTGCATTTTTTCTGAAAGTTTATTAAAGAGAGCATATTTTAATTCTTTCAGAAAAAAATGTTTACTGGGCTAAAGAAGATGTTAGTTATAGATCTGTCAAAACACACACAGTTCTTCTTCATTTACAATGTCTGAAGGGCATCGAAGTGGAAACTGCATTG
Organism: Hepsetus odoe; assembly: GCA_017165825.1. Taxonomy (NCBI): domain Eukaryota; kingdom Metazoa; phylum Chordata; class Actinopteri; order Characiformes; family Hepsetidae; genus Hepsetus; species Hepsetus odoe. Next base: position 7,664,570 of record CM029386.1, read on the forward strand.
TGACATCGCATGTTCTTTGAAGACTCAAATCTTGTCATAAACTCCATCTATCAAAAACAGTTGTGTGGACTAATGATAAACTACTTAACGCTTGATTGCAATTTAAAAATGATCGATCACTTTAAGCACGTAAACATTTTTGAAGCACACAGCAGGTGATTTTTCTACTGGAATTGTTTCAAATAAAACTAGACTGCTTTTTCCATAAGTGTGTAGACAATCAACTGCATTCCACACAGCGTTATGCTTTACAATTATAGACTGTTGTACATTTGTTTACTGGCATCCTTGTCCCTTTACCTCCTTCATCAGCAGTTAGGAGCCCAAAAGCACCAGATGTGAGCAGGTATTATTTGGTGGTGAGTAATTCTCAGCTCAACATTGACTCTATATGTGGCATGAGTGTAACACACAAACACACAATAAGAATGACCCATCCCTCAAATATTACCTGATAATTGGTGGTCCTTTGGGAGATACTTTTGATTATTGCTAAAAAATACAGAGGGAGCTGATAAAATAGACAATGAACAAAAAAGGGGAGGTGTGTCAACTGAAGTGGCACATTTGTCAATTTTTCTGTTACATTCCATGACTTTTCATCATTTACTGATATTTTACTTATTAGGCCAACTTTGCCCTGCTTTCCACAACTTGTGGAAAGAATACTGTTGTATTCTGCTCTTTGACAAGTTGGATCAAGCATAAGAATCTGTTATCAGAAGCTGTTGTTTAAATATCCATATAACTTTGTTCAAAGAGACATGAATCAGATAAGATATTTTGCCTTAAGGCTGAGCACATTTGGTTAAACTGTCCTGCTTGACAAGCACCATAACTCAAAATGACATAATGTCATAATAGCAAGGGTAGTAAGCCTCAGTATGTCACATTTCTATATTTCTACCTAAAAAAAATACAATATGATGTAAATATGTAAATGCTTATAAAGCCTTATTGTAGATATATCATCATCATCATCTGTGTTTCCCATGCCTCTTCAGAGTTGTTTTGGTGGCACAAGGGGTGCAAAGATAATTAATGTAATTTGTGCACTTTTAACATAGTACCTGTCTCTGATACCTGTCTACTGAGGAAATGTCATTTGCAGCTTGTGTGTGTGTAGTTGTTTTTAAAGAACAGTTTAATATACAATTAATTAAAAAAAAAAAAATGTTGTTATGTTTTTTTTATGTTGTAAGGCTGTATTAGCTATACATATTTGAAACAAGTATTTGAAAATAATGTAAGAAGAGGTTAGACATTCCCGTTTCCTGTTCTAACACACCCACATAATTAGATCATAAAAGGCGTCATGTGTGCTTGGAGCAGAGGACCCTGTGAGGTCTGCCCTGCAATGGAGTGGAATGGAGTTTTGAAACCCAGGGATCAGCTCCCTACTGTCACGGCAGATGGCGCTCTGCTCTGACAGAGCACACCTGGGCTCATCAGGGCACAGGTGTGCTTCATTTGGGACTGGCTATTTAAGCCCCAAGGAGTCAGAGCAGGGCGTCAGTCATTGACACGGGTGATCTCCGTTGCAGCATTGGTGGTTTAGTTCCTTGACATGTTCAGTTCTGTTAATAAAGTCAAAGATCCCTGGCTCAACATTTACGTCCTACCCACTCCACCCCAGCGTTACACCTACTTAGCAAAAGCAGTTAAGATATTGAGTGAGACAATTTAAGTGTATGTCATAATTGGTGGCAGTCATCATTTAGATTTTTTGTTCCTGTTGTTCCTGTTGGCCTACAGTGCAATATATGCAATAGTGCAATATATTCTTTCACAATGTTTAAGAAATCAGAGCACACGACAAAGACAAAGGTATTTTTTATGCTAAACCCTCAGTTTGGATTCAGGTCAGTTGGGCTGGGATGACCATGGCAAAACTTTCATGTGCTTTGCAACCTTGTCCTAATGGAGAATTCAGATGACCTAGTTTTGGTAGATTTTGATGTATTAGATTTCCCTCTAGTTTATTTTTATTTACAATATAATATAAAGCTCCCTGCGATGGGCTGGCGACCTGTCCAGGGTGCGTCCCCGTCCTCGCCCTGTGTGCGCTGGGTTGGACGCCAGCACCCCCCCGCGACCCAGTTTGGGACAAGCGGCAGATAATGGATGGATAATGGATAATATAAAGCAAAATAAACTGAAGTTTTATAAGCCTGTCTGTGTATAAGCCTATTATATTTCTGGGAGTCTGGACATGGGTTCAGATGGGGTGATGGTCATTAGAAAAACTTGTTAACCTCATTTATAGGTTGGGATCAGTGAGAACATGACCAGATTTATTACATACTTGGGCGACAAAAATTTCTGTTTTGTTTTAATACGTCAATGCGTATTCATGCCAAAATTACAATTATGTTTAGGAAAGTTCCGGCACTAATGTTTGTGGTTTGCTTAAGGTGTAGGAGAGTGCCTTCTTGTTAACTCTTTAAGGAGTCTGTTGACATCAAATGTACTTGTTTTTTACAAGTCATGTTTGGGAGATTGAATTGCACTTGTTATTTTGAAGAGGCAGCTTCAGTTGAACTCTCTTTAAAAGCTTGTTTCTAGAACTGTAGTGCATTTTATAACTTTTCTAAGTGAAAGTGACTATTTTTGTTATTGTGAAACAAGGCACGGCACAGAAAGTCATTCAACCTCTGCTTTTTACCTATATACACCATGCAGCGGGGGGCAGCTATTTAAAGCATTCAGGGAGCAGTTATGGAGATATTACTTTACTCAAGGGTACCTCATGGCAACTTACTGATGTGTGATTTGAACCAATGACCTTCTGATCCTGGGGCCAACTCCCAAACCTCTAGGCCACTGTTGATCCCAAAGTGATGTGTGTGCTATCACCTTTTTACATAATGAACAATAAATAAAATCATTTAGCAGCTCTCCATTTCCTTAAGACAACCTTAGAAAGATGTCTTGCTCAACTAATGTATTTATAGATCTTCAGTGATACACTGCTAAGGCTTTCTTTTGCAGCTGAGGTAACTATTAAATTGTTATTTGATAAAAATCCATTATTATTTTGGCTAAAGGTAAAGCCCTGCCTGCAGCCCTGATCTGTCCCCAGTGGAGAATGTTTAGAGAATTTTGAACAAGATATCTGACAATGATTCACTTTAAGAATCATTGGAAAATAATTTTAAAACAATTTAAATATATTTAAGTATTAATTTAAATGTCAATTGTTTAGGAGACTGTTAAAGAAAATGTAACCAAAACATTTTGACTTCAAAAAATAAATAATAAAAAATGGTACTGCAGGATTTAGTGCAACTCCATAGTTGTAAGATTCAGGGTACAATTCTTGGCCAGGCTGGCAAACGGTTCTTTCTTCATGCAGTTTGTTTGTTCTGCCCGTGTTGGCACAGGTTTCCAACTGGAGCTACAGTTAACTTTAATTATTGATAGGTTTGCACACCAGATGATTTAGAGATGCTAAATTGCCCTTGTGTTTGTGCATGTGTTTGTCTATGTGTCTGCCCTAACCTGTCCAGGATGTTTTGCTGTCATTCATTATATGTGCATAAATCAGTCAGGCTCTAGCAACCCTGGGACCCTTGTTGGTACAAGCAGTTCAGATTATGGATGAAAGTAAACAATCCTGGTTAATTTAAATATTCTAACACTTCATGCTTGTACTGCATGTAAGCCTTAATGTAAATGTAAATGTTATAGTAGATTTATAGAACAATAATCAGTTATTCACATTTTTAAAAATATTAACTTTTTATCACAACATTCTACCATTATTGCTTTGACCTGTTTTAAGAGTGTTTTCAGAGTGAATTTTGTTCTTGATTGGTTTAAGTCATTTCTTTTAAGCTTGTTTATTGTTAGCTTATTACTGTTTTCCAGAATTTTTGAAAAATTATATTGAACAGTAAATGCATTTATTTGTTTCTTGCTCAGTTCTTGCTTAGTTTTTACTGAGATAAGGATTGAGGAATATGGCCAAGAATTAAAAACATTTCTTGACATATGATAACACATTTTCCAAGTTTAATCAGTTGGGAAAAAATAGAGGTCCGTTAAAAATGCTTCCAAAGCTCACAATATAATTTTTGCATACAGATTTAGGCACTGTACTACAACGAATCCTACTGCGCAGGAAAATTATGCAGCTATATGAAATATGTAGGTATAGTTTTCCTTTCTTCTACCTTTGTTCAAAAAACGCAAAAAACATAAACGTAGAAAATGTTGGAAAGCTTACAACCACAAGAATTATTAGGAGAGCAATAGTATTAGAAAAGAATTAACATGATGTCACAATAGATGGTGCTCTGCTCTGGCTGAGGCTAAGCCTTAGTGGTAACAGTGGAGTTTGAGTTCTCCAGAGGCTGGGGTGTTGTGGGTAGGACATCAATGTGTAGCCGGGAGTCAGGTTCTTGGCTTTATTAACCATAATGAACAACACAAAGAACTCAAACGCCACTATTACCACTAAGGCTTAGCCTCTTCAATGACCAAAGCTCTGCGCTGATGCATTGGGGCTAAAATAGCCAGCCACCAATGAAGCACCTCATGAGCCCTCATGAGCCTAGGTATGCTCAGTCAGAGCAGAGAAAAAAAATGTTCAGCATGTTATTTGTGCGCCAAATAAAAAGTCCAGATAATATCCTGCTGTTTAGATTTCCCTTTTACCATACAGCACTATCAATGCTGATTTTACAATGCAATGAATGCTAAAATTTCCAAATATGAAGAGATTCTAAACTTCAAAATAGCGCCTGAATCAGTATAGCTATCCATTGTAAGTTCTCACATTCTCAGTAATTACAACACAACCTTTCAACTGTAAAGTTACCTATGACTATTTTTATCATAACTTCTGTCAAACCAGCCAATAATTTCAAACAACTGCAACATTTATTCATGAAAAAATAAAAATTCACGTGTGGCATACATAAACAAGCAATTTGGTTTGATACACAACAGGTATTTTGTTTTCTTATGAATTAACAAATTATCAAGGAGGTTTAAGATAATTTGCAGAATGGAAAAAAAAATGTTTAATAAAATGTAAAAGTTTAAAATTTAAAGTTTAATAAAAAAAAATGTCTTGAATTTATTTATACAAGCCTCAACACACCAAAGCATTTTTTAAACACAGAAACAAACAAAAATAATTACAATTTGTAACCATTATGAAATGCTTTTTCTGCATGTAACCCATACACAAGTGCAGAAGGAGGTAGCCATATCCAGCAGCAAGGGAGCAGTGACAGGGACAATACCTTGCTCAAGGGTACCTCAGGGCAACCTATTAGACAGGATTTGAATCCACATGGTACAAATTGTAGAGCCTAGTCCCAAACCACTAGGCTACCGAAATGAGACTTCCCATACTGTGAGTCAAACACCAGGGCAGTGGTGGCCTAGTAATTAGGGAGTTGGCCACAGGATTGGAAGATTGTGGGTTCAAACCCCTTACAAGTAGGTTGCCCTGAGGTACCTTTGAGAAAGGTCCCCTCCCCATCACTGCTCCCTGGGCATTTTCATAGCTGCCCCCTGCTGCACGGTTTGTGTGCATGGGTTAAATGCAGAAGTCTGATTTTGTTGTGGTTCACTGTTTGCTATGCAGTGTGTTCTCACAATGACAAGAATAGTCACTTTCACTTTTGAAACCCAACATAACTGCTAGAACATATAGGTAAATATCTGTGTGTTCTGTTTCAAACATTCAAGTGCAAAATTGTATAAATTTTTGACCAAATTAAATATGTTATTTATTTTTGAAGTGAAAAGAAGGAACGCAACCTCTAAACTTTCTTTGCAAACCTTTTGCTAACATGACACAGCGGGGTTCCACTAAACAACTATCTAAAAATCAAGATTATTAGTGGCTATAAAACATATCCTGGGGTTAAACCCAAACTAACTTTGTACTGCTAGTATACCCAAGGGGGTTGGGTAGCCAGTTGACCTTGGACCCTCAGAGGTTTTTTTCTCCACACAGTGGAGTTTTTGGTTCCTCTCCTCCGTAGTCGTCTGGCTTTAACTTCTAGTACTATAACCGATGTCTACCATCTATGTAAAGTGCCTTGGGGGAACTCTGTTGTGAAAGGCGCTATACAAGAATAAATTGAATTGAATTGAATCAAAGTGCATACAGCTTGCAATTTGATCTGACCAGCATGGAAATTTGATCTCTAATATAACCTGCATCAATAGTGTCAGAAAGAAACTACATACAACCTCAAGTGAAGAAACTGGAGTAAAAAAGAAGGTGGCATCTACACCTGGATAATAATCCAAATCATATCCAAAAATGCAGTCTTCAGTTTTTGGAAAGGCCCTAAAAATCCCTTGTCTAGAACATTGCTCCCCCAAGCAGCCCTTGGAGCTGCAGAACCAGAAAAACCCTACAATAAAAAAACAAAATATTATCCATCCCCAAATTTGTTGCTTTCAGTAAGAACTGTGTAGTAACACTTTTAGAATGCATGTAAAAACAACAATAAAACTACTGGCAGCATATTTGCTGTTACAGCTGGATAACATTAGTATAGCTAATGTAAACACATGTATTTACTTCGACGTGTACTCATGTACCAGCCTCTTATCCTAACCTAAATGAAGAGTAATTCAGTGGAAAGTAGTGAAATAATAGGTAGCTGTTAGAAAGACTCCTTTTTACTGATTTTAATTTAGCTGCATAATAATAAATCTATCTCCATCAACATAACACGCCTAATGTAATCTGACTTCAAACATCTAAATGTTTTAAATTTAGCACCTATGTAATATTAAGTTAGCTTGAATAATCTTTGTTAACAATTATACAAGGCCAAATATTATTACAAACCTCCAAAAAGCAGATGTTCAGGAAAAGGTTTGTTTTTATTAACAACAAAAATGTGGTAATTTCCTAAACTACAACATTAACCTTTCTTAAATATTTACTTGAATATTAAAGAGAATTAAGTGCATTTATTACTCTCCGAAAAAACACTGGGACATCAGAAGATGATTTTTTCTTCTGCTACCTCAATCACTTGCCCCAGGTGATGACGAAACATCTGGCACTCTTTGAATTACCTGAAAATACATGCTAATTTCCAGCGAACAACTATGAAGAGACACAATGTCATTCAAAATACATTACTGACAAGTTGTCATGACAGTTCAGACTAACCCAACTGTGAACTCTGATCTAGCTTGTTTAAAGTTGTTTGTGATCCAGTCCTACATCGGAACTCACACACAGTAGTCGAAACAACACTGGCCTAACATTATTTTTTCTTTTTTTTTTCATCACGGATCAAATGCACAGATCACGCTCTTCAGTGATGTCCTCTTGTTCCTTTGGTGATTGTTTCAGTTGGTTTTTCCTTGTTCCCTTTAAAAAGATGACAAGAAAGCAGCAAGGATTCAAGTAGAGAACCTCACCTGGATGTTTGGTCTCTAAACTCTAAACTTTACATCAATACAACATTTATGTTTTTAGGCAGCAGGTTTCAATTTAAGATTTCATGAAAACAAACTTTTTGTCCATCTTGGTCTTTACAACTAGTTCATTTTACTGTGAAGTAAGTTAACATTTTGGGTTTTATCCCTAATCAACACAAAGCTTAAAATAAATAAAAATAGTGAGTATAGTGAGTCAGCAATTTTTGGAAAAATGTTATGTATGTGGGGCAGCGGTGGCCTAGTGGTTAGGGCGTTAGCCGGAGGATCAGGGGTTCGAACCCCTTCCCGATAGGTTGCCCTGAGGTACCCTTGAGCAAGGTGCCATCCCTGTCACTGCTCCCCGGGCGCTTTCAATAGCACTGCTGCACGGTGTTTGAGTGTGCATGGGTTAAATGCAGAGGTCCAATTTCATTGTGGTTCACTGAAGCTCTCGGCTCTGAGTTGATGTCCAGCCCATGACACCACACCGTTACAGAAATGACCAGCTGCTACAAATGGACATCGCAAGCCTAGAGCTCAGTTGGGATGCCTGCAAAGAACCCCTGGACCTTCCAGGTGCTGGAGACTGGGACTATAGAGGTTGAGCGGCGCCTTGGGTGTTTTTGCGACGTCCGCTCCCCTCCCAGGATTGGCCGAGGTTGTGCCAGTTCTAGCTCCAGCAACCAGCAGGGTAGGGCTGTGGAGCCGGCTCCCGTGTTAGCCCCTGGAGAAGCGGGGTTGCGATGCCAGCTCCTTCATTTGCACAAGGTGGGACTCAAAAGGCATCCGCCATCTTCACCGCGGGGCTTGAGGGACGAGGTCCAAGTCCGCCAGAGGAGGCGGGGTTTTGAGGGGCTGGGTCCAATCCAGACCACTTAAGAGAAAACGGGGTTTCAGGGGCTGCATTTGAACCTGCCAGGAAGACCATGGTGACAGCGGAGCATTCATTTGGACTTTTTGTTGAACGCTTGTGTAACCTCTCTCCTTTCGAGGGGCCCTGCCTCGGATGAAGCAGGGTCTGGCGCCCCGGGAGTAGGCGCCATTGGGGGGAGGGTACTGTGACAGTTCTGTGCCAGTAAAGGGCACCCTTGGCTTTACACATTATGACGCTCTTGGCTCTGCGTTAATGTCCAGTCCACGACACCACACCGTTACAAAATCACTATATTCTGTGGTCTGTGTTAAACATTTAAATACAAATACCAGGAAATAAAAGCTGAAAATTTAAACTCTCATCACATCTTTTGCAATCAAACCAAATACCCCCAGGGTATGGCAAAAATAAAGTACCTTTTGTTTGGGACTGAATAATAAATACGCTGTGTTTATGTAAACATATACAAAGATATACTGTCTCTATAGTCCAAGTCTTTCATTCTTTATGGTTAAATACAGGGCCATCCCTTGAATTATTTTTTAGGAGTACAACCTTTGTAGACAGACAGACATATAGATAGATGGATGGATGGAAGGACAGAAAGATAGTTAGATACTTCATTGATCCCAGGGGAAATTTAAAAGTCACTGCTCACTTGAGTTGTAAAGAGACAAAGACAAAAGACACTACTGGTTAGGCTGCCACTCTTGTCAGTGCCTGGAGTTTTTCCTGTGATAAATGTTACAACATGGAAGCAGTTTTGTTGTCAATAGCCAATAGCTGCACATTGTACTTTTTGCTACACCCCACAAGTGTTCCTCTACCCAGAATTTCTCCTCTACCATGGCCTTTGGTCAGCTTCCTTCAATGAAATATCAGACAGAAAACCCTGTTTGCTAACTATCAGTACTGGCCAAAAATATCATTGAGCTTCTCAGACAGGAATGTTGGGGCAAAAAACCTGGAACAGGATCCTATTAGTAAAGTTTGAATGGCAGAGCCAAGTGAAAGTGTTAACATCTTAACATAACCACTTTAAGGTTAAGATTTGACCATTCATCCATGTTGAGTCATAATAAGTTATAATAACGCAATTTTATTAACTGATAATCATATTGGTGTGCAGAAATATTCAAGCTACCAATACTTACCTTTTTTCTGCTTAGACATTTTATAATCAACACAGGCATCAGGATCAAAATCACTATCAGCAATCCACACACCACAGGCACCAATGGAACCACTGCAACATCCTCAGAAGGTCTATGCATTTGGTGGACAATGCCTAGAGAGAAAATATAAAGTAGCTGGAGTTTTTTCAAGATGATTCAAGACATGAAAAGGTTGTTGAGCAATAAATTATATTTCTCTCTTTGTGCCAGTGGCAAGTTCCAAGAGGAGTTTCACTTTAAGACATGTACAGTTCAAAACTGATAAGCCTGTTTTTTTTTTATTTCTAGCTGGCAAACCAATCTGTCAATAAAGCAATATTAAAGTGATACTTTCACAATGATGCATTTCACAGTGTTGATATTTATCTGACATGAAAATAGCAATGTAACAAAATTATCAGTTAGTATTGTATCAAAAGTAAACATTAACACACCTCATTCCGGACTCTCATGCTGCCGTGCCGGGATTCCACATGGTGAGAGCGGACCAGAATGTGAAGGAAACCGGTAAAAGGAAAGGTGGGGGGATTGTGATGTATGTGAACGAGAGCTGGTGTAACCCAGGGCACATCACCGTTAAGGAGCAGTGCTGCACACGGGACGTGGAGCTATTAGCGGTTAGCATCTGACCGCACTATCTGCCACGTAAGATCTCGCAAGTCATCGCAATAACTGTTTACATTCCGCTGGCGGCAGACGCAACAGCAGCTTGCAAAACAATATGCAACTGCAGAAAGCACACCCCCAAACCCTCCTCCTGATATCTAGTGATTTTAATCATGTCTCCTTGCCCTCTACTCTACCAACTTTCACCCAGTATGTGGACTGCTGCACCCAGGAAAACAGGACACTAGACTTGCTGTATGCAAACACCAAGGATGCATACAGAGCATCACCCCTACCTCCACTGGGATGCTGTTTCTGATCATACATACCCTTAGTGTGAAAACAACCCCCCACTATGAGGTATGTGAGAGGAGAGGTCTGATGAGACAAGCATGGCCTTCAGGGACTGCTTCCAAACCACAGACTGGGAGGCGCTATGGAGCCCTCATGGAGAGGACATTGACAGTTTAACAGTCTGCATAACTGACCACATCAACTTCTGTGTGGATAACACTGTACTGACCAGGAAAATACGGTGCTACTCCAACAACAAACCATGGCTGACCCCAGATCTGAAAGCTCTGCTGAAGTAGAAGTAGAGAGCTTTCAGATCAGGTGATAGAGAGGCAATGAGGACAGCCCAGAAGGAGCAGAGAAGAGAGATAAGGAGGGGGAAGGACAGATATAGGAGGAAGCTGGAGGAGCAGCTCCAGCAGAACAACGTCAGAGGTGTGTGGAGAGGACTGAACACCATTACTGGAAGGAGCACAGTGAGTGGAGGAGGCCCAGAGTCTGGAGATCGGGACTGGGCTAATAGTTTAAACCTGTTCTTTAACAGGTTTGACTCAGGAATCTGCCCCTCACCCATCCACTAAAGCTCATCACATGCCAGTGCTCCCCTTAACACCTCTCTGCAACCCCCCACAGCACCTCCCCTTCACACCTCTCTGCAACCCCCCATGGCACCATGGGTCAGCTGCATATCCCCTTTTATGTTCTCTTTCTCTTCCCCCCTTTTCCCCTGAGGACTCTAATGCCCCCTCCTGCTATCCCACTCATCAGGAGGCACCCACTCACACACTACACAATAGCCTCTCCATCACAGCTGACCAGGTGCGGAGTCAGCTGAGGAAGATGAAGCACAGGAAAGCCACAGGTCCGGATGGCATCAGCTCCAGCCTGTTGAGGGACTGTGCAGATCAACTCTGTGAGGTTATCACTTACATCTTTAACCTCAGCCTAAGCCCGGAGCGTGTCCCTATTCAGTGGAAGACCTCGTGCCTAGTTCCAGTCCCTAAGATTTCGCACCCCAAGGAACCAAACCATTTCAGACCCGTTGCCCTCACTTAAAACTTAATAAAGGCTATGGAGGGGATCATCCTCCATTACCTTCGCCCACTGGTCAGAAGGGATCTTGACCCGCTGCAGTTTGCTTACCAGCCACACATTGGGGTGGATGACACCGTCATCTACCTGCTGCATCGGGACCTCTCTCACCTGGAGAGCGACAAGAGCACTGTGAGAGTCATGTTCTTTGACTTCTCTAGTTCCTTCAACACAATCCAGCCTTCAGTGCTGAGGGGAAGCTGGTGGGAGCAGGAGTGGGTTAGCGTGGATTACTGACTACCTCACCAATAGGCCCCAGTATGTGAGACTCCAGGACTGTGTGCCTGAAATGGTGGTTTGCAGCACAGGTGCCCCACAAGGAACAGTCCCCGCCCACTTCCTCTTCACCCTGTACACGGCAGACTTCAAATACATCACAAACAGCTGTCACCTGCAGAATTTCCTAGACTACACCGCTATTGTTGGTCGGAGGGGAATGAGCAGGAATAAAGGGGGGTCATCAGTGACTTCGTCAGCTGGTGCGAACAAAACCATCTACATATCAATGCCAGCAAGACGAAGGAGCTGATGATTGACTTCCGTAAGAAGCCACCCCCCATTACATTGGTGAACATCCAGGGTTTGTGCATTGAAACGGTGGAGGAGTACAAATACCTGGGTGTCCATATCAGCAATAAACTGGACTGGTCCACAAACACAAATGCCCTGTACAAAAAGGCCTAAGTCGTCTTCACCTGCTAAGGTGGCTGAGGTCCTTTGGGGTGAACAGGAATCTTCATTCATTCTATGACACTGTGCCTGCTGTTTTTTATGCTGTGGTCTGCTGGTGTGGTAGAATCGTGGAGAGAGACAGGTGGAAACTAAATAAACTAGTCAAGAGGGCCAGCTCTGTCCTGGATTTTCCTGAAATCTATCGAGCAGGTAGGGGAGGAGAGGATGTTATCCAAACTAACATCCATCATGGACAACACCTCCCACCCCCTGCATGAGCACTGAGCAGCTCGTTCAGTGGTAGACATTTACACCCGCAGTGTAAGAAGGAACGTTACCGCAGGTCATTCTTACCTGCAGCCATCAGACTCCACAATTCAACCTAGCATTACTTATTTATTATTACTAATTTATTATTATTATTGTTGTTGTTGTTGTTGTTGTTGTTGTTATTACATTTATATCTACATTTACATTTTTTTAATTTATAATTTATTACTACTTACTAGTATTATTATTATTACTATTATAGCTTCTCTGTGTACAAGGTTATCTTTCCATTATTTTTTCATATTCTTTCTTTCTTGTTAATTGCCCTGTAAATATGTATATGTATGTATATATATATATATATATATACAGTACTGTGCAAACGTTTTAGGCAGGTGTGGAAAAAATGGAAGTGTTAATCATTTATTTTCATCAATCAACAAAATGCAGTGAATGAACAAAAGAGAAATCTAAATCATATCAATATTTGGTGTGACCACCCTTTGCTTTCAAAACAGCATCAGTTCTTCTAGGTACACTTGCACACAGTTCTTGAAGGAACTCGGCTGGTAGGTTGTTCCAAACATCTTAAAGAACCACAGATCTTCTGTGGATGTAGGCTTCCTCACATCCTTCTTTCTCTTCATGTAATCCCAGACACACTCGATGATGTTGAGATCAGGGTTCTGTGGGGGCCATAGGAACTGATGCTGGTTTGAAGGCAAAAGGTAGTAACACCAAATATTGATTTGATTTAGATTTTTCTTTTGTTCGCTCACTTTGCATTTTGTAAATTGATAAAAATAAACAATCATTATTCATATTTCTGAAAGCATTCTTTGTTGACAGCATTTTTTCACACCTGCCTAGAACTTTTGCATGGTACTGTATATATATATATGTTTATATAGCTCTGTATATGGATATGTATTGGATATCTTTATATATATATATATATATATATATATATATATATATATATATATATATATTATATTTGTTTTTTTATATATTCTCCCTTTCTTTCTGTTCTTTCTTGTTAAAGAGCCCTGTAACACACGAATATCCCATTCATTGGATAATAAAGGATTATTCTTATTCTTATTATTCTTCTTATGTCTCCAATTTTGATTATTCATCACATTAGACTGTTTCTGATCTTTGAACATAGAAAACAACAATCTAAGAAAACACTCATCAACACCTATATAACTGAGAGATAATTTCACCCCAAACTCAACACTTGATTCTGCCACCATTAGCAGCAACAACGTCAATGAAACATTCCAGTAACAGGAGATCAGAAATCCTGGCCCACTCTACAAAATTATTATAATTCAGTCACATACGAGGGCTTTGAATTTTTCAGGTCATTCACATAAATGTTGGGTCAGAACGTCAACTTGACAACTCCAGACTCTTTAGGTTATTGATTTTTCATTCATTCAGACATGGATTGCCTCTTTGGATTCTCTCATGGATTGCTTTTGATTGTTGTCCTGCTGCTAACCCAACATTACTTAAGTTTCAGACTGATAAACAAACACTTTCATTTTTTTTTTTGTGCCTTCATCTATCCTCCCTATTTCTGAAAGTAGCCCAGGCCTAACGCAGTAAAACTTCCACATACCATCACCCTACTGTCGCCATGTTTGACTCTGGGCCAGATATTCTTATTGTGGGAAGCTGTATTAGGTTTATATCAGATGTATTGGGACTCATGCCATGTAAGATATATTATCACTTTTGAGTCATTAGCCCAAAGTACATTATCCCAAATGTTTTGGCCATAATCAAGGTGTTTTTTGGAAATGTTGAAGAATGTTCATGTTCCTCTTGATTGGCAATGGCTTTTGCCTTTCCACTCCTCCATAGTTACCATTTCCCCCAGGTGTCTTTCTAATGGGGGAATTGCGAAAACTGACAATAACTGAGCTGCAAGAAACCTACAGCTCCTTTGAGGTCATTCTGGGTGCAATTGCTCAGATGGGTTCTCTTTAGAAATGATGGCTTGAGATGCTTGTTAAGACCTTCACTGGAGAGGATGCAATTAATTGATTTCTAGATTCAACAGGGCAGGCAGCAATCAATGTTGTCTGTAGCTGATATAATTTATTTTAACTTGGCTATTTAATTGAGTGTTTAAGGGGCAATTAATGAATTGTGTGACTGTGAGTTGCATTTACTCAGGATGCTTTTTTGCATTATGTTGCATATTGTACAACACTTTTGGCTATGCAAAACAAATGTATTAATTTAACCAAAATAAAAGAAATCCGAAAAAGTCAAAGTACTTTCTCAAAGCACTGTATCTCAGTTGCATCCTTTCATAATGGCTTGATTTGAATACAGTCCATCATATCTTTTTTTCATGCGCAACTATGCCCAACTATGTCTCAAAATTGTAATAGAACCTGTGTACCACAGGAATCTGATTGGTGCATTTTGGGCAAAACCTTTTAGCACTTCATATTCAGTCTCCAAATTAAGCAACAGAACTTTCAATAAAAAGGAGTTTTAGTAAAACAAACCATTCCCAATTTGCCATTGTAGCTAAATGCTTTTTAGCTGACTCAGTACTGACACATTTCACAATATCCATTGCAAGCCCAGAATTCTTCACCTCCAACGTCACTGTCAAATTGTCAGAGCTTGCAATGACATAAAGACCAGTCATTTGTTCTCCTTTTTTGGCATGGAAATGGACAAACAGAGCCTGTCACACATGGGGTGTTTTGGGCACGCTAGAGGGCGCCCTCTGTCACGTGTTGTGTTTTGGGCACGCTAGAGGGCGCTCTCTATCACGTATAAGGGATGTCACAGGAGGTGTTTTGGGTACGCTAGAGGGCGCTCTGTTCTGACTGTGCACACCTGAGCCCCTGCAGGCAGGTGTGCATCATTGGGGCTGACTATTTAAGCCCCGATGAGTCAGAACAGAGCGCGGCTCATTTGCAGGTCAAACCACCAGAACGGGTGTTTCTGGTATGTGGCTAATCTTGTGTCTATGACTAGGTATAGGTCACTCAGTATAGATCACGGTGTATCTAGGTTAGACTGCAGTTCCTCAGTTCTAGGGTTTCTGGTGTAGAACTGCAGTCCCCGCTCTCGTTTCTGTCTGTTTTGTCACTCAGTATAATAAACTTGTTCTGGAACTTCTGGCTCTGAATCAAGGTCCATCCGTACCCCGCCACCGATACAGAGCTCAGTTTCAATAAAAATCCTGCCTTCTGAAACTAGTCTTCTGGCATATTAACTCCGAGATATTTTCACATGTGTTGTAATAAAATTGGCATGGTCAGGAACTACATTTTTTATGATACATATGAATGTTTTTAATTCTTTTAACTTTTAACTGTTAGCTTTTAACTTACTCTTACTCATTTTTGCCAATGTATTGCAAAAGTATTCAGACTGAATTCAGGTATTTAACCCATACCTATTGCCACAGGGGTATAAAACAAAAAATAGTATGTCACAATGCAGGAAAGTTTACAAGCATTTTTGAAAGAATAGAATTATTACAAAATGAATTCATGTGCGGTATTGTAATATGATGCCACCTTTTCAATAAGTCAAGAAATTTTCTTCTGGTATATATTACACATTCAACTGTAATTAGTGCTATTGCTAAGCAGAAGTGTTTAGGGACAATAAAACTCAGACATGAAGAAGCAGACTCTGTTAAGTAACTATAGGTCAAAGAGCACTGGAGACAAAAGCAGCAAAATTAGTCAATGTTTAGTTAATGCAGTAATCAATAAAGTTGAAACTTTGTCTGGCTTCAACCTCAGTACAAAAAATGTGCTGAGCAGCTGAATGCAAATCTCACATCAAAAGTGCAAAGCCAAGCTTCTGATGATGTGGTGTAAAACAAGCCAACTGGTATCTGAGGGAGTGGAAACACGCTGTGGAGCAAAGGATCATAAAGCCTATGTCTGGCAGGCTGACCTGTTAAGTTCGTTTGGTAATTGCTAATGGTGCATGCTTCCTCAAGACTGGACTGTACCAATAATGGTAAGCTTGGTGGTGGAGGGAAATGGTTTGGTGTGGAAGAATTTGACTGGCTTGGAATAGAGCAGTTGACAAGGCAGTGCCAGATTTCATAAATGCTCTTTGGGTGATTAAGCAAAAATTCTACAGACACTCTCACAAAAATGACTTCCCATAAAAAGGGAGTTTTTGTGTATATGTGTATATAGCAGTGTATATGAGCTTATGTACCAAAACATCCCAAATTTTTTGTGACCATACAATGATAATGATAAACTTCCTTTAACGCTTGAAAATGAAACGGGTGGATTTTGTAACTGTGATTAGGATTGCTGTTTATTCAGTGCTTATCAATATAGCAAATGTACAAAATTGTTTTTTGCCAGAAATGTCTAATAGCACTCATACTGCAGAATAATCAGCAGGTTTTTTACACCTAACAAGTTTTAACATGTGGTAAACATCTGACATGTATGTGGTTAGAGATGATTTATAGGATTTGCTGCAGATTAGGCAGTGAGATGTAAATCTGTTTTTCAGGAATCATGTCTGGGAGAGACCATTTACTGATCTGATTTGTGCTAGGGACTCTTTGCTTCCTCCAAAAGGGCAACCTGCAGATGTTAAAGTGACCACAAAAAAGCTCTGAGGACATTTTGAAAAGAATATCAGAGTTTTGGTGAGTTTACAGAATTTAAACATATATTTACAGAACAGAATTAAATTTTTTAACAAACAAAATCACCTTTTAAAGTGAAATTACTCATTAGTCTCTGTGCTTTAATTGAATATTGGCCATTTTTGAATAATGCAGCAATATTAAAAATAAACAATTTCTCTTAACTTTGTATATTCTCTTGTAAAGAAGTAATTTAGAGAGGTTTAGTCTAATATGTACATTATAAAAAAGAGCACTGAGTCAGATTATTTCACAGCATTGGGGGTACCTGACATCAAAATTGTTAAACAGATAAATTCACTCACTTGCTCATTATCTTAACCGCTTATCCTAAGTAGGGGTATTGGTGTTGCTGGAGACTATCCCAACACAAATAGGGCTTAGGTTGAGAAACACCCTGGACAGGTCAACGGTCCATTGCAGGGCAAAATCATGTATAGAAATACAGAAACCTCATCACATTGGATAGAAAAAATGTATGTTATATTGGCATAGAGGTTTTTGACTCCTGGTTCCACTACTAACACTTTAAAGAAACTTGATTAAAAAATATCCAAACATTGAAAGATTTTGAGTCTATTTTAAACATGGAATTAGGCAGAAATTAAAAAATCTTCATGGAATTTCGTAAAAGGTCTGCCTTTTACGTAGGTTTTCAAGTACAAAAAGAACTTGGATTCAAGCCACATTACGTTTATTTTGCATTAATTATCTGACATCTTTTTGACATTTGATTAACTTTGACATACCAGAATTTCAGTTTGTTTTTGTGTATGTCAGAATGCAGCATATTGAAAGAAAATAAGTGCACATTATATCTAAAGATAGAGTTAAGGCTTTTTCATTTATTATGCATAATACACCTGTATCTTCATTACTACCTTTGGTGAATTAGGTGAGGTTGGGTGGGCTGGGATAGATTTGTAGATTTCAGGTAAATGAAAATGTGTTTGAAAATGTCAACCTCTATTAGCCCATGGGTAGAGTTGGCTCAGAGTGTAAGTGACAACAGTGTAATGTGCAGCATAAATGAATCCTCTATAAATGGAGAGAGACTGAGAAATCACACATTTGGGTGCCTCATTTACTCTTTCACTTGTAGACACATACTCTCTCATACAACGGATAAAGTTGTATCTTCATAGAAACATTCGTACATCCCTTCATCCAATGCATTCACCTGGCTCAGGATGAGAGCACAGCTGTTTTGCTGCATAACAGTCCTGCTGCGGTATTGTGGTGCAGTTAGGTTGCTGTCATTGGTGTACACTATGATTTCATCTCTTTGCCAGCTGATCATGAAGATGCCTGAACAGCTGCGGTAAGGCAAAATAATTTGCTTCCACCAAGGCTGTGACAATAGTGCAATCTGTAGAGAAAGGGATATTGAATGAACACAGTAGGTTAACCCGCATATATAAATATATATAATCTTATATATACGTTTGCTGATTCAGTCTGACTAAAGAAATGTAAGCACTTTGTGTATGTGTACGCCAGAATGGGTATAGTCTGCTGGGTGCGGGTTTGTCTCCTCTATTTGATAGCAAATATGTGTAAAGACAACAATTATCCCTAGCATGGCCATCACACGTAAGGATGTGTGTAAAAATTCACCATGTTTTTTCTGCTCCAGTAGTCTTTCCTGCCAGTGACTTTTAGAAATCTTGCTATAATGGTTAGAATTTGCTGTGTTCCCCATGAAGGTAAGAGTTTGGGTGACTTATTTATAAAAATAATTTACCTTCCTTTTAAGCTTCTTTGCAATAATACAAAAAAGAGGGGGCAGAGCATGACTAATAATGAATTTCTTCTGCCATTACAAAAGAAAATATATCAATTTGTAGGTTGTGTTAAATAAGTTTAATCATAATCATAATATAAATAAATAACACGGAATTGAATCTATTGGCCCTGTGATGGACTGTCCAACTGTCCAGGATTTTTCCTGCATATGAAAGGTTTTGTATGAGCATACATTTTATAATTTAATATATGAAGTATACATTTTATAAGCCTCAGACTAATCTTAAATGGATTCAGTCCATTTAAGTCCATCTCATATGCACTTAATGACAAAGTTAAAATGTTTGGAGTGTTGTAAATCTAAACAAAACAAAACAGAAATAGTCTGCTAAAAAAAGTATTCAGACCTTCCACTTAGCACTCCTGGTTAAAGCATTTTTGGCAACAAATGTCACCCAAGTGGTCTTCTACAACCTTTGCACACCTATTGAACTTCTCTCATTCTTGCAAAGAATCATAAGAGTCAGTTTTCTTGTCTGTCCATACTTGTGACACAGACAGTGCCACTCCAGAACTTCATCACAGCCCCCCAAAAAAATTTTTCCCAAAGCATTATGCTGCCACCCCATGTTTGACTGCTGTAATCATAACTAATTAATTAATGAGGTGATGCCCGGAGCCTAGGTTTATAAACACGCACTGTTGGAAATTGTGACTAACTACAATTCACCTGACATGCATGTCTTTGGACTGTGGAGAAAACCGAGCACCCAAAAGGAAACCTTTGCAGATACAGGGAGAACATATTTGATATATTTCACATAATTTGTAATTATCAAAATACTCAAAAACATGTTCTTGCTCTTTTCATTGAGGAGTATTGTGTGTAGGCTAAGGAGAAAAAAGTGATCTGAATCCATCAAATATTGAGTTTATAATGTGGAAAACTTAAAAAAAATAAAATAAAATAAATAAATAAATAAATATGTGTGCATGCAAATATGAATTACAGTGTAAAGATGATGGATTTTGTGCACAGTTCCAGGCTACTGAAAATAATTTGTATAATCTTCTTAAAGGGGTTAGCTGAAAACAATTCAGCCAGTTAACCTGATGTGGTTTCGTTCGAGCGAATGCAGGTAACTGTATTTCCACCTGTCCTGAAGATGATCTCTGAAGTTGAGATGTATAGATTTATTTTTTCATTTTATTTTGATTTTATTTTCTTTAAAAGATAATAAAATGTGATAAACGTATATATACCCATCCATCCATCCATTTTCTGCCGCTTGACCCAAACTAGGTCGCGGGGGAGTGCTGTTGTCCAACCCAGCGCACACAAGGCGGGGACGGGGGACGCACTTGACAGGTCGCCAGCCCATCGCAGGACGTATATATACATTTAATAATAATAATAATAATAATAATAAGTGTAACATTTATAGCACCTTTCCCATTTCCAAGGTGCACGATGAAGCAGGTTAGATAGATAGTTATAATAACATATTTATGTTAACATCTACATTACTCACCCATCATACACTGAAAGCGAGCAACTTGATCATCAATAAACGACTGTTTCCTGAAATCCCAAACATTTTTATTCACATTTACAGATCCAGGTCTGTCAGTGGAGGTTTATGAACGATTCGTCTAATCACGCTACCCAGTCTGCTAAATTATGGTGACAAAAATGTCCGTTTAGCAGTGAAGTAGCTACTGAACCACCACTTCCAAACTGTGATTTCGGAAATGGAACCGGACTTTCACTCGGCTCTTCTAGAATCTGATTCAATTAAACAAAAGACGCTTCTTTTTAATCAACCGCTCATTGGAGATGACAGAAAGAAAGACGGGTTATCAAAGTTTGTAGGCAGTGCTTAAAGTGAAGGCTGGATGTTTGACAGACTTTCATTCCGACTGCTCAGACAGTGAAAGATTAAACAAACCTCTTCGAAACCTTCGAAAACTTTCACAAGCCTGTCAGTGAAAATTACGCTTTTAAGATTTAACTTTATGGAGCACACTTGTCTTCATTGCTCATATGTCAGTGTATTATATATATATATATATATATATATATATATATATATATATATATATATAATATATATATGTGTGTGTGTGTGTTTATGTATGTATGTATTTTTTTAATGATTAAAGTTTGTTTCAAAAGTCATGTGACTGGAGAAATAATCAAATCATTTTACTGTTTACTGGATTTTAGAGCAATTTCTGTGCTATAATGATACTTTTATTGAAAAATCTTTAATGACATTTTTAAAGCTAGTAAAAAAATCAGCATCCATGTGTTTACAAAATAAAAGCAAGGAGAAATGAAATCAAGATTCTGCAGGACCTCACACAAAATAAATAGAAGGAACCTGAGGCTGAAGAAGAACCATGCTGTCCCATAACATGGCACCAGTGATCGTAAATCAAACCCATTTAACTGACATTAGGCTAAAGGTAATAAACAACTAACTTGTGTAAATGAATAAAATTAACTCAAAATAACTTGAGGGAAGGATTGTTTAAATGAAGTATCTTTGCAGGGACATAAATTGAAGTGTCTCATAGCTGTTAGCAAAGAAATTAAGAGCAAACATATTGAACTATTAAAAGGGAACCTTCAGAAACTGCCACTCACAGTGATGCCATCTTGGCCCTGGTTGGTGGGGAAAAGGTATAAAATCAGTGTTCACAAGACTACAAAAAAAAAAAGACTACACACTAGGAGGGTAAGACAAAATTTTCTTCTGTTGCCCACCATTTATTTTTTATCAGGATAGTTTAGCTAATTGTTGGATAGTTGTTGATTTAAAACGTATGATGGCTGTACTTTTACAGAATCCTAAAAGTCCTAAGAAATAGACAATATATTTTTGCTAATAGACATGTCTCCCTGAAGAGGGAATAAAAGCTCCCATGTTCCATGCAAACATTTCATCAAGGAAAAGCTTCACCATTTTAATGTCATATCTTTCCTCAATATTTTAATGACTGTATTTTTATTTGTATTTTTTTACTCAAATCATTTTGGCATGGTTTGTTTTATCATGGATCAATGCAGTTTTTTCAATAGTTGTGTAATGTTTTTACACACTATTTTTTATGGTAGCATGTGATTTATGTTAACCCAGCCTCTAGGTATGCAAAAGCCAATGTATTTGTTCATGCTAGTTCCAAGCCAGGATAAATGGGGAGGGTTACATCAGGAAGGGCATCTGGTGTAAAAACTCCAAAATCAGGTGTAGAACTCCCAAATCAATATGCAGACAACGAAATAGATTTCCATACCGGATCGGTCAAGGCCACCACTAGCGCTGATAGCCAACAGGCTGATGGTGGAAATAGGGCTACCGTAGGCCAAAGGAGAAGAAGAGGAGGAGGAAGGCATGTCCGGAGGCAGGGGGAGAGAAGGAAGGGTAGGAGAGTGAAAGTGAGGGTAGGAACTCTGAATGTTGGCAGCATCACTGGTAAAGGGAGAGCTCATATGATGCAGAGAAGGAAGGTTGACACTTTGTGTGTGCAAGAGACAAAATGAGTAGTAAGGCCAGGTGTACTGGAGGTGAGTTTAAATTGTTTTATCAAAATGTGGATAGAAGGAGGAAAAGGGTAGGTGTTATCCTGAAAGAGGAGTATGTCAAAAGAGTTTTGGAGGTGAAGAGTGTCAGATAGGGTAATGAGTTTGAAGCTGGAAGCTGAAGGTGAGATAATGAATGTTGTTAGTGCTTATACACCACAAGTTGGTTGTCAGATGGAGGGGAAAGAAGAATTCTGGAGTGAGTTAAATGAAGTGATAGAGAGTTTACCCAGGGCAGAGAGAGTAGCGATTGGTGCAAACTGTAATGGACATGTTGGTGAAGGGAACAGTGATGGGTTATGGGTTCAATGAGAAGAATGCAAAAGGTCAGAAGGTAGTGAATATTGATGAAAGAAATGGCATATTGGTTGGTCCTTCTTGATATAAGAGGGCTGTATAAAGTATTTTTTTAAGAAAAGGGAGGAGCACAGGGTGACACATGCGAGCAGAAGAAGATTGGTGGATTACAACATTTGAACACTTGAACTCTATTACTGAATTAATTAGGAAAATCAGTTCTTCCACCTCTGTCCTTGATCCAGCACCTACTTCTCTTCTTAAATCCTGTTTGTCTGCCATCTCTGCCTTTATCTCCCATCTCATAAACTGTTCACTCTCCTCTGGTGTTGTGCCACTGGGCCTGAAAACTGCTGCAATTACACCTATTTTGAAAAATAACACTTTGGATCCCAGCAATCTAAGCAGCTACAGACCTATTTCTAATCTACCTTTTATTTCAAAGCTCCTTGAAAGGGTTGTAGCTGCTCAGCTGCAGGAACATCTAATAATTAACAATTTATATGAGCCGTTTCAGTCAGGTTTCCGTCCATTCCACAGCACCGAGACTGCCCTGCTAAGGGTCACCAACGACCTTTTACTCAGTGCTGACTCTGGTTCCCTCAGTATCCTCCTTCTCTTGGATCTAAGCTCTGCCTTTGACACTGTCAATCATAAGATCCTTCTTTCCCACCTTTCAGCCATTGGGCTCTCTGGTGCCGTTCTCTCTTGGTTCACATCTTATTTCACTGATAGACAGCAATTCATCCGCCTCCATAACAGCAGATCATCTCCTGATCCAGTTAAACAGGGTGTCCCTCAGGGATCTGTTCTTGGACCTATATTATTCATAATTTATATTCTCCCTCTCGGTCATATTATTAGAAACCATGGCCTCAGTTTTCACTGCTATGCTGACAATACCCAAATCTACATTACCACCTCCATTTCAGCCGCTCCGCCCCCTTCCCTCACAGCTTGTATTCATGACGCAAAACTATGGCTCACCTCTAAGTTTCTCAAGCTCAACACTGACAAAACAGAACTTTTATTAGTTGGCTCCAAATTTCTCATCACTAAACTACAAAATTTCAGTGTATCTATTGAAAATGCTCTTGTTATGCCCTCACCCACTGTCCAGAATTTAGGTGTTATATTCGATCCCTCTCTGTCATTTGAATCTCACATTAATACAGTTGTGAAAAATGCTTTCTTTCACCTCAGAAACATCTCACATCTCCACTCATCTCTTTCATTGAAGGATGCAGAAATACTTGTTCATGCTTTTATAACGTCCCGTCTCGATTACTGCAATGCTCTTCTCTTTGGTCTCCCAACTAGAACATTAGCCAGGCTCCAGTACGTGCAAAACTCTGCAGCTCGTTTTCTCACGTTCTCCAAAAAATCTGAACATATCACCCCCATTCTCCACAAACTTCACTGGCTGCCCATATTGCATCATATTCAATACAAGCTGCTTCTCATCACATTCAGCCCTTCATTGATCTGCTCCTTCATACCTCACTGAATTACTCCATTCATACACTCCCACCCACTCACTTCGCTCCTCCGGCACAGGGTTACTCTCAGTTCCTAAATTCAGGTTAGCTTCCATGGGGGGTAGATCATTTAGTGTTGCTGCCCCTAAACTCTGGAATTCCCTCCCTCTTTAAAACACAGTTAAAAACATATCTATTCAGTTTGTGCTATTCCACTTCTCCCAGTTATTAATTTCCTTATTCTGCTGTTTGTTTACTGTCTTTGTGTTTGTATTAACTGTTTTTTTTTCTCTGCTCTGTAAAGTGACCTTGGGTTTGAGAAAGGCGCTATATAAATAAAAATTATTATTATTATTATTATTATTATTATTATTATTTGCAGGAGGATCAGTCTGATGGAGATTGGAGACTGCAAAATTGTGACATGGGAGAGTGTAGCTAAACAGCATATGATTGAAAGTGAGGGCAAAGTCATGGATCACATAGTGGAAGACGAAGAAAGAAGAATGCAAGATGGAATTTTTCCACCAAAGCACCAGGATCCCTTGGCGCATCAGATGCACAGCACAGACCAGTTGGGAGTTCGGTATTGGACTCTGCACTGACCACAGCGGGCCCCCCAGACATGTGGGGAAGGAATGATCATTAGCACCTGTTTGGTAAAATTGGTTGATCATACACCTGACTATAATCCTACAACATCCCTGACTTTGTGCAAGTGTACCTATAAGAATTGATGCTGGTTTGAAGGCAAAAGTTAGTAACACCAAATATTGATTTGATTTAGATTTTTCTTTTGTTTGCTCACTTTGCAATTTGTAAATTGATAAAAATAAACTGTGGAGGCAAAATTTGTTCTAACCTTTATTTAGTATATCATGTTTCCTAACGTGTTGTTGTTTTCGACGTAAGGCAGAAAGATAAATTGGACAGAATGTCCCGGACAGGTCTCATGCTACTGCAAAAGACGTAAACAGATAAGGGAAAAGAGCTAAGAAGGGACTTAGACAAAGCAACTTTCAGGCTTACTGGGACTTGAAGGTCGAGGGGAGGTGGGCCTGCGGCCCAAAATGTGTATAAGAACCTCTGTTTTTATTTATTCGGGGCTTCCTCTTGTATTCTCTGTAGAGTGCGAGGGGAATCCTCACTGCAGTGATTATTAAACTCTTTGGTAGACTAAAAGTGCCTCTGACTTGTTCCTTGGGTAAATTTTTCCACAACATAAACAATCATTATTTATATTTCTGAAAGCTTTCTTTGTTTACAGCATTTTTTCACACCTGACTAAAACTTTTGCACAGTACTGTAGATAACAAAACATGCACCAATTTAATCTGATAACTTGATTAGACAATGCAAGCAAAGACAGAAATATCATGCAAGTAGCTCCAATGTTCATTATTCACAACACAAAGAGACTTTTAACTTTTTTGATGGGAAAAGGCTTAAGAATTGTATATGCTGAAATTTTCATATGACTTTTATTTATTCTCTTGCTGATAATCACCAACAAAACAATTGTTATGTTTTAACAGTACTCTTCATTCTTCAAGGTACGCTGAAGGTGGATTCAAAATGTTTTACCAAGGTGTGGATGGAAGGAGGAATGGGATAGGTGTTATCCTGAAAAAAGAGCATGAAAAAAATCTGTTTTGGAGGTGAAGAGATTGTCTGATGTGAGGAGAAAGAATTGTGGCCTGAGTTAGATGAAATGATGGAGTGTGTATCCAAGGGAAAGAGAAAGTGGCGACTGGTGCAGACTTAAGGGGATCGGAGGTAAGGTTGTGATGTATAGGCATGGTGTCAAGGAGAGGCATTGCAGAAGGTTAGATGGCAGTGGATTTTAATAGAAAGATGGAAATGGCTGTAGTAAGTATTTAATTTAAGAAGAGTGAGTAGCACAGGGTGACATATATGAGTGGAGGAAGATGCAATGTCTTTGGATGGTGGGAGGACTCCGGATTGCCCGGAGACACTGGGAGAACATGCACACAGAAAAGAACTGGACAACCCTGCCTGGGAATCGAATCCAGGACCTTCTCACTGTGGTGACAGCACTACCCACTGCGCTCTTTCTCAGATGTGCAATTTCTTACACCATCAAAACAATTCTTCTTTTGCTCCCGATTAGGGGTTCCCACAGTGGATCAACCATCTCCATTTTTTCCGGTCCTCTGCATCCTTCTGATTCAAACCAACCATCTGCATATCCTCTCTCACCACATCCATAAACCTCCTCTTTGATCATCCTCTTTTCCTCTTTCCTGGCAGCTCCATCTTCAACATCCTCCTTCCAATATAATCCTCATCTCTCCTCTGGACATGTCCAAACCAACACAACCTTGCTTCTCTAACTTTGTCTCCAAAAAGTCTAACCTGAGCTGTCCCTCTAATATACTCATGTCTAATCCTGTCCATCCTCATCACACCCAATGAAATTCTCAGCATCTTAAAATCTGACACCTCCAGTTCTGCCTCCTGTCTTTTCTTCAGTGCCACCATCTCCAACCCATACATAGCTGGTCTCACTACTGTCCTGTAAACCATGCCTTTTACTCTAGCTGGTCCCTGTCTGTCACAAATCCCTCCAGCCACTCTTCTCCACCCATTCCAACCTGCCTGCACTCTCCTTTTCGCCTCTCTTCCACACTTGCCGTTACACTGAACTGCTGATCCCAAGTATTTAAACTCCTCCACCTTTGTCACCCCTACTCCCTGCATCCTAACCACTCCACTTTCCTCCCTTTCATTCACACTAATGTATTCTGTCTTTGACCTACTCACTTTCATTCCTCTCCTCTCTAAAGCATATCTCCACCTCTCCAGGTTCTCCTCAAGCTGCTCCCTACTCTCACTGCAGATCACAATATAATCAGCAAACATCATCGTCCAGGGGGACTCCTGCCTAACCTCGTGCAACAACCTGTCTATTAGTATCGCAAACAAGAATGGGCTCAGTGCTGATCCTTGATATAATCCAACCTATATCTTAAATGCATCCGTCACTCCCACTGCAGATCTCACCACTGTTACACTGCCATTATACATATCCTGAACTATTCTCACATACTTCTCTGTAACACCAGACTTCCTCATACAAAACCACTCCTCTCTAGGCACCCTGTCATATGCTTTCTCCAAGTCCACATAGGCACAATTTAACTCCTTCTGACCTTCTCTGTACTTCTCCATCAACACCCTCAGCACAAACATTGGGTGGTGGTGGTCTAGTGGTCGGGTACTTGCCTATGACGTAATGGTTCAAGAAATCCCAGGTTCAAATCCCTCTAACACTACCAACACTGGGTCCCTAAGCAAGACCCTTAACCTTGAGATACTCCAGGAGGACTGTCCCTGTAATTAGGACATGTAAGTCGCTCTGGACAAGAGTGTCTGCTAAATGCCATAAATGTAAACATTGCATCTGTAGTGCTCTTTTGCAGCATAAAACCATACTGCTGCTCACTAATCCTCATTTCTTTTCTTAACCTAGCTCCCATTACTCTTTCCCATATCTTCCAGCTGTGGCTGATCAACTTTATCCCTCTATAGTTACTACAGCTCTGTGCATCACCCTTATTCTTGAAGATCAGTACCAGTACACTTCGTCTCCACTCCATCCTCTCACTTTCCAAGACTGAGTTAAACAATCTGGTCAGAAACTCAACTGCCATCTCCCCTAAACACCTCCATGCTTCCAGTGGTATGTCATCCGGTCTAACAGCCTTTCCATTCTTCATTCTATTCATCGTTGCCCTTACTTCCATCTTGCTTATTTGCTGCACTTCCTGGTTCACTATCCTCATATCATCTTCTCTCTCGCTCATCTTCTTAATTCATCAGCCCCTCAAAGTACTCCTTCCATCTGCTCAACACACTTTGTTCACCTGTGAGTACATTTCCATTTTTTGCCCTGCTGCACACAGCGGTGGCCTAGTGGTTAGGGCGTTGGCCACCTGATCGGAGAATCTGGGGTTCGAACCCCTTCCCAATAGGTTGCCCTGAGGTACCCTTGAGCAAGGTGTCGTCTTACTCATCCCTGCGATGGGTGTGTCCCCCGTCCTTTGCCCTGTATGAGCTGGGTTGGACTCCAGCACTCCCCCGCTACCCCGTTTGGGACAAGCGGCAGAAAAAGACTGACTTACCTGCTGCACATCTTTCCCAGCTCTGTCTAGCCAATTGGTTTAAGTCCTTTTCTCCCTCTTTACTGTCCATCCTCTCATACAATTCACCAAACTTATCTTTGGCCTTCGCCACTGCTTTTTTGCCCTGCGGCTCTGACTGTCCCTCTTCTTCGGCCTGCTGTTCATCTCCTTGTACACCTGTCTACTTTCTTCATCTCTTTGACTGTCCCATGTCTTCTTTGCCTCCCTCTTCTTCTGTATACACTCCTGTACTTCTCGGTTCCACCACCAGGTTTCCTTATCCTCCTTCCTTCCAGATGTCAAACCAAGTGCATTTCTAGCTGTCTGCCTTATCACTTCTGCAGTAGTTTCCCAGCAGTCCGGTAGCTCTTCAACACCTCCCATTGCCCACTCCTGCCTGAATTCCAGCTTGCAGTCCTCCTTCTTCAGCTTCCACCACTTGACCCTCGACTCTGTCCTCACTGTCCTCCTCTTCTCGACACTCTCCCCCTGTCATTACTTTGCAGCGGTGGCCTAGTGGTTAGGGAGTTGGCCAAAGAATCAGACGATTGTAGGTTCAAACCCCTTACCAGCAGGTTGCCCTGAGGTACCTGAGAGCAAGGTACTGTCCATGTCACTGCTCCCTGGGTGCTTTCATAGCTGCCCCCTGCTGCATGGTGTGTGTTTGTGCATGGGTTAAATACAGAAGTCCAATTTTGTTATGGTTCACTGTGTGCTGTGCTGTGCTGTGTGTTCTCACAATGACAAGAATATTCACTTTCACTTTGCAGGCTCCAATCTCCTTCAGACTGACCCTTCTGCAAAGGATATAATCTACCTGTGAGCATCTTCCTCCACTCTTATGTCACCTTGTGCTCCTCCCACTTCTTAAAATAAGTATTAACAACAGAAATTTTCATCCTCTTCGCAAAATCTACAACCATCTGACCTTCAGCATTCCTCTCTTTCATACCTACCCATCACCTCCTCATCACCTCTGTTCCCTTCATCAACATGACCATCAAAATCTGCACCAATCACCACTCTTTCTCCCCTGGGTACACTCTCTATCATTTCATCTAACTCTCTCCAGAATTCTTCTTTCTCTTCCATCTCACAACCAACTTGCGGGGCATAAGCACTAACAACATTTATTATCACACCTTCAACTTCCAGCTTCAAATTCATCACCCTCTCTGACACCCTCTTCAACTCCAAAACACTCTCCACATACTCCTCCTTCCGGAATTGCCTACCCCATTCTCCCTTCCATCCACTCCATGGTAAAACAATTAAACCCTCCTCCAATACACCTGGCCTTACTACCCTTCCATCTAGTCTCTTTCACACACAAACTGTCAACCTTCCTTCTCTCCATCATATCAGCTAATTCTCTACCTTTACCAGTCATGCTGCCAACATTCAATGTCCCTACTCTCACTTCCACTCTCCTCTCTTGCTTTCTCTCCTCCTCCCTCTGGATATGACTTCCTCCTCCTCTTCTTCTTCTTCTTCTTCTTCTTCTTCTTCTTCTCCTTTGGCCAACAGTAGTCTAATTTCCACCAGCACCCTATAGGCTAACAGCACTGGTGGTGGTCGTTGTTAACCTTGGCCTCGACCGATCCGGTATGGAATTCTGTTTTGTTGTCCATATATTGATTTGGCAAAGTTTTACAACAGATGCACTTCCTGACGTAACCCTACCCATTTATCTGTGATTGGGACCGGCATGAAGAAATACACCGAATTGTGCATTCCTAGTAGCTGGGTTGCAATTTCTTACAACATAAGCATGGTTAATTGTGCAAAAATAATACTGTAATGGTATAAAAGGAAAGAGGGAAAAAAGATTGTGTTATAAGGCTGATTGGACATGGCCCTTGACTGAGGAACAGCTTTGATAATCAAGTAAGTCCAGGCAATTTGTTAGCTTTAGAGATTACTGATCACAGCTACTGATCAACAGACAACAAGCACAAAGGCAAAGGAAAGTCTTTAAACAAAGATATGGTGACAAATGCTGTGTGTAATATGCGTTCTGGTGTGTGTTTCTCCTGATCCACTCCGCTCGGCGGCGCTGCTCCGCCTCACAAACTCAAACCCGGGCAGCAGCGAAGAGGAGCGTAAACAGAGAAAAGGGTGTAATTTCACGGATAAAGAGCTCCATAGCTGGAGTTACTGCATTCCTCCTTGAGAAAGCCGAGTGGTTTGTGTTTTGATTTTTTTTTAAATGTATTATTAGTTTAGCAGTTTTTAACCCCTCACGTCTCGCTGTCGGCGTGTGTCTCAGTGCTTTCACATTTTATTGATATTTTTATTTTTTATTTGCGACGGAAATCAGTATATATAAAAAGAGAAACACAGACAGCAATGTTGAGCAATACGGAGCCAGTTGCTGCACCAAAGAAATAGAATTCTGCTCATTAAAAAACGTTGATTGCATTAATACTTTATTTATTTGATCACTGTTAATACATGTTGTAATCAGGCAAAATGAAAAGTTTTATTCTAAAAAGCAACTATTGTTCTAAGTAATGAGTAATTTTGACTAATTAATCATGACAATAAAAACAATAACAATACCAAAGGATCGAAATCAGCAATAACTCTCCACACGCAACAACAGTATGTTGCTTTACGTCTTTAAATGACTAGCTCACGAATGCAAATAAAGGTTTGATAGATAAACAAAAGCAAATAAAGGTTTGATAGTTTGGCTATAGTTTTCACCACTGAAAGACACTTTGCACAAGCTGAGGTCTTCCTCACTCACTTGTTTGACAAGTTTTTGGCTGAGGGGCAGATCTGATTGGCTAGTAAAGGTATCTCTATAAAATAATACACATTGGAACAAAAAGCTTAACATACACACCTTTGTTAAGCATATTCAAACTTCTCTATCTTATTATCATTTATCATTATTATTATTATCTCAGAATTAAATTTGCATTTTATCATTGATGCTGCTTTATACAGTGTCCGTTCTTCTTTTTCTTTCGGCTGCTCCTGTTTAGGGGTTGCCACAGCGGATCAACTGTCTCCATTTCTTACGGTCCACTGCATCTTCCTGCTTCAAACCGACCGCCTGCATGTCCTCTCTCAGCACGTCCACCTCCTCTTTGGTCTTCCTCTTCTTCTCTTTCCTGGCAGCTCCATTTTCAACATCCTCCTTCCAATATAATCCTCATCTCTTCTCTGGATATGTCCAAACCAACACAACCTTGCTTCTCTAACTTTGTCTCCAAGACGTCTAACCTGAGCTGTCCCTCTAATATACTAATTTCTAATCCTGTCCATCCTCGTCACACCCAATGAAAATCTCAGCATCTTTAACTCTGACTCCTCCAGCTCCGCCTTCTGTCTTTTCGTCAGTGCCACCGTCTCCAACCCATACAACATAGCTGGTCTCACTACTATCCTGTAAACCTTGCCTTTTACTCTAGCTGGTACGTGTCTGTCACAAATCACTCCAGCCACTCTTCTCCACGCATTCCAGCCTGCCTGCACTCTCTTCTTCACCTCTCTTCCACACTCGCTGTTACACTGAACTGTTGATCCCAAGTATTTAAACTCCTCCACCTTTGTTACCTCCACTTTCCTCCCTTTCATTCACACTCATGTATTCTGTCTTTGCCCTACTCACTTTCATTCCTCTCCACTCCAGAGCATATCTCCATCTCTCCAGGTTCTCCTCAAGCTGCTCCTTACTCTCACTACAGATCACAATATCATCAGCAAACATCATCGTCCACAGAGACTCCTGTCTAAGCTCGTCTGTCAACCTGCCCATTACTATTGCAAACAAGAATGGGCTCAGTGCCGATCCTTGATGTAATCCAAACTCTACCTTAAATGCATCCGTCACTCCCACTGCAGATCTCACCACTGTTACATTGCCATCATACATATCCTGAACTACTCTCACATACTTCTCTGTAACACCAGACTTCCTCATACAAAACCACAACTCCTCTCTAGGCACCCTGTCATATGCTTTCTCAAAGTCCACAAAGGCACAATGCAGCTCCCTCTGACCTTCTCTGTACTTTTCCATCAACACCCTCAGAGCAAACTTTGCATCTGTAGTGCTCTTTCTTGGCATAAAACCATACTGCTGTTCACTAATACTCACCTCTTTTCTTAACCTAGCTTCCACTACTCTTTCCCATAACTTCATGGTGTGGCTGATCAACTTTATCCCTCTATAGTTACTACAGCTCTGTGCATCACCCTTATTCTTGAAGATCGGTATCAGTACACTTCGTCTCCACTCCTCAGGCATCTTCTCACTTTCCAAGATTGTGTTAAATCTGGTCAGAAACTCAACTGCCATCTCCCCTAAACACCTCCATGCTTCCACTGGTATGTCATCTGGTCCAACAGCCTTTCCATTCTTCATCCTCTTCATCACTGCCCTTACTTCCATCTTATTTGCTGCACTTCCTGGTTCAGCATGCTCACATCATCCAATCTTCTCTCTCACTCATTTTCTTCATTCATCAGCCCCTCAAAGTATTCCTTCCATCTGCTCAACACGCTCTGTTCTCCTGTGAGAACGTTTACATTTCTATCTTTAATCGCCCTGACCTGTCCATCCTCTCATACAATTCCCCAATCACCTTATTTTTGGCCTTCGCCACTGCTTTTTTCGCCCTGCTGTTCATCTCCTTGTACACCTCTGTCTACTTTCTTCATCTCTTTGACTGTCCCATGTCTTCTTAGCCTCCCTCTTCTTTTGAATACACTCCTGGACGTCTTGGTTCCACTACCAGTTTTCCTTATCCTGCTTCTTCCTTCCAGATGTCACACCAAGTACATTTCTAGCTGTCTGCCTTATCACTTCTACAGTAGTTTCCAAGCAATCCGGTAGCTCTTCAAGACCTCAGTGTCCGTTGTAATACTATATTAAACACCCACATCTGGCTTCACCAGCTGCTGCTCACATGACATCATCCACCATACTCAAATATATTACTACCTCTAATCTGTACTCATATAAATATTCTCTATAATGCCATTGTCTGCATTATATGTTGTTCTGTCTGCACTTGTTTAGTCTCTTGTCCTTTGGCATGTCCTATGTTGTCTCATGTATAGCAACATGGCCCTGGAGTAATGTTGTTTTGTTTCACTGTGTGCTGTGTATATGGTTGGAAAGATAATAAAGCCTACTTGACTTGACTTGACTTTATACTGACCTGCAGATGCGATCTTTATCTTTTTTTTTTCTGTCTCCCTAACTTTAGTTTTATAAGAGGAAAAGGAAGTTCAAGTGGTGCTCCCATTTGGCTTTATTGGTATGGAGGTAGCTGCATACAGTACTGAGAGAGAGGCTGCTGCAAACAGCAAAGTGGAAGATGAGGAGGAGGAGGAGGAAAAAGAGTTCCACACGGCCATGCTGTGGTCCATCCATGAGGCTGTTGAGAGGCAGACCTTTCAGATCGGAGCATCGGCTTGTGGTGCAACGGCTGTGGTGGATGTTCTCCAGGCTCTGGGGATTACAGTGACTCCAGAAACGGTTGACCACTTTGTCCAGACCAGATTGAGGAGGAATGAATCCCCTTTGCCTGATTACCTTCACTCCCGCAGCGAAGCTGGTACATTGCCTTCCACTGCATGTCAATAATGTATGTTAGAGCACGTATTTTACCTCATACAGACATGTTGGCAATTGAACAAAAATGTGTTTTACTAGCAGTTCTCAAGAACAAGGCCAGGAATTATTTTTTTGAATCAGAACCGATCAGCTTGCTTTTGCATGACACGTCTGTCATTATCTGTGATTATGGGAACACCCTCGCCTGAAACAACCTTTGAAAATGAAAATCTCTGAAATGGTTATCACATGTATAATTGCTATTATCATTGCAATGTCAAGTGAACAAACTGTCAAAAGATAATTCTGCCTTTGAAGTGTGTGAGTGAGATGGCAAAAACTGACTATGATCCAAAGAGACACATTTTCGGTTTTGTGTACTTGAGAAGTTCATATAGATACCTCTTTAGATCCCAATTCTTAAATGTGTTAAAAAAAAAAAAAGGTGAAGGGAAACTCCAAACTTAACAGACGCTACCCACACCCTCTCTCTAGCACTGCATCAGGGTTGTATATTCCACACTTCACATTGTTTCAGAAATATTGATAAGAGGTGCAAATCACAGTGTTCCACTTCGAAAAATCTAATCTTTACAGTTGGCCTAGAAAATATTAAAGTCATGGTCATTAATTTTTCATGGCAATAAGTTTCATGAATAGTATCAATTTTGTATGTATTAAGTATAAAATGTTAGAGTGAATGCAGTGATGGGGTGCAGTATGTCTACGAAATGTAGAGGGTGAGGTTAGATTGTAAGATATTAGATCATTTTACATATTATATATTCTAATTAATTTTTATTAATATTGATGACAATAATAAAAGCAGAGTAGTGCAGCTACTGACCCATAGTGAAGCGTGCTGACCCATAATTCAGAGGCTGATGGATTGAAGCCATGCTCTGCTATTAAACTTTAATTTGGGAAAGTGGCAAGGGACTAGGCCACATAATTGGAAGGTCATAGGTTCAAATTCCAGATCAGTAGGTTGCCCTGAGGTACCCTTGAGCAAGGTACTCTCCCCATCACTGGGCGTTGGATAGAGCTGCTCCCTGCTGCATGGTGTATGGCTTGAAAGCAGAGGTTGCATTTTGATGTGTTTCACTGTGTGCTGTTTCACAATGACAAACTACAGTTGAGGCCAAAATTATTAGCCTTAGCCCCCCTTATGAAATTAGACAACACTCTTGATTTCTCCATGAAAATGACCATGTTTAACTGTGGGAACTGTGTTCCTAGGGTTGAAGGCCCCTCCCTTTCTTCACCAAACATAAGCAACATCCATGTGCCCAAACAGTTCCAGTTTAGTCTCATCAGACCAAAGCACAGACTTCCAAAACTCTGGCAAACCTCAGTCGGGCTGTGATGTGCCGCTCTTTGAGTAAAGGAGTTCTTCTGGGACGATGGCCCTGAACCCCTCCACGATGAAGAGCCCTCACAACTGTGTTACTTGAAACATCAACTCCAGAAGAGGCCAGGTCAGCAACAATCATCTTGGCAGATGACCGGGGCTCCTTGCTGACATCTCTGACTAGTTTCCTCTCCAGAGTTCTTGAAATCTTGCGCTAACGGCCACGACTAGGTTTGTTTCGTACAGAATTTGTCTCCTTGTACTTGGCAATGATGCAACATACAACAGTTCTAGACACTGTGAATCACTTGGAAATGGCAGTGTAGCCTTCCCCCTTATCATGAGCCTCTACTATCTCCAGACTGAGTTCCTTTGTCTTTGGCATGGTGAGTAACAGTAGTCCCTCTCATGTGTTCAAGTGCCCTGTTCCTTGGAGTCTTTTTATGCTGATTGAATGTTGTTAGGAAACCAGTTGACTGCAGGTGTTGTTAGGAAGCCAGTTGACTGCAGGTGTTGTTAGGAAGCCAATTGACTGCACAGGTGTGGTTTCAAAGCTGATTGGTTAATTACTGTAGGTGTGTTTTGAAAGCAAACATTCACATGAGGCTAATAATTTTGACCACCCCATTTTTTACTATACACATATATATATATATATATATAATATGCTTTATTTGATATAAAGCAAGCCTAAAAATGTATTTTATATAAAAAAATGTACCAAAAGCTACTAAATAGCACTGGTGAACGTTTGCTTATATCAAGTTTCATCAATGCTGCAAACATCGGGAAGAGGTTTAGAAACATTTTCCATAATTCCTGGGGGGCTAATAATTTTTGCCTCAACTGTATATTATATATATATATATAATATATGGAGTGTCTTACTTTTTAAAAATGGCTTTTAAAATTTACAGTACCTAAAGCATGATCATATTCATCCTCATTCTTCCATTTTAAAGCTAAACATGGACTCCCCTTGTGTCTAGCTGTGCAGCTTTTTCTACACTCAGGTCACCAGGACCGCTAGTTGACTCGTTTTCATCTCCGTGATAAATCTGTCAGCTTTCTTCAGAACAGAACTTTAGACCATCTGTCCTAGTAATGCCCATTTAACAGCTATTTCTTGTATACTTAATATATATACAGTACTGTGCAAAGGTTTTAGGCAGGTGTGGAAAAAATGCTGTAAACAAAGAATGCTTTAAAAAATGTAAGTGTTAATCCCCTATTTTCATCAATCAACAAAATGCAGTGAATGAACTAAAGAGAAATCTAAATCAAATCAATATTTGGTGTGACCACCCTTTGCCTTCAAAACAGCTTCAATTCTTCTAGGTACACTTGCACACAGGTTTTGAAGGCACTCGGCTGGTAGGTTGTTCTAAACATGACCATGTTTCAACCTACGTGTGACATTGACGATCATTAGCACCTGTTTGGTAAAATTGGTTGATCATACACCTGATTATAATCCTACAAAATCCCTGACTTTGTGCAAGTGTACCTATAAGAACTGATGCTGGTTTGAAGGCAAAAGGTAGTAACACCAAATATTGATTTGATTTAGATTTTTCTTTTGTTCGCTCACTTCACATTTTGTAAATTGATAAAAATAATGTATTTATATATATATATATATAAATATACTCAGATACCGATAAGATTAAAAGTGAGGACGTGATCAGATCAGAACACATTATACCTTTTATACCTGAACGTTTATACAGTTTCACCTTTTTTTTGAGAGCTGCAACTTTTATGCCCATACTCTCTATCAGGTGCCACTCATCATCAACTGATAGCGGGAGCAGAGCAGGCCAGTGGGGGTCAAGTGATTGGCCGTTTTTTTGGTTTCTATCCAGTGAGACGGGTAAAGCTGTTACGCTGGCTGGCGCGCTGGGTTCGACATAGAGCTGTGCCTGTAGCCACCATGAACATGCAGCGAGAGGTGCCAGAGGGTGAAGAAATCCCTGATGCCTGGCATCACCAGCTGATATTTGGGGTGGGACCCAATGCTGTATTCATGACTAATCCTCTAGATGTAGGTATGTAGTATTTTAGCTTTAAATCTGAGAAATGCTTTATGGTTGTGAAAGAAACTGAAAAACCTGAATTTTCCTCACTTTTTTCCTATCCTGTTAAAGTTTTAAATCATGATCTTAATTCATTTAGATTTACGGCATTTAGCTGATGCTCTTATCCAGAGCAACTTACATTTCTTAACTACAGGGACAGTCTTCCTGGAACAACTTGGGGTTAAGGGTTTTGCTCAGGAACCCAATGGGGGTAGTGCTGGAGATGGGATTCGAACCTGCAACCTCTTGGTCTTTATTAGATTATCCTACCACTAGACCACCAGCACCCTTTATTCCTTATTCTTCCTTAATGATGTCACAAAAACTGATTATTTTTTATAAAACTGCAGTTGTAATTACTGAAAATTTGATTGTCTTTAGTTATTGAGGCTCCTTTTTATTTATTTTTTTTATTTGTTTTGCTTATATGAGGTTAGGCAGGAAGTTCAACAAATGAATGGGTGGTCCCTGACTTTTGCACAGTGCTGTACATTGAACATTAAAACTGATCCCAGTGGCAGTTTTAATCTGCTTTTGTTGTTTGTGTCCACAGTTGGTGAGGCGGAGTTACATGTGCGCTTATGCAGTGAATCGGTGCTGCTCATCCGCCGTGAAGATGTCTTGAAGAGAGTAACAGCAGACTCTCCACTTTCACTGATCTCAGACCAGCAGGGTGCCCCCTCCTGGAAAACTCTTCAAGTGGAAGGTACTTTGTTTCCTTCCTGTAGTATATCACAGCCTTTGTGGTACTATTTCAGAAGTTTGAAATATGCAAATGAGATTCTAAACTCGGGTGATCCCAATCCCAGACACGGTGACCCAATGCTCTGCACCTATCATTCCATTTTCCTTGCTTAATACTCCCCACCCAACCCAAGATGAGCTTGTTAGTTTATCAGTTAAATCACACAAAGCACAAATGACACAAAGCACCAAAGCAATTATTAAATGCTCTATTAGATGTATCGTTGGAACCTATTCTGCATGTTTTTTGTAAGAGTAAATTGACTGTGAGGCTGGTTTTAAGAATATTTCTTATGTTGTGCTTATTTTAAGGGGCTTCTTTAAAACAATAGCAGCAAGTAACATTAAAAAGTTGGACAAAATATAAGTATTTGGCCTTATTATTATGTAATTATTTAGCTTGTAGCATGTTCAATATTTTAGGGTAAAATATGAAAAATGTATCCTTATTCAATTTTGACTGGTTTTCAAAAGGCCATTTCTCTTTAATTGTCCCTCAAATATTGGCATACATTCATTACTACAAACCTTACAAGTGCACTTGGTATTTTCTCTCATTTAAGTTTCTGTATCGGTAGTCTGCTATAGGCCCACAATATCAAGGGGTAGTAAAAATTGTGTAATTTCCTTTAAAACATGCAATTTTAGTGCTTGTAAATTTTATTTATATTTTCATTCAGCAGAGAAACCCATGACCGTGATCACTCAGTAAATTCCTTTGTGTTAGATATTGTGCTGTTATAGATACTACATTAATGTCAGAGACTTAACGCAGGCCACCACACATACTTCTTTTGGCACGAGAATGGAGTGCATTCATAATGTAGTGCACCAGTAGGGGCAGCAGTGGCCTAGGGTTTAGGGTCTAGGCCCCAGGATAGGAAGGTCGTGGCTTTGAATCCCAGACCAGTAGGTTGACCTTAGGTTTCCTTGAACAAGGTACCATCCCCATCACTATTTCCCGGGCACTTTCAATAGTTGCTAACCCCCTGCTGCCTGTGTGTGTATGGGTGAAAAGCAGATGTTGCATTTCAGGGGCAGCGGTGGCCTAATGGTTACAGACTAGGCCCTAAGAGCAGAAGGTTTGAATCCCAGACCAGTAGGTTGCCCTGAGGTACCGCCCCCATCACTGCTCCCCAGGCACATTCATTAGATGCTCCCTGCTGCATGTGTGTGAATGAGTTAACTGCAGAGGCTGCATTCTGTTGTGGTTCAATGTGTTGTGCTGTGTTAGTGAAGTGAAATGAAATAAATAAATAAATAAATAAATAAATAAAAATTGGCAGAAGTTAACTCTGTCCAGCATTAAGCGTCCATCAATATATTCCATTTTGATATTGCAGTGTAATTGCAATACAGTTGTGTAAATACTATACATCCCTGAATAAGTATATTCTTTTGTTTGTTTGTAGGTCAGGTTAGACAGATGATCAGCGAGGAACACCACAATGAAGACCATCCAAAGATGACACACATAGTCATCCCTGCAGCTTATAGCTCTGGAATTACACTGTTTGCTCTCAGAGATTCTCCTGTTGGTCAGGAACTCCTCCATGCCCCCGAACTGCCTTTGTTGTGATTTGACAGTGTATCGTCTAACCTTGTGACTGGAGCCCCTCCACTGCACTGGTTACTGTGTTTTGAACAGCAGTGTGAATTAAGTAGATTGACAGTATCTTAAGCTGCACAGAGGTATTTGATGGTATCACTAACACGTTTCCACAGCTGTCAAAAGAAAGAGAACGTGCATTTCATAATTAATCAATTAGGAGATGACTTCTGTTAAGCATGAGTCACAATAACAGAGTTTGTATCTGCAGTTGGAAGTTCAGCAAGCTAAATACATGCATTACAATGCACAGGATGCTGTTTGTAGAAGACCTCA
Source organism: Hepsetus odoe (assembly GCA_017165825.1). NCBI lineage: Eukaryota > Metazoa > Chordata > Actinopteri > Characiformes > Hepsetidae > Hepsetus > Hepsetus odoe. The sequence goes on from CM029386.1 coordinate 7,704,514, forward strand.
CACACAAGAGTGAGCAGACCACACCTTTCCTTCTTATAGTCATGATTGAGGAGAGGGTAGAGTCAATAATAATAATACATTTTATTTATATGGCAACTTTCTCAAATCCACAGTAACTTTATAGAGCAAAAGAGTCAAACTTTACAAAATCAGATATATTCTTCTTTCGGCTTCTCCCATGTAGGAGTCGCCACAACGGATTTCCATTTCTCCTGTTCGTCTGCATCTTACTCCGTCAAACCAACCACCTGCTTGTCCTCTTTCATCAAGTCCATAAACCTCCTCTTTGGTCTTCCTCTTTTCCTCTTTCCTGGTAGCTCCATATTCAACATCCTCCTCCCAATGTACTCATCTCTCCTCTTGACAAGTCCAAACCAAGGAAACTTTGCTTCTCTAACTTTGCCTCCAAAACATTCAATTCAATTCAATTCAATTTATTCTTGTATAGCGCCTTTTACAACAAAGTTGCCCCAAGGCACTTTACATTGATGGTCAATCGGGCAAAATTCCGACAGTGTCCTCCATTTGTGACTTCAATTCTTATTCTTTTTCCTTTTTTCTTTTTATTTCTTTTTGTTTAAAAGAAATTATTATTATCCCACTACCAGTACACTCTTGGCAGAAACCCAGGTTCCTTATAACACGGCATCCCCTATGTCACACATTAGCTTAGAACCAGGCTCCTCTCATCATTACCAGAGAATATCTATTCTTAGTACGATAAGGAAGCAGCATAGATGCCAATCTAGGGGCTCCTGCACTGGTAACCTGCTCACAGTACCCATCATAAAAACAAATAAAACACAGCGTCCGACTAAAATCAAATGTTCACTGCTGAATGTTCGCTCCTTAGGAAACAAGGCAGTGCTTATTAATGAGATGGTACTCGACACAAAGTCAGATATCTGTCTACTGACTGAAACTTGGCTTAGACCCACTGACACCATCCCCTTAGTGGAAGCCTCCCCGGATGGGTTCTCATACCTGCATAAATCACGCTCAGTAGGACGTGGTGGAGGCCTGGCTGCAATTTTTGATGAATCATTTAAGGTTGATTCAAAAACTACTGAGAGCTTCCACACATTCGAAGTGATGCTGCTAAGCATTAGGTCTGATTTAGCGCTCCATATCCTATTCGTTTATAGACCTCCAGGACCATATGCTGCCTTTATCAATGAATTTGGCAATCTGCTCTCTGACTTGGTTGTTAGGTTTACTAGATTCGTGATGCTAGGTGACTTTAACATACATGTTGATACAGAGACGGATGCAGGTGCCAAAAGCTTCCTAACGCTCCTTGATTCTGTCGGTTGCACCCAGCATATATCAAGACCTACCCATGTACAAGGACACACGTTAGATCTAATTATCTCGTATGGACTTGACATTGATACTGTACTGGTCCACTCCTTAAATAAACTTTTTTCCGACCATTCTTTAATCACGTTTGAGATTAATATGTCTCCACCGTACCTCAGTGAAAGGACTAGTACAACACGACACCTAAACAGGGCTAAATGTTTTCAGTTTATGGAGGCCGTAACAGAGATAGATTTCACCTGTAACAAAACTGTTAATGACATCACCGACATGTACAATACAGTAGTTGGGCAGATCCTTGATCAGGTAGCCCCAATTAAGACAAAGAAGGTTAGAACTATCAGGCACTCTCCCTGGTTCAATGATCACACACGGGCTGCTAAGCGGGAGTGCCGTAAGCTAGAACGCAGATGGAAGACAACAGGTCTCCAAGCCTCTCAGGCTCTATGGTCTGCTAAACTAAAACAATATAAGAAAGCTCTATATAGTGCTCGCACTGAGTACTATTCAAAGCTTATTGAAAACAACAAGCATAACCCCCGCTATTTATTTCAGACACTCGCTCAGCTAACAGACAAAACTGATAAAAGGCCAGCATGTAGTATTACTAACGATAGGTTTCTTAAGTTTTTTAATGATAAAATTAACAACATTAGGCTCCAAATGTGCCCTATTAGCCCTCAAATTAATCCATTAGCAGAACAGTGCTCACAATATTTTAGTGATTTTAATCTCATCGATAACTCTGAGCTAATTTCTGTTATAGCCAAAGCAAACTCCACGACCTGTCGGTTAGATCCCATTCCAACCAAGCTCCTGAAGGAATCCTTAGGAATACTATCAACACCTATACTTGATATCAGGAATGCATCCTTAACCTCAGGTGTAGTCCCCAATCAGTTTAAAACAGCAGTGGTTAGACCACAGCTTAAAAAACCTAACTTGGACCCTCGCTCACCAAGTAATTATAGACTTATCTCTAATGTCCCGTTTCTCTCTAAGATTCTAGAAAAACTAGTTGCGAGACAACTGCAGTCATATCTAGACACGCATAACCTCTTAGATAAATTCCAATCAGGTTTCCGGCTTGGCCATAGCACAGAAACTGCTCTAACTAGAGTGGTGAATGATATAATGGTCTCGAGTGATGCAGGAAACACTACTGTTCTTGTTCTGTTAGATCTTAGTGCTGCGTTCGACACGGTAGATCACTCCATTTTAGTAAATAGGCTTCACTCCACTGTCGGCATTACCGGAACAGCCCTTAAATGGTTCAACTCCTATCTCACAAACCGTTACTACTTCATCCAAATGGATGATTATGGCACCCCCTCACCTATGTCACTAGTTAACTATGGAGTCCCACAAGGGTCGGTGTTGGGCCCAGTGCTCTTCTCCCTCTACATGCTCCCACTAAGCACTATTATACGGAAGCATAATGTTAGTTACCACTCTTATGCTGATGACACTCAGCTATACTTATCTTTTAAATCATGTGATAAAGCATCAACCGGCACTTTAATTAGCTGCCTCAGTGATATTAGGGATTGGATGAATAACAACTTCCTCTCACTAAACCCCGAAAAAACTGAGCTGCTCTTGTTTTGTAGTAGTGATGTAGACAGGGCCAACTTCATTTCGCATATCCGGGATGCAGGGTTGAAGTTTTCAGTTAGTACTCTGGCACGTAACCTTGGTGTTATTTCCGATTCAAATCTTTCATTTAATCCCCATGTTAATGCAGTTGCGAAGACATGCTTCCTGCACCTTCGGAACATTGCCAAACCATGGCGCTTTCTGTCAATGGAAGACACGGCGAAAGTAGTACATGCATTTGTATACAGTAGATTAGATTACTGTAATGCCCTACTTTCTGGAAGCTCTCAGGGCACATTAAGCACCCTACAGCGCATTCAGAACACAGCCGCTAGGATTGTTAGCAGGAGCAGGAAGTACGACCACATCACTCCCATACTCTCCTCGCTTCACTGGCTTCCTGTTAGGTACAGGGCTGACTTCAAGGTCCTCCTCTTAACCTACAAGGCACTTAAAGGTCTTGCCCCAATATACCTAACCGAACTGCTTAATACCTATACACCTAACCGCCCAATTAGATCCCAGTATAAAGATCTCCTAATTGTCCCTCGCATAAATAAATGTATAGGAGCACGAGCTTTCAGTTACAGGGCCCCTAGATTGTGGAACAGCTTGCCTGCTTCTGTACGGGATGCCGATTCAGTCTCGGTCTTTAAATCACGGCTGAAGACTTACTACTTTAGTTTAGCTTACCCGCACCAATCACCATAGTGCACCACTAGTAATGTCGCTGGTGCTGCTGTACATGCCATCGCACTGTTTCATTTCTGTGTCTGTCACTACTGGATCCTGCTCATTACTGACCCCCTCATTCCATTTCTCTCCCCACATGTCCGGGGGGGCCCGTTGTGGTCATCACCTGAGTCCAATGCCGAGCTACCATCTGGTCTGTGTGATGCATCTGATGCGCCAAGGGACCCTGGCGGCTCATTGGTACCTGGAAGCAACTTGGGACTCCTCACTGATCCTGGAGTTTAAAACCAAAACATCTAACCTGAGCTGTCCTTCTAATATGCTAATATGAGGCATTCCATCACTCATGTCTCTTTATATAAAATTTGATTTCATGCTTTTAAAAATACTTTATACTTCAGGTCAGTGGTTTTAACCTTTTATTTAAATAATGGTTCATAGTTGAGACTCCCAACCAACAACATTGGGGCAGCAGGGGCTTAGTGTTCAGGGGCTAGGCCCCAGGATTGGAAGGTTGTGGGCTTGAATCCCAGTAGGTTGTGCTTAGGTTTCCTTGAACAAGGTGTCATCCCCAGCACTGCTTCCTCGGCTTTAAATAGCTGTCCCTGTGTGTGTGTGTGTAGGTGAAAAGCAAAGGTTGAATTTTGTTGTGTCTCACTGTGCTCTTTCAGTGACAAAATAGTCACTCAAAAAAAAAAAAACAAAACAAACAAACAAAAAAAAACATAGCATCAGTGTATATTCTGGAATAAAGTAAATTAAATATGATCGTTATTCTGCATAAAAAGGACACGTGTCAAATCGATGTAAAGTGTGACTAGACTGTTGAGTTCATAAATTGAACTATATTACCCATGAGCACCTTCAAAAATATAGGAAGTAAGGAAAACGATCCAAAACGGAACATATGGGAAACTTGTAATTAGCAACACTTACACCGCAGAACACATTTTAAACCTGAATTAATTCATACTGTCGTGGCTACACTCAACGCTGTCTGGTTTGCTAGTTAGCTGAGTTTTAATTTAATCCACGTGCTCACCGATGGCACTCCCGCCGCAGAGAAGTTCGGTTCAGAGTCATTAACCGACTTTCAAATGACTCGAAAATCTGAGTAAACGGCTCCGGAATATACGCAGTACAGACAAGAACTGTCACGTTATAATGCTTATTATTTCATGGATTGGTTAACCTGATTAGGATTCTCGTTTAGAATCGATTGTAAGGACATGTATATGTCTAACTACTTCGAAACAAAAGTCGATATAAAGTGAGTCGATTCAACTGAAAAGAACTGTTTCAAAAGGAGCGATTCTTTGAGGAGTTGGACATCCCTCGAAGGGTTTTCCAAGTAGTCTCTCTCGCTCGTTGGGTTCACAGCTGGACAAGTAAGCTGCTTTTATTTTTCCTTCTTAGTAGTACTTGAGTCACAAATCTTAATCTCATCCCGAAACGTTTAGTTTTTGCTACTTTTATTGAAAGTTATTAGCTTCTTTTGATTCATTTGAAGATAACAATTGTATAATAACTATTTTTACTCTGCACTTTCAGCCAAATACATAAGCTTAAGATATAAAATAGGACAGTATATCAGTGAGTTGTTTCAAAGGATACTATGATGTTTAAATGTTGTTGTTCGAGCTCTTAAAAGCGCGAGGAGCTTTCAGAGGGAAGGAACAGACTTAACCTACAGCTCGTGATTCAAATTAAAGTATCGAGGCTGTGAATGAGCTGCATCTTTTTTGCTTTCTGCACTTTCCACATGCTCAGATGAGACACGCTGTCCTTTGGACGATTTCGCAAGCTTTGGGAACTGTATCAGTGGGTTATTGTCCTGTAGGTCATACAGGGACGGAGAGAAGCTCCTACATGGACATGTCTTCAGTGAGGGTGATTTAAACCTGTTGTGCAGCAGGATCTTTACAAAAGCATGTTTTACTCTTAGATTTCCTCCTGCTTTGATATCCTTATGATATGCATCTTATAGTCTTTCTCTCTGGTAGGGGCTGTAAAGGTATTCGGCCTGCTCTGTCATGGCAAAAATCATAATCATTATTTGGGTCACTTTTGAGATCAGGGTTATTTAACACAATTATTCTCTTTTTTTTTTTAATTCATTTTTATTACTTTAAAATTGAAACAATTCTATTGAAAAAGGTATAAAACTAAGTAATACATCAATTTAAATGCACTTTTATTAATTTATTTTAATAGATAAATATTTGGCAGCAGTGGCCTTTTGGTTAGGGACAAGGCTCAAGGATGAGAAGGTTGTGGTTTGGAAGCTCAGACCAGTAAGTTGCCCTTGGTACCATTGAGCAAGCTACTGTCCCCATCACTGCTCCCTGTGTGCTTTAAATAGCTGCACCCTGTTGCTGTGTGTTGGTTAAATGCAGAAGTTGCATTTTGTTGATTTGCTGTGCTGTGTTCATCATAATGACGGTCACTTTCACTTCAATATTCCTCAAAATTTAAAATTAACTTCCTGCAAATAATGACGCTTTCAAACACTGTTTCCACCTGTGCTAAAGAGCCTCTCTGAAGTGGTCGGGATGCCATGGTTAGATACTTGATGACTTCATGCTGATTATTTATTTATTTATTTATTTTTTGATAAATGGTTTTTGAAAGTAAAATTTGATTAATGAGCAGATCTAAAAGGCACTTTATGGTTGAAGAATTTTCGCTGCTGTAATGTTTCTATTATGTGGATTTAAGGGCATAGGGCCACTTGAAAGGTCACTCTGGTTATGAAAGCAGTAGATTTAAAGAGGTTCCCATCTCATGCAGATAAGGTCAATTTTTATAAGCAGTTAACTTGCTTGCAGGAGAATGAACAATGTATGTACTGATTAGTGTGTCCCTAAATGACAGAACATGCTGTGCTTAAAATCCTGAAGGATAGTTAAGGTAAAAGGGAACATAGGATTTGGATCTGCCTGGCTAAACACATTAAAGGTTATGTCAAGAGTTATTGTGAATATCATCTTTTTCTTCTTCTTCTGCTGGCTGCTCCCATTAGGGGTCATCACAACAGGTCTTCATTTCTTTTCATCAAAAGTTGTCAGAAAGGCTTTCAGCAGGTTATGATCTTCGATTACATTTGATTACGTTTAAATTGCTGGAATACTTTAAGATGCTTTTGTCTGTATATGTTGATTTGCCTTTTTGTCTGAGAAATCATTGAGATTGTTACTTTTTATTTTTTTGTATTGTTGTATACATTTTATGGTTGTGTTTGTATTAAGACTCATTTTAAACAGATAGTTGCATGCTGTACCTATTTGCTGTGAAAGCCATATCAGTTACTAAATCAGTGTTTATCTAAAACTTTTGGAGTCTATTTCACCATCATGTGAACTTTGAATTTTGGCTCCTTAAAATCAATCTCAAGTCAAGCAGATTTCATTTTCATTTCAACAGTGTACTTATCACACAATCATTCCTCCTCGTGAAACACAACAAAATGCAAGATGTCACAAGTGTGTTCAGGACAACATAGCATGTTCTGTTGTATTTGTGAGCAAATAGTTTTTTTTTTTTTTAAGCTGATCATAAATACAATGTCTCTGACTGTCCAAAGTGTGCTTTTCAGACAGTCAACATGGCAGAACGTGTGCTTGTGATTGGAAGTGGTGGCCGGGAGCATGCGTTGGCATGGAAACTGGCACAGTCACCTCATGTCCAGCAAGTCCTTGTGGCCCCTGGCAATGCGGGCACAGCCAACTGTGGAAATATCTCCAACTCTGGTGAGTGTGTGCAAGACCTCCTGTGTTCACATGATATTTCTCATCTGGTGATTACAAAGCCCCTCACTGATCTAGAACAGGTAAAAAATCCAATAATAAATCATTAGACATCAGAATGAGCCCTGAGAACATTTATTTAAGTACAAAATAAGCTTGTCACTTTTCTTTGTGTTCAGCCTATTTATTACCACTGCACTCACCATTCACTTATTTCCTTTATCTCTTTCTCTCTCATTCTCTCTGTGAAATTTCAGCTGTTAGTGTGCGCAATCACTCCATCCTGGCCCAGTACTGCAAAGATCATAATGTGGGACTAGTTGTGGTTGGCCCAGAGGTTCCTTTAGCTGCAGGTAAGGAAAAAGACTTTATTTTAAGGAATTCCAGTCTTTGAATGCTATTTCTCATCTCTAAATAAGTTATTTCTGCATTAAATTAGATGCCAGAGCTAGACCACAGCAATATGCAAGAGAAATTAGCTATATTGAAGTTTTTAAGACAGATAAATGGTAATTTTTTCTTTAGTTAATGTTATTAGGTGAGTCAAAGTGAATGATGCGTTTATGAAATCATAAAGTCTAAATTGCTCATTGGGCCCTTGGACTAGCAAGAAATTCTGTTCTTATGATTAATGAGAATGCTCTTTCAGGTATTGCGGATGACCTGACAGCAGCAGGCGTGCTATGCTTTGGGCCCTCTGCAAAAGCTGCTCAGCTAGAGGCCAGTAAAAGTTTCTCCAAAAGCTTCATGGACCACCATGGCATCCCCACAGCCCGCTGGAGTTCATTCACTGACCCTCAAGAGGCCTGTAACTACATTCGAGGGTAAATTCATGATGACTACCAGTGCTAATATATTTCTTAAGGGAGCTTGCCTAGAAGAGCACGTCTTTGGTTAAGATTCCATAGAAAACGATTCAGTGTATCTTGAAAGCATAAATATCAAGAAGATTGAATATTTAATTTTATTTAATAATTGTCCCTCTGCACTGCAGTTACACATTTCATATAGATTAATTGAGATCTGATTCTTAAGGGTATCTGCTTGCATTTCTATTTCAGCAAGTTGATATTATAATACTTTTTATACACAGGTCCCTCATTTGCATGACACACAAACAGCATATCTTTTGCCTGCAATGATTCCTCAAAATCATCTCAAAATTCATGCACATTACCAGATGCTGAGTATCTTACCTGGTCATGCTCCACCAAAGCTCCAATTCAATCTCTGCAGCTGCTTATTCCGTGGGTTTTTTTTTTGTTGTTGTTGTTGTTGTTGTTGTTTTTTTTTTTTGTCTTAAGTTTACTTCTCTGCATATGGAAGGCATCTTCAACTTGATTTAAAAAGGCATTTTTACAGTGATTTTTGTTACCATAGTGAAGATTTCTCTGCAATCAGCAGTGGGGGTCTTCCTTGCTTTTTGCAGTTACTGAACTCATTTGCGCATTTCTTAATGATGTTTCATACATCATTGAAGGATAACAATTACAGACTCCAAAGGTGTTTGAAAGTTTATAATTGAGCCTATGTATCTTATGTCTGCAGCAATATAATACTACTGAGTAATCGCAAATACCTTAGAAACCAAATGTCTCAAAAATGATGGTGCCTTGATACTATGTATTAAATGTTGTAAATGTGGTGAAGCCAAAATGGGAAATGGTTTGTTAAGAAATTTTCATTTTTGATTTGAGGAAAATTTTGTCCCAATATTATGGAGGGCAGTGTATGTTTCTTACTCCTGGACTGCTAGATGGGTGGAATAGGACCAATGGAAAATTAATTTGGAGCATTTCAGTATATAAAACCACTCAAACACCAGTAGATCTTGGAAATAAAGATAAAATGCAAAAAAATAAACAGAATGGGGATTTGTAATGTTGCTCAGCAGTAACAAAGTGCCTTGCAAAGGTATTCACCCCCCTTGGCATTTTTCATGTTTTGTTGCCTCACAACCTGGAATTAAAATGGATTGTTTGTTTTCCATTTCATTTACGGAACATGCCTACAACTTTGAAGATGTATTTTTTTTTTTTTTTATTGTGAGGCAAACAACAAATAGGACAAAAGAACAGACTACTTCAGTGTGCATAACTATTCACCCCCCTTAAGTCAGTACTTTGTAGAGCCATTACAGCTGCAAGTCGCTTTGGATAAGTCTCTGAGCTTGCCACTGGGATTTTTGCTCCTTCTTATTGGATGGTTTTCACTTGTGAACAGCAATCTTCAAATCTGACCACAGATTCTGAATTGGATTGAGGTCTTGACTTTGATCGGTCATTCCAACACATTTAAATGTTTCCCCTTAAACCACTTGTTGCTTTAGCAGTATGCTTTGGGTCAAATGACCTGCTGGAAGGTGAACCTCTGCCCCAGCTCAAATCACAGGCAGACTGACACAGGTTTTGCTCAAGAATATCCCTGTATTTAACACCATCCATCTTTTCGGACCAGTTTCCCAGTCCTTGCTGCTAAGATAAAACATTTCCACAGCATGATGCTGCCACCACCATGTTTCACTGTGGCAATGGTGTTCTTGGGGTAATGGGACATGTTGGGTTTGCGCCAGACATATAATTTGCTTGGTGGCTGAAAAGTTACATTTTAGACTCCGGGGGGATGATGATATAGCACAGTAGATTCAGCAAAGGTCAGCCAGCATGTAAAGTCAGGTGAAAAAATTACTCCATTAATATATTCAGTTCTTTATCTTTGTTTAGAAATGTTTACATGTCGATGTCTAATCTTGTTTTTATATTTTCTCTGGAAAAGAAAGTGATTTAATTACAGGTAAACAACAAAAATTATACTTTATTTTTGTTTAATGAATAAATCATGTATTCTAACTGAGGAAAAGGTTAGGACACCCTACCCCCTAACAGATAGTGTTACCTCCTCTGAAATGACCAATGAGATGCTCACTGCAGAATTCTTTAAGCTGTTAGATGTTTAGGAGTTTCTTAAATGTACAGCCTGTTTCAAGTCACCCCACAGCATCTCAGTGGGACTAAGATCTTGGCCACACTCTTCATTTCTTAGTTTTCAGCCAGTTTTTGGTGGATTTACTGGTATGTTTTGGGTCATTGTCGTGTTGCAGGGTCCATTTCCACTTCATCTATAAGAACATTAAAGCTGGTCTCACATGTTACTCAAGCACCGTAGAGAACACAGTAGAGTTCATGGTGAATTCTATGATGTGAGCTGGCCAGGTCCATTCTCTCTGGCAGACTTCAGTCTGGCCTGGATGTTTCTCCAAAAGAGCAAAGGTTTCCTCCTCACATACCTCCCATGCAAGTTAAAGTTGTGCAGTCTCTTTCTGATTGTAGAGGCATGCACTTTCCCATCAATAGTAGCAAAATCCTGCTGTAGGTCCCTTGATGACATTTTTAGGGCTTTTGGGGACTTCTTTTAGCATCTTTTGGGGTGAACTTGCTTGGGTGGCTAGACCTGGGCGTTTTGGAAGTCCTTCACTTTTTCACAGACTATTTTCCATACAGTGGAATGGCTGATTGCAAATTCTTTTGAGATCTTTTTAAATCCCTTACCAGATTTATTAGCTGCTACAATCTTCTTTCTGAAGGCCTCAGACAGCTCCTTTGACCTCACCTCAATCTCACTTCAGTAGTCAGGAGTGCACCATACTAAATGTCTGAGGTTGAAATGGGGCAATCCTCCTTCAAATTGCTGAGTAACCATGTTTTAGTCATGTGGCCCTGTGTGAGATTTGAGCCATTTTAATTAGGAATAAAGGTGGGGGTGTTCTAATTCATTCCTCACCAGAAATCATATTTTTGTAGAATTACATTTTACAGAAGATTTTTGAAAAGTGTTTTCTTCAGTTTTAATTGTTTGGTTATGTTACTTGAATCTCTCAGTATTGTTAAAATTGAGAATAAATATCCATATGTCCAAGAATGTTACAAAAACACACAGGCTTTCTGAGGGTGTCCCTTTTTTTTTCACACGACTGTAAGTGTCAAAGTGCACTTAATCTGCCCCTGTTGATTGCAATAAATTGTCATCTTTTTGTTTAGAGCTGATTTCCCAGCTCTGGTGGTGAAAGCCAGTGGCCTAGCTGCAGGGAAGGGTGTTATTGTAGCCAAGGATAAAGATGAGGCCTGCCAGGCAGTACTGGACATCATGAAGGTAAGTGTTGTTTCTTTGATAGTAGGAGGAATTAGACATCACAAACAAGTAAAAAAAAAAAAAAAAAAAAAAAAAAAAAAAAAAAGAAAGTAGAAAAATAATACTCCTTTGCACATCCATTAACAGCAGTTCTTATTCATTTTTTTTTCTTATTATGTTTGACTTAAAACCCAGCCAGTAGAGATGCACAAGCAAATATATTTCTTTGTGCCAGTCCCAAAACTGGTAAAATGGGGATTGTTACGTCAGTAAGGTCATCTGGTATAAAACTTTTTCCAAATCAAGGTTTCCATTCCGGATTGGTCAAGGCTCGGGAGTTAGGAACGACCGCCACTAGGGTGCAGGTAGAAATTTGGCTACTGTTGGGCAAAGGAGGAGGAGAAAAGGAAGGCTGGGAAAGTAGAAGTGACGGTTGGAATTTTGAATGTTGATCGCATGACTGGTAAAGGTAGAGAATTCATTGATATGATGAAGAGAATGTTTTGGAGGTGGAGAGGGTGTCAAGACAGGGTGATGAGTTTGATGCTGGAATTTAAAGGTGTGATAGTTAATGTTGTTAGTGTTCATGGCCCCACGAATAGGTTGTGAGGCCATAAGAAGTAATAGAATAGAGTTTTATAAAGTGATGGAGAGTGTACCCAGGGGAGAAAGAGTGGTGATTGGTGTGGATTTTAAAGGGCATGTTCTTGAGGAGAACGGAAGTAATGAGGAGGTGATGGGTAAGTATGGAGTCAAGGAGAGGGATGCAGAAGGTCAGATGGTTGTAGATTTTGCTAAAATTAGGGAAATTAAATGTATTTAATACATTATTTTAAGAAGAGGGAGGTGCGCAGGGTGACATTTAAGAGTGGAGGAAGATGCACATAGGGATGCACAAGCATTATATCCTTTGCAGGAGTGTCAGTCTAAAGGATATGTGCTGACGAAGACAGGCAGCGGAGCTGGAGATGGCAGTTAAAGATGCTGAGATTTGCATTGGGCGTAGGATTAGGAATGATTAAATTATAGCGGCAGCTAAGGTTGTATGATTTGAAGAGCAAGTTAGAGAAGAAGAGTTATTATTCAAGGTTTGAACATGTACATGTGGTGGGAGATGACATGCAGGTGGTTGGAATGAAAGAGGAAGAAACAGAGGAGGGGAAGAAATGGAAACTGATGGCCTGCAGTGGCGACCCCTAATGGGAGCAGCAAAAAGAAGACATTGACTGTTTGGCTTTTAAATGAGAACTCAGTTACTTATCGGGTTTTCTTTTTAAAAGTCACATAGAACGTGAGTAGTAATATCAAATAAATTATCATTTGCGTGTAGATTGCCTCATTAATATGATTTATAGTTAGTTTTCCTGCAATAATTGTTATACCCCGATGCTTAACGGTATTAATTTTTGCAGGACAAGGCATTTGGCTCCGCTGGGGATACTGTAGTGGTGGAAGAACTGCTTGAAGGAGAGGAAGTGTCTGTGAGTGTCTTTTCTTGAACCCGCACCCTAATTTTATGTATTAGACTTTAAAAAAACAAAAAAAAAAGCCTCTCTCTCGCTCTCTCTCTCTCTCTCTCCCTGTAAGTGTTTGTGTTTCAGTGATGGGTCAACAGTGGCTGCCATGCCCCCTGCACAAGATCACAAGAGGCTACTGGATGGAGACCAGGGTCCAAACACAGGAGGAATGGGAGCCTACTGCCCTACTCCACAGGTTAACGGGCTGTCCTACTGCTTGTGAGAGAGAGAAGGAGATAGAGAGATATTCACTTGCATCTTGGAGGATGTTTCAGGTGCTAAAAGCCACTTTAGTTCTTGTTTGTGTGTTTAGGTATCGGAGGAGCTTCTGCAACAAATCACAACTACTGTTCTGCAGAAGACTGTGGATGGTATGAAAGAAGATGGCATACCATATTTGGGTATGTGAATTAAACATGTAAACTTTATCATCTGCTCCAAGTTCAGTTCCTAGTATATTTGTGTAAGGAGCAATTGCATAATCAAACCCATTTGATAATATTTGTCCTGTTTAATGACCTTTTAACCTCTGCACCCTCCAGGTGTGCTCTATGCAGGGCTGATGTTGACTACCCAGGGGCCAAAGGTGCTGGAGTTTAACTGCCGATTCGGCGATCCTGAGTGCCAGGTTTGTGTGTGGAGTGTTTACCACACAATTCAGTGACAGTCTTAAGGGATTTTACTGATCATGGATTTTTGCCTTTAAGGATAAGCACTTTAAGGGCAAATAGTTCATTAGATTAGACCAACTTACTTTTGCCTTCTTCAGCATTCGAAAAAATGTTTTTGTAGAAAGATCTATCCATCAGACTGCTGCTTTGCAATTTGCCCAATGTGTCTCAGACTGGTTGCAGTCTGTGTCCATTATTTAAAACCAAATTTAAAGATAACTTGTTTCTCATAACTCATTTTTAACTTGCTAAAATGAGTGCCTTGCATTTTAACAACTTATCAACTGTTAGTTCTCACAAGAACAAGATCACAAGAACATGTTTATATCCTAACCAATGGAATGTGAATTGCTGTGTTTTAATCTAAATGCAAGTGAAAATAAGCAGAACGAAACAAAAAGTCAGTTTTTTTTTACTTTAGAGAGCAGTGAGGAGTAATAGTGAGTATTTGCACTTATATTAAATGCGTTAATTTATAAAAAAATTATTTGGCAAGTTATCACTAAATATTCAGACTGACAGGCTTACAATTGGGAAACATGGCATAGAAATGGACCGCTTTCATAAAACGAGTTTAAAAAAAAAAAAGGTGTGTAATGTTGTAAATATCTGCAGGGCTTTAAGAAAACTTTTTTTCTCTCTCGTTTTTGTATCATTGCTAAGATGTGGCTCTTATTTTATACGTACAAACAAATTCACAAATTGAGCGGTGCATCATGAAAATTGTAAGTGAAATGTTTTTTGCTGTTTTGTCCATGTCTTAAGAATAGCAGAGGTAACTATTTATCAATGTTGTATTGATAAATGCAGGACCAGCCGCACATTCTCTGCTGAAGATCATTGCTTTACCTGTATTAAGAGTGACATTGTACCATAATTTTCAGGTGCTGTTGCCTCTGCTAAAGAGTGATTTGTATGAAGTGCTGAAAAACACACTGCAGGCAAAACTGGCCTCCAATCCTCCAGTTTGGCTAGACAATAGTGCTGCAGTCACTGTTGTTATGGCCAGCGAAGGCTATCCTGGAGCCTATAAGAAGGGCGTTGAGGTCACAGGTGAACTACTTTGAAGGATCCCTCTAAACACAGCTGTGAAAAGTATTTTATTTATTTATTTATTTTTTAACCATAAAAGTTGCAGTGAGATCATATTTTTAGCTTTTATTACCTGATATTTACATCAAGATGTGATAAGTATATTTGAGTGAGAGGAACTGGTACTGGGTTTTTCTTAGAATTGCAAAATAATGTACTATGGCTCTTGTATTGTGATAACATAGCTTCTTTAGCAAGTTCAGCCCTAGGCTGAATACTGCCCTCCAAGATGGGAACTAGACTCACCTTGGTCAAACGCATATGTTAGGTTTATGTTTTTTTGTGTTCTTTCATTTTCTGTGAAGTTTAATTTTAACATGTCAAATGCCTATAAGCCTCCAAATTCTTGCAGGTCTGTCTCAAGTCACAGAGATGGGGCTTCAGGTTTTTCATGCTGGCACTGCACTGAAAGAAGGGGGTGGAGTTGTAACCAGTGGTGGGCGTGTACTAACAGTGACTGCAGTTCAGCCCACTTTGGAGAGCGCCTTGCACAGTGTCAATCAAGGTGTGGCTGCAGTGGGGTTCCCCAATGCTGTATACCGCCGAGACATTGGCCATCATGCCATTGGTTATCTCACCCGCAACAGGTGTGTGTGAGGAAAGGATAATTTTGCAACCTGTTTTTAGATTGTTTTCTGCATTGTGATTGTGTTATATGATTTGTTAGTCAAGTTAAATTGCTTAATTTAAGCATTAATCTAATTAAAAAGGGTCAATAAACACGCTCTTGCATAATTCTTACTCAACAACCCAAAGAGTGCACTGATTTAGCTCACATGTATCCATTTCATAGAGGATTGACTTATAAGGACAGTGGAGTGGACATAGCTGCAGGGAACAAGCTTGTGGACATAATCAAACCTCTGGCCAAGGCCACCTCTCGTTCAGGTACTTGCCTAAAAAAATACAATATTTGGCCAAATGTATCATTTGCAATTGTTTACATTATATACACAGTGAAAATACTCTTAAGGTAAATTTACTTTTTTTTTGGAGTCAATTTCAAATATTATAGAAAATCTACTTTTTGCCTCCCCCCCTTTGGTTGCCTTAGTATAATGGTATTGGTTTCAAATCTTTCACAATTGCCTGAATCTTATTAAATCATATTTCGTCTACTCCTGTTAGGTAGCCAAGGCAGATAAAAACCTGTATCACTGTCTGCACCATTCTGGCAAATGTTTTGCACTGGATGCCCTTCTTTAAACTTCCCAAGCCCTCCTCATTTCTCTGAGGAAGGGACTGGCACGAAGAAATACAGCTGTGGCCAAAAGTTTTGAGGAAGACACAGGAATTGGTTTTCACAAAGTTTGCCGCTTCTGTATTTTTAGATCTTTTTGTCAAGCTTTTCTATGGTGTTCTGAAGCATAATTACAAGCATGACTTTCAAAGGCTATTATTGACAATTACATTAAGTTTATGCAAAAAGTCCATTTTTGCTATGTTGGCCCTTCTTTTTCAAGAGCTCTGCAATTTGCCCTGACAAGCTTTCAGTCACCTTCCAGCTTCTGGACCAAACCCTAGTGGTAGCCTGTTCTTTCATAGTCAGTGCCTGGACTTCTTGGGTGAGAAGCGCCCTCACATAAGTATAGTCTCAGGATGCTTTACTGTTGGCATGACAGGAGTGATAGTAGCACTCACCTTTTTTCTGTACAGTCTTTTTTTCTGGATACCCCAAACAATATGAAAAGGGATTAATCAGAGAAAATCACTTTACTCCGGTCCTCAGCAGCAATCCCTGTACCTTTTCCAGAATATCAGTCTGTTCCTGTGTTTTTGATGTGGAAGCCACTTCTTGACACCAGGTCATCCTCCAAAAGTCTTCACCTCTCTGTACCTGGAGATGGACTCACACCTGCCTGCTGCCATTCCTGAACAGGTTCTGCACTAGTGATGCTCCGATCTTGCAGCTGACCAACTTGAGGAGATAATCCTGGTGCTTGCTGGACTTTCTTGCAATCCCTGAAGCCTCTTCACAATTTAACCTCTCTCCTAGAAGTTTTTGATGATCCAATAAATGGTTGATTGAGGTGCAATCTTACTAGCAGCAATATTCCTGCCTGTGAAGCCCTTTTTGTGCAAAGCAATGATTACCACACATTACCTTGCAGGTAACCATGGTTAACAGAGGAGGAACAATGATTTTGAGCATCCAGCCTGCTATTCTAATTCAATCAGTATGACAGAGTGATCTACAGCCTTGTCTTCCTCAACACTCTCACCGGTGTTAACAAGAGGGTCACTGAAATGATGTCAGCAGGTCCTTTTTGTGGCTGAAATTCGGTGGAAATAGGTTTTTAGAGATTAAGTTCATTTTCATGGCAAAAAGGGACTTTGCAAATAATTACAATTCATCTGATCACTCTACATTCTGGAGTTTATGCAAATTGCCATCATAAAACTGCAGCAGCTAACTTTGAAAATAAAAAGGCTGTACACTGGCTTGTGCATCCCTTGTAGCCTGTATCAATATCAGTAAATATCAAACCAGTATTTTAATTGATAAACAGAATGACCACTGATGACACTGGGTTTTTGTTGTGATGGTATTCTTTGGCTCAGACCAGAGTTTACAACCCTGAAAACTGTTACAAAGGCATATTTTTACAGCTCTAGGTTTTATTTTTATTTTTTTTAAAGCATAATTCTTTTCATGGCATTATCTTGCAAAGGCTGCACCGCTGAACTTGGTGGGTTTGCTGGACTTTTTGACCTTAAAGCTGCTGGGTTCGTTGACCCCATCCTTGTAGCTGGAACTGATGGAGTTGGTACCAAACTAAAGGTGACATCCTCTTTTATTAAAAACCATAAATTGCTCTTTTGATTTACCTGGACCATTTTTGGAGATTGCATCAGTGGGACATGTTCCGATGCTGTCCATGTTCCTTTAGGTCACTCAAGCTTGCAACATTCACAGCACTATTGGCCAAGATCTGGTGGCAATGTGCGTCAATGATGTTCTGACCCAAGGAGCAGAGCCTCTTTTCTTCCTGGATTATTTCTCCTGTGGACATCTGAATGTGGAGGTAGCCTTGTCTGTGATTGGTGGAATTGCAGAGGCATGTCAGATGGCAGGATGTGCGTTATTGGGTAAGTCTCACCTTTGTCTTGGAGAGAATGCTCTAATGTCTAAAGGAAAACATTTAGATTTTTTATAGCATAACTTTAAGCATAACCTTTTAAGACACACATCTTTGCATGGTCAGGTGGCGAGACGGCTGAGATGCCTGGAGTGTACGCTCAAGGAGAGTATGACCTGGCTGGTTTCTGCGTTGGGGCAGTAGAGCGGGGGTCCCTACTACCCAAGCTGGATGACATTCTGGAGGGAGACTTGCTGATTGGTGTGGCTTCTTCGGGAGTGCACAGCAATGGTTTTAGCCTTGTCCGCAAAGTCCTGGAACAAGCTGGCCTCCGTATAACTCTCCCGGCACCATTTGATTGCCTGACAAACCATGGTAAACATCAACAAGTTAAAGAGCCTTTTAATCTTGAGGCAGGAATCTGATGGTTTGCACTTAAGACATCAGTTAAATCTCTTATGATCACCACATCATAATTATGTTTAAAAATCTGTCAAGATGCAGTCCAGATTATGAATTTAGGGGCTGTTGACTTTTTTTTGCAGGTGAGGCGCTGCTTACACCAACAAAAATCTACAGCCGCCTACTCCAGCCAATCCTAATGCAGTGGAGCAGGAGTTTCTGCGCCACATTACAGGGGAAGGTCTTTGGAAAATATTCTAGTTCTACCTAAAGAACTGGCTGTAGATCTGGGTAAGATGCATCAATAGTGGAACTATTTGTGTCTTTGTGAAATTATGTTAGCTAAGAGTTAGACATTGAGATTAAATGATAAACAAAAATGTTGTTTGCAAGCAGACACACAGTATATTCTTTTGCAGAATTATGTGTTTTGTTTTTTTTTAAGGAAAAAGTGAAAATGAGAAAATTGTGCTATGATGAGCTTTAAAAACTTTATAGTTAACAAACATCTCTATAAAGATATAACTCCATTTAGAAGTTATGTTTACGTAAGAGCTGGAGCATGTCTTCATTTTCTGCTCTTTATTAACATTTATTTGCTTGTCTGTTTGATTCTCAAAAGTAGTGCTGTACTAATTAAGTTGAAATTAAAATATATTTTAAAACACTTTAGGTTATGACATTTTCTGTTTTTAGACGCCATGCGTTGGAGGATTCCTTCTGTGTTCTCTTGGCTTCAGAAGGAAGGTTCTCTCTCAGAGGAAGAAATGGCCAAAACTTTCAACTGTGGACTGGGAGAAAGGGTAGTGTGGGCAAGTGAATGCCCCAGAGAGTCCTCGTGACAGTTGCAAGCCCAAGAGGAGGCGGATTGTGTGCTCTCACTGCAAAATGACTGGTGAGAATGCCATGGGAAACAAATGACAGTTCACAGTCTATACATACAGTGCTGTGCAAAATTCTAGCTCTTTGATGCAAAAAATGAAAGGATGGTGGCTCACGAATTTGTTTCTGAAAGGTTTTGGGACTTGAGACATAAGCAGGGGTAAAAAAACAGGTGGAGGTTATTGTTACATTTATTCCATTTAGCAGATGCTTTTGTCCAAAGCAATGTACAGTTCCTACCTACAGGGACAGTCCCCCTGGAGACACTAGGGGTTAAGGGTTTTGCTCAGGAACCCAGTGGTGGTAGTGCTGGATGTGGGATTCATACCTCTTATCTCTTGGCTCATAGGCAAGTATCCTACCACTGCCTTTTTTGTAACACCTTTTTAGACACCCTGTATCTTTAGTTGCCTTGCAGCCTGTAGCATTAAAACATTTCTTTCATTTAATTTATTCAAGACAGTTAGGCAGGCATTAATTAGTATTTTTGCACCAAAAAGCTGATTCTCTACCAAATTATAAAGCAATCAAATATATAAAATGTTGTTGCTTCGTATAACATCTCCATTTTTGCTGTTTTTACATGAATTATTGGAAAATGGAAGCTGGCCTTTATATTGAACATTTGCTGTTAAATGGACAGAATGGCTCATAGCTGCAAACCTATATTTTCGTCAGTGTATTATTGAAATTTTTAAGTGAATCAGCTAAACAGGTTTTGATCAGACAGCTATGACATGTTACTTGGTGAAAACTATATTTCTAAGAACTAAGTTATTATTGCTTTACACGGTCTGCACAATATTTAGGCAAGTGAGTTTTGACCTTTTTAATGCAAATATTCCATCACAAGCTGTATAAACTTGAATGCTAATTGCATTTAAGCACATCAGGTGATGTGTATTTGTGTAATGAGGGAGGGTGTGGCCTAAGGAAATCAACACCCTATATCAATATATATATATATATATAATTATTAGGCAGCGCTTTTCTTCAGGCAGAATGGGTCTAAAAAGAAATGTATCTGACACCAAAATGTCAAAAATTGTAAATGCAGAGGGATGCAGCACTCTTGAAATTGTTTAGATACTGGAACATGATCACAGAACCATCAAATGATTTGTCACAAATAGTCAACAGGGTAACAAGAAACGTCTTGAGGGAAAAAAAAGATGCAAATGAACTGCCAAAAATTTGATCAATCAAATGTGAAGCTACCACTATCCAAATGTGATGTCATATTTCAGAACTGCAGCCTGCATGGACTGTCCAGAAGGTGTTCAGTGCTTAGAGACAAGGGCTGAAACCAAGCCACCACTAAACAAGACAAGTTGAAACGCAAAGACTGGGCCAAGAAATATCTCAAGACAGATTTTTCTATGAAATATCTCAAGACAGAAGTTTTTATGGACTGATGAGAAGAGCGACTCTTGACCGACTAGATGAATGGGCCCGTGGCTGGATCATTTTTTCCCCTGCCATGTCAGAAATGTTTATAAATTTTGAATTGTGTGTTTATTATTCTCAATTTAACAAGTGAGATGGGAAAATTTGGCTTTGCTTAGTTGAGTAATAACTGTGCACACACATGTAGTTCCCTGAGAATGTTCACACACTCACGTTTCCTTTATACAACATTCAGTTGTGAATAGTATTTTTGGATTGACTGATTAAAATTGTATTTGTTCCAGATTCAAATTAATCCTCAAAATACTAATTTGCTAATAAAACAGGCTGTATAACCAATAGTTTTAGCAAATTTAAATTCCACAAAATTATTACACATGGATGGAAGTTTAGAATCACACTATACAAAAAATGTTACCACTTGTTTTAAAGAGTGAAATAATTGTATGAGTACAAATAAGAAGTGCCAAATAAGAAGGCTGATCAAATTTCCATTTCTGTAATAGATATTCTTTAAAGATCATTTAAAGGTCATTTTAAGGGTTGCAAAAATGGCATGTTTGTTTTTAAATGTATTTCATATATCATTTGTGTGTTCATGCTTCACAGGTAGAGATGCTATGTGATCAGAAACCTGGAACACAGCTTGAAGGCAGGTCCTAATCCCCATCCTGATACCAGTATCCTGCAAAATGGAGCTTCTCAGACTGATTGCAGTTCCCGCAAGAGGACCAAGGTAGCTGCTCTCATATCTGGGACTGTGAGCGAAGCATAATTTACATTTAAATGTTTTAAATGTAATCTTTAGCTGTAATACCAAAGTAAGGACTACATTGAAGACAGATGAAGCCTGTTGACTGTGAAGTTGAAATGGTAATGATAGTTTACAAAAACTTAAGAATTTATTAAGTATTTAGTTTTTAGTTTAGTACATTAGTTCACTTTGAACGTTTAACTTAATGTGACCATTTAAGATAACTTAGTGTTTCCATTTTTTTTTTTTTTTTTTTGCCCGCTCCCAATAGGTTGCTGTAAGCAGCAGACTACCTGTTTTAAATGGATGTCTAATAACTAAAAATATATATATGGTATATATATATATATATATATATATATATATATATATATATATATATATATATATACTAATAAATAGAGTAATTATAGTAAGGGCTGAACAATTTGGGGAATGTGTATATTTAATTGCAAGCTCTAGATATATATTTATATTTTTTATATAAAAAGGATTTATTTAATCTTTTGCAATATTGAAATATACAGTGATCACCAATGCTATTAATTAGAATGAGAATAATATTCTTTTGTGTGTGTGTGTGATAGAACCAATCCTACAGGCACTGATAGAGCAGACCAAAAACCTCCAGCTCTGCTGAGATTGTGGTGGCCATCTCTAAATCAGCCCAGGTGATACTTGAAGAGAGCCTCTATGCAGGCTTTCAAACACGGGTATGTTTCTCTCAATAGATAATTTTATGACTAAGTTTAAATCGAGTACTCCTATTTGTGGAAAATGCCTGTGGTTCAAATTTTGCAAGAGCAAAAGCTGAAGAGTACAGTACTCCAAAGCAGTTTTTATAGTATTTTTTGATTACTCTCTGTTACATTTATTAACTTATTTTACACATGAGGATTGGTGTCACCACATACACCCACCCAAAACCAAAGTTAATAAAAGTTACAAAGTGGCAGATAACTTCCTTTATCTGTGAAGATTAAGTCAATTAATAGACCCTTTATCCCCCATTGAAAGATTTAGCAACCAGAGTTGCATTGGCTTTGCTGTCATGTAATTGCTATGTGACCTGAAGTGACCATCAATTAACTTTTAATTTACAGGAAACCAGGATAAATAACTGACTGAAGAATAGTATCCGGTTGTAATGTATTCAGCTGCTGTGTTTTTTACTTGCATTGACCCATTAGGTGGTGGACCATAAACTCTACGGGAGCCGTGCAGAGTTTGATAACACAATAGACTACCGCGCACAAGAGTTTCTGGAGTGAGGTGGTGTCTCAGCTGGCTTTATGAGAATCCCTACTGGGTCATTTGTCAGAAATGGAATGGTATACAACTCCCCATGTACAAGTTTATACTTACTAGATGCTTTATTATTAACATTTACCATAATCTGATTCAGTACTGGGATTTTTAAAAAGGGGGAGGGCAAATTGGAATTTTTTTTAACTACATGTACTCTCTGTTTGAACGGAGGATGTAGACACATCTATGTTTTTATAAAAGTACTACCCTTATGCTTCAAGTGTTATTGACCTTAGCCAAATGTTAACAATGGCCTTTTTTAGTCATCCTACCTGAGCTGTCTCTCCAATATACTCCTTCCTAATCCTGTCCATCTTCATCAGTTCACCTCTCTTTCACAATCCCAGTTATTCTAAAGCAAGCATTTAAACTCTTATAACTTTTCTACCTCTATGTCTCGTATCCTAACCGCTCCACTGTCCTCCCTTTCATTCACACTGTCCTTCTCTGTACTTCTGCATCCACAGGTCAGATAAAATATTGCACCCAGCTCTAACAACTTATCTGACCTGTATTCTTCTCCTTGACACCAATGACCTCCTCAATGTTCCCTTCATCAACATGTCCATTGAAGTCATGTCACCACTTTCTCTCCTTTAAGTACAATATCACTTCATCTAACTCACTCCAGAATTCTTCTTTCTCCTCACAACCTAGTTAAGGGGCATATTCTCAAAAAATGTGATCACACTCTCTGCTTTCCAGCTTTATACTCCTCACTCTCAAAGTGTTCACTTCAAAAACACTACTAACACACTCATCCTTCAGGATAACACTTACCCGGTTTCTCCTTCCATTTACATTTGGATTAAACTTTTTCATGCCTCCATTGCAAATGTTTTCTTTTATCTAGTGTCTTCCACACACAAACTATCAACCTTCCTTCCATTTTCAAGCACTTCTTACTCATTTCAGTCATGCTGCCAACATTGAAAGTTCCTACTCCTTTCCACTTTCCTTGCCTTCAAAGAAAGCTGCAGTCAGGGGTAAACGATGGGTTGAACTAACCAAATGTTGTCTGTGTAACAGGCAAGCTGCTGAACATCCATCCATCACTGTTACCTTCCTTCAAAGGTGTGAATGCACAAAAACAGGCCCTGCTTGCAGGGGCCCGGGTCACTGGCTGCACTGTACACTTTGTGGCAGTAAGTTAACTTCCTTTATTATGCCACAAATGGATGTGGAAACAATGTAGATTTTACATCAATCAGTCACACCATAGCATTACATTAAAAACAGCAAGGCATCTACAACAGGCATCAAGTAATATCAATACTGTACCATGAATGAAATCAAAACAGGGTCTGGTTTAATGAATCATTTTTAGTTTTACATTGTGTGGAACCCAGCCACTAGGGATGCACAAGCCAGTGTATTTCTTCTCGCACTGTCCCAAATCTCCGGCAACAGAGGGAGCCATCAGTAAGCTTGATCCGGTCTAAAACTTTGCCAAATCAATACTACGGATAATGATACAGGAATTGCATCGATCGGGTTGAGGCCCGGTTAACAACGACCACTACTGTACTTTTATCCTACAGGGTGCTAGTGGAAATTGGACTACTGTTGGCCAAAGGAGAAGGAGGAGGAGAAGAAGAAGAAGAGGAGGAAGGCATGTCCAGATGGAGATGGATAGAAAGAAGGGGCGGAGAGTGGAAGTGAGGGTAGGGACTTTGAATGTTGGCAGCATGACTGGTAAAGGTAGAGAATTAGCTGATATGATGGAGAGAAGAAAGGTTGACATTCAGTGCACAGACTAGATGGAAGGGTAGTAAGGCCAGGTGTATTGGAGGAGGGTTTAAACTGTTCTACCATGGGGTGGATAGAAGGAGGAATGGAGTAGGTGGCACCTGAAAGGAGAGTGTTTTGGAGGTGAAGAGGGTGTCAGGTTAGTTTGAAGCTGGAAGGTGTGATAATGTTGTTAGTGCTTATGCTCCACAAGTTGGTTGTGAGATGGAAGAGAAGGAAAAGTTCTGGAGTGAGTTAGATTGCTGATCGCATTTAGGGGAGAGAGAGGATGATTGGTGCAGATTTTAATGGTCATGTTATGAAGGGAACAGAGGTGATGGGTAGGCGGGCATGGTGTCAAGGAGAGGAATGCTGAAGGTCAGATGGTTGTAGATTTTGCAAAAGGATGGAAATGGCTGTGTTAATACATATTTTAAGAAGAGGAGTGAGCAGGGTGACGATAAGAGTGAGAAGATGCTCACAGGTGGATTTCCAGGCCTTTGCAGTCTCCGATCTCTTCAGACTGGACTCACTGCAAAGTAGTGACAGGGGAGAGTGTAATAAACAGCATAGGATGTGGTCTGTAGGATGACCTTGGAGGCTGGCAAGAGGAGGAAAGTGAGGAGTCGTAGGATCAAGTAGGAAGCTGAAAGAAGAGGACTGCAAGGTGGAATTCAGGTGAGCACATCGGCACTGGGAGGTGTTGAACAGCTACCGGATTGCTGGGAAACTACTGCAGAAGTGATGAGGCAGATGGCTAGAAATGTACTTGGTGTGACATCTGGAAGGAAGAAGGAGGATAAGGAAACCTGGTGGTGGGACCAAGAAGTCCAGCAGTGCACTTAAAAGAAGAGGGAGGCAAGAAGACAGGGACAGTCAGAGAGATGAAGAAAGTAGACCGTGTACAAGGAGATGAATCACAGGAAGAAGAAAGCAGTGGTGAAGACCAAAGATAAGGTGTTTGGTGAATTATATGAAAGGTTGGATAACAAAGAGGGAGAAAAGGACCTTTACCGATTGGCTAGACAGAGAGACAGATCTGGGAAAGATGTGCAGCAGGTCAGGGCGACTAAAGATAGAAATGGAAATGTACTCACAGGTAAATGTAGAGTACAAGTGGAGCAGATGGAAGGAAACATTGAGGGGCTGATGGGGGAGAGAGAGAGGGAGAGAGAGGAGAGGGGAGAGGGAGAGGGAGAGGGAGAGAGAGAGAGAGAGAGAGAGAGAGAGAGAGAGAGAGAGAGGAGAGAGAGAGAGAGAGAGAGGAGAGAGAGAGAGAGAGAGAGAGAGAGAGAGAGAGAGAGAGAGAGAGAGAGAGAGAGAGAGAGAGAGAGAGAGAGAGAGAGAGAGAGAGAGAGAGAGAGAGAGAGAGGATTGATGGGATGTATGTAAGAAGAGGAACCAGGAAGCACAGCAACAAACAAGATGGAAGTAAGGGCGCGTGGTGAAGAGGATAAGAATGAAAGCATTGTTGGACCGATGACATACCAGTGGAAGTGTTGAGGTGTTTAGGAGATGGTGTTGTTTCTGACCAGATTGTTTAACACAATCTTGGCAAGTGAAGATGCCTGAGAGTGGAGAGACGGCGTGTACTGGCACTGACCTTTCAAAATAGGCAAGAGGTGAGGACAGTAGGCAGCATGGTTTTATGCCGAGAAAGAGCACTACAGATGGGGACAGTTTGGGTTCCTGGAGGGTGTTGGAGAAGTTGTCAGAAGGAGCTGCACTGCTTTTGTGACTTGGAGAAAGTATAAGGACAGGGTGCCTAAAAGGAGTTGTGGTTTGTATGAGAAGTTCACAGAGAAGTATGTGAGAGTAGTTCAGGATATGTATGATGGCAGTGTAACAGTGGTCAGATCTGCAATGGGAGTGACGGATGCATTTAAGGTAGAGTTTGATTACATCAAGAATCAGAGCAAAGCCCATTCTTGTTTGCAATAGTAATGGACAGGTTGACAGACGAGGCTAGACAGGAGTCTCCCATGGACTATGTTTACACATAATGTGATCTGCAGTGAGAGTAAGGATAGCTTGAGGAGAACCTGGAGAGATGGAGATATGCTCTAGAGAGGAGAGGAATGAAAGTGAGTAGGGCAAAGACAGAATACAGGAGTGTGAATGAAAAGGAGGAAAGTGGAGGTTAGCATGGTGAGTGAAGTGTAACAAAGGTGGAGGAGTTTTCTAAATATTTAGATCAGCAGTTCAGTGTAACGTATGAGTGTGGAAGAGAGCTGAAGAAGAGAGTGCAGGCAGGTGATTTGTGACAGACATGTACCAGCTAGAGTAAAAGGGAAGGTTTACAGGACAGTTGTGGGAGATCAGCTATGTTGTATGGGTTGGAGACAGGGTACTCAAAGAAAAGGCATAGCGGAGCTGGAGGTGTTAGAGTTAAAGATGCTGAGATTTTCGTTGGGTGTGATGAGGATGGACAGGATTATAAATTAGTATATTGGAGGGACAGCACAGGTTAGACGATTTGGAGACAAGATTATACTAGTTTGACATGTCCAGAGGAGAGATGAGTATTATATTGAAGGAGGGATGCTGAAGATGGAGTTGCCAGGAAAGAGGAGAAGAGGAGATTTATGGACGTGGTGAGAGACATGCAGGTGGTTGGTTTGAAGCGGGAAGATGCAGAGGACCATAAGAAATGGAGACAGTTGATCCACTGTGGCGATCCCTAAACTACTACTTCTTTTTCTTTCGGCTGCTCCCGTTTAGGCGTCGCCACATGGATCAACTGTCTCCATTCTTCCCGCTTCCAACCCACCACCTGCATGTCCTCTCTCACCACGCCCATAAAACCTCCTCTTGATCATCCTCTTTTCCTCTTCCTGGCAGCTCCATCTCAACATCCTCCTTCCAATATAATCAATGCCTCTCCTCTGCACACATGGCCAAACCAACGCAACCTTGCTTCTCTAACCTGTCTCCCAAGACGTCTAACCTGAGCTGTCCCTCTAATATACTCATACTCATTTCTAATCCTGTCCAACCTCGTCACACCCAACGAAAATCTCAGCATCTTTAACTCTAACACCTCCAGCTCCGCCTCCTGCCTTTTCATCAGTGCCACCGTCTCCAACCCATACAACATAGCTGGTCTCACAACTGTCCTGTAAACCTTCCCTTTTACTCTAGCTGGTATGTGTCTGTCACAAATCACTCCAGCCACTCTTCTCCACCCATTCCAACCAGCCTGCACTCTCTCTTTCTTCACCTCTCTTCCACACTCGGCCGCACTGAACTGTTGATCCCAAGTATTTAAACTCCTCCACCTTTGTTACCTCCACTCCCTGCATGCTAACCACTCCACTTTCCTCCCTTTCATTTACACTCATGTACTCATGTAGTCTTTGTCTTACTCACTTTCATTCCTCCTCTCCAGAGCATATCTCCACTTCTCCAGGCTCCTCCCCGCTGCTCCCTCACCACTGCAGATCACAATATCATCAGCAAACATCATCGCCCACGGAGACTTGTTCAACCTCGTCCGCCAACCTGTCCATTACCACTGCAACAAGGAACGGGCTCAGTGCTGATCCTTGATGTAATCCAACCTCTACTTTAAATGCATCCGTCACTCCCACTGCAGATGTCACTGTTACACTGCCATCATACATATCCTGAACTACTCTCACATATTTTTCTGTAACACCAGACTTCCTCATACAAAACCACAACTCCTCTCTAGGCACCCTGTCATATGCTTTCTCCAACTCCACAAAGGCACAATGCAGCTCCTTCTGACCTTCTCCGTACTTCTCCATCAACACCCTCAGAGCAAAACATTGCATCTGTGGTGCTCTTTCTATTAAAACCATACTGCTGTTCACTGATCTCACCTCTTTTCTTAACCTTAGCCTCTACTACTCTTTCCCATAACTTCATGGTGTGGCTGATCAACTTTATCCCTCTATAGTTACTACAGGCTCTGTGCATCACCCTTACTCTTGAAGATCGGTACCAGTACACTTTGTCTCCACTCCTCAGGCATCTTCTCACTTGCCAAGATTGTGTTAAACAATCTGGTCAGAAACTCAACTGCCATCTCCCTAAAACATCTCCATGCTTCCACTGGTATGTCATCCGTCCAACAGCCTTTCCATTCTTCATCCTCTTCATCGCTGCCCTACTTCCATCTTGTTTATTTGCTGCACTTCCTGGTTAACTCTTCTGCCACTCATCCAGTCTTCTCTCTCACATTTTTCTTCATTCATCAGCTCTCAAAGTATTCCTTCCATCTGCTCAACACGCTCTGTCTACCTGTGAGTATCGTTACCATTTCTATCTTTAATCACCCTGACCTGTAGCACATCTTTCCCAGATCTGTCTCTCTGTCTAGGTAAAGGTCCTTTTCTCCCTCTTTACTGTCCAACCTCTCATACAATTCAGCAAACACCTTATCTTTGGCCTTCGCCACTGCTTTCTTCGCCTCATGGTTCATCTCCTTGTACACCTGTCTACTTCCTTTCCATCTCTCTGTATGTCCCATGTCTTCTTTGCCTCCCTTTGAATACACTCCTGACTTCTTGGTTCGCACCACCAGGTCTCTTATCCTCTTTCTTCCTTCCGGATGTCACACTAAGTACATTTCTAGCCGCCTGCCTGATCACTTCTGGCAGAAGTTTCCTGGTAATCCGGTAGCTCTTCGACACACCTCCCAGTGCCCGTAGCAACTCCTCTCTGCCTGAATCTCCACCTGCCGCCCTCCTCCTTCAGCCCACCACTTGATCTCCTCGACTCTGCCTCTCACTTTCTCCTCCCTCCTCTCTTGACCTCCATGGTCGTCCTACAGACCACCATCCGATGCTGTTTAGCCACCTCCTCTGTCACTACTTTGCAGTCTCTGATCTCTTCAAACTGACCTCCTGCAAAGAATAAAACCCAGCTGTGTGCATCTTTCTCCACTCTTATATGTTACCCTGTCCCAATCCTCTTTTTAAAATGTGTATTCACTACAGCCATGTCCATCCTGGCAAAATCAATAACCATCTGACTCCTCTCCCAGCATTCCTCCTTGACACCATGAATGCCCATCACCTCTGTCTTCACCAACATGACCATTAAAATCTGCACCAATCACCACTCTCTCTCCCCTGGGTACACTCTCTATCACTTCATCTAACTCACTCTAGAATTTTTCCTTCACTTTCATCTTACAACCAACTTGTGGAGCATAAGCACTAACAACATTCATTATCACACTCAACTCTAGCCTAAACTCATCACTTCCTGACACCCTCTTCACCTCCAAAACACTCTCCACATACTCTTCCTTCAGGATAACACCTACTCCACTCCTCCTTCTATCCACACCATGGTAGAACAGTTTAAACCCCTCCAATACACCTGGCCTCCATTACCTTCCATCTAGTCTCTGCACACACAAAATGTCAACCTTCCTTCTCTTCCATCATACTGCTAATTCCTCTACCTTTACCAGTCATGCTACAACATTCAAAGTCCCTACCCCCACTTCCACTCTCCTCTCCTCTTCTTCTCCTTCTCCTCTGGATTATGCTCTTCCTCCTCTCCTTCTTTGGCCAACTGCAGTCCACTTCCACCAGCACCCTGTAGGCTTAACAGCACTGATGGCGTAGTCCTTGTTAACCCAGCCTCGACCGATCCGGCACATGGGAATTCTGCATCGTTGTCCGTGATATTGATTTGGCAAAGTTTACAATCGGATGCCCTTCCTGACGAATCTCCCATTTACCCCGGCTGGGACCGTCACGAAGAAATACACTGGCTTGTGCATCCCTAGTGGCTGGGTTGCGATCCCTAAACGAAAGAAATAAAAAGAAGAGTGTGTGGACAGCCTGTGCATGTGTCATTTAAATGTATTCTATTTGTACTATATGGGAACACACTTGCAAAGCTTGTTAGTAAATTAATTTAGGTTTGTTTGAAGCTGTGTGACTTGATTTTTAAAAAGGGAGAACAAAATATTTACAGCTTTTTGACTGGTACAGACAGCTGTTGACATGGCAGCAAATTTCTTCCCTTTTTTGGAAATCGTTAAGTCCGCGCTTAGTGCTACAGCTGATTGACGTATCACTTGTAATACCTCTAACAAAAGCGACAAGGCTTATGTAGGTAAAGTTTCAGTCAGCAAACTTTGGACGCTAACCATTTGTTAAGTGCAAAATTGTAAAATTTAAATGGCAAAAGTGTAAAGCTTAAACCTTCTTTAATTTTATGCCGCATGCACCATTTAACAGGAGGAGGTGGATGCAGGAGCCATCATTGTCCAAGAGGCTGTGCCTGTGCTGACAAATGATTACCGAGAAAGCCTGTCTGAAATCCAATTCGAGGCAGAGCATCGGCTTTTCCCACCGCTAGAACTCGTGGCAAGCCGGAGCAGTCAGGCTGGGGAAGATGGGCGGACTGGCGTGGAATCAGTCTGCATAGGGATTGTGGCTAGGATGATGAAACCTTATGGGGATGTTCTGCAGGGCAGATACAAGTAGGATACTACATGAACTCCGATCTATATTTATAAGATCAACCAACATGTAGGATCTCATCCAGTATTAGCGTTAGTTCTTTAATAGTATCTCTTGGAATGCTGAATGAAGCTTGTTTGGCCCCATTTCAACATTTCATCTTCTTTCATTGCTTTGCTTCCATAGTTTTACAGGAGAACAATTGTTATATGTCTGTTTTATGTTCTTCTCAACATTCCATTTAGAATCAGCTTAGGAATCGGACAGTTTAAAATGGCTTTTCAAGACACTTTGACACCACAGTGTTCTTTAACCTCTTGAAAGGTGAATTGCATGAAATGCTCAGTTCATTAAAATTAGAGAGTATGGACACCTGAAATTGCAATTAAACTTGACTGCTGCTCTCTGCATGTAACACTGTGATTAACGATATTGGAATTAAATCTTGTGCCACTGTAACAACTTTGGTTGAGTACATGTATTTATTCACATTTGACATTTCATCACCATCAGTTACTATGCAAATAGTCATTTCTGAGATTTCCCTGTGTAGGGAAAAGGACAAATTAAGAAGGAAGAGAAGAGTTTTCACAGCCTTGTCTATGCAAAGCTTCACTAAGGAAACAGTAATTAAATGACTTGGTAGTATTAGATATCTCAAGATTATGAAAGGTATGCACTATTTTGAGGGGGGAAAAGGTTTTGGGACACATCTTAATCACTGAATCATACAGGTGTTTAAAATAAATCAATCAAACCCCTAACCATGTAGTCAGGTTTACAAACCTGTGAAAGAGGGGATGTCCTGAGGATCTTCAAGCATGGTATACTGTTACAGGATGCCAGGAGTATGTATTTTAATTATTTATTTAAATTTTTTTTTTTTTTTTTTTTTTTCTTCCCTGCTAGATATTCTGCAAATTGGATGTAGTAACAGCAAGCACTTGGCCACAAATATACAGAAGAGGATTGCAGAGTAGTGTGGCATAGTCGCCAATGTTATTAATTGTCCTACAGGTATAACTGTCAGGTGTCCCAACACTTTTGTCCATATAGCATGTTTCTAGACATGCTCTGAAATTAATGGTTGTGGTGTTTGGTCTACATTATGATTACAACTGTCTTTTGGATTATTACACAAGTAACTCTGGGATGTCATTGTTGATGGTAATTTAAGATATGGTGCAGATGTAACACAAGTGGCTGAAGTTTCCCTGTAACTTAAAATTTTTGGCTTACACAATCTACATTTAAAAAAAAAAAAAAAAAAAAAAAAAAACTTAATTCTAAAAGCATTCTAAAGAATGTACAACCCCACCTGCAAAGAGGGGGGGCTCCAGGTTTTTGGTCCAATAAAGCAGAAACTATTACGATAAACTGAACACCAACTGATCAAACAAGTGCATTCCTGAGAGCTCCTGCTTGTCTGGAGTGGATAACCGAATCCACACAGGCCCTGCGAGGATAGAAGCACCTCTTCTTTCCCTTTACTGGATTACTGTTTCCACAGACTTGCAGAGTAAGCTGAAGGGAATTGTAAAAGGATTTCTGGCAGTTCATAGAGCGCTGCTTATGTCACTGTATGGTGTCATTCTTGCTGAAACGTAGGATGGACAGTCTCTCTCTCCCAGCCTGACGAGACAGGCACACCTTCCCTGTTAGCCCTGAATCCCTCAGCAGAGCCAAAATCTCCTCTAAACACAGGGAAAGGAAAAACAATAATACATATTTCACAATAGAAGTAGATGGAAAGCACCAAGAGTAATCAGACCTTGCAAATGTCATGAGCCTCTCATTTCTTTGTTTCAAAAGAGGCAGACTTTATTGTACTTTTATGTACTGCTAAGGAATAGTTCTCCAGGTTTCATGAGAAACATTTGAAATGTTCTTATCAGTATACTGGTCCTGCTAGAGGCTTAGTGGTTGTAATCCCTTTATTTGGATACCTTGTAGATTTGAGCACTTTGCAGCCTTTCACATTAAAGAATTTGCTTCCATTTCTTTTATTTATAAGAAATGGATAAATATTTTTAATTTAATCAGTTTAACACCAGTGCCATCCAAAAAGACAAAGATAGACTACATGTTACTTTCTTTACACTGCATGCAGACTATTAACAACTTTACTTTTGCTTTTAAATTTGTCCGTATGACTTAAAACGTCAGGAAAAGTCAATAAAATATTTAACTGTAGTTGTGAAATCCCAGCTACTGTCAATCTGCCTTTGCTGTGGCACATCTACTTCTTGTATGATTTAAAGAAGATCTCCAGTAAAAATTTTTTAAAAAGTATATACCTGTGGCCAAATGTTTTGAGAATGACAAGTATGGGTTTCCACGAAGTTTGCTGCTTCAGTGTTTTTAGATCTTTTTGTCAGGTGTTTCAGTAACTGAAGTATAATTACAAGCATTTCATAAGTTTCAACGGCTTTTACTGACAATTACATTAAGTTTATGTAGAGTCAATATTTGCAGTGTTGGCCCTTTATCAGAATAACTGCAGTTCACCCTAGTATTCTGTCAATCAACTTCTGTGCCAAATCCTGACTGATGGAGCCCATTCTTGCCTAATCGATTCTTGGAGTTTGTCAGAATTAAAAAAAAAAAAAACTGTTGGCATGACAGGAGTGATGGTAACATTCACCTTTTCTTCTCCTTTTTTCTGGATGCTCTAAACAATCACCAAAGGGATTAATCAGAGAAAATGACTTTACCCCAGGCCTCAGCAGTGTAACCTTTTGTAGAATATCAGTCTGTCCCAGATGTTTTCTTGGAGAGAAGTGGTGTCTTTGCTGCCCTTCTTGACATCAGGCCATCCTTCACCTAGCAAGTCTTCACCTAACTGTGCATGCGCTCACATTTGCCTGCTGCCAATGAGCAATTTCTGCACTGGATCCTGCAGCTAAATCACCTTTAGGAGACAATCCTGGTGCTTACTGGACTTTCTTTGGCACCCTGAAGCCTCTTCACAACAATTGAACCTCTCTCCTTGAAGTTCTTGATGGTCCAATAAATGTTTGATTGAGGTGCAATCTTAAAAGTAGCAGTATTCTTGCCTGCAAAGCCCTTTTTGTGCAAAGACTAACACTCATCTGTGTTAACAAGAGGATCACTGAAATTATGTCAGCAGGTCTTTTTGTGGCTGAAATTCAGTGGAAATGGGGGTTTTTTGGGATTAAGTTCATTTTCATAGCAATGGCACGAATAACTGCAATTCATCTGATCACTCTTCATAACATTCTGGAGTTTACAAAAATCGCCATCATAAAAAGAAAGGAAACAAAATTTGTATTTCTTTCACTCTCAAAACCTTTGGCCTCCGCTTTGTCATATGTTACCATACCTGGCTTGTTATCTGACACTGTAACAAGATAGAACAAGCCCTGACTGGAAAGTAACTGTGGAACCATAGGGAAGAATCTGTCCATCACCTCCCTGCCATTCATTCCTCCAGCCCAGGATGCCTCAATGCCATGACTGCCCACCTGCACAGAAACATTCAACTTGAAGTGAGAACACTGGTTTTACACCGAACTCACTAATTTCAGAGGTACCTCTTAGAAAGTTATCTTAATGTCATAGGGCAAAATCATTTAAATATATTGAATTAAGGAGATTTGTTTGTCAGACAACTCTTCTACAGAAAATATGTACTGTAGATGAATTACAGGAATTACAAAATAAGAACAATAATACCATAATGTTGTATAATTAAAATGAATATCATGTTCTCACCTTTGCATTACAATGGCAGATCAACATCTAGCATAGTTCTTATAGAGAAGACATTCTTTTTCATTGTATCAGGGTTTTGTAAACGCCTCAAATCAACATCAGTCTTTTATAGAGCTGAGTCCCTTTGTTTTAAGAGCACAACCACTAGACCAGTATTTCCTAACTCTAGCCATGGAGGCCCTGCACAGTTTAGGGTTTTCCGTTAATTGTTGGATCAGGTTTGTTGGCATGCAAATCTCTAAAATTTTAAATATTGCTGCTTTTATGTGACAAAATCTGGTACTAGACTGTGCTTGCTTGCACATACATCTTCAAACAGCAGTGAAAACTAAAACCGTGGATATATGCCAACATATTAATACAAAGTGGAAGTTTTACAAAAAGCTCAAGCTGAAAATGCTCTACTTTTTGTTATTTCTCATCCACTATTGCATAAACGACTCCTTCATTTTGGTCATAGACTATATGTCTTCACTGCTCATAAAAACCAAACATGAAAATACCCAAAGGTTAATGGTGACTTGTTTTCAGGCACTACCAGATCACAATACACAATGCCACAATCAAAGTTAAAACTTGTAAAATATGGTTAAAATCAGGCTATGCTTGTATAGTGCATCCATACAGACCTCTTCAGATGGTGTAACAACATATGGTGGGTTGAAAATAAGAACATCCACATTTCCATTCAGCCTGGGCATCAAACACTCAGTCTGTGGAACAAAATGACAAACATAAACGTACTACTAGAAACTCAGAGCATACTTTGGTGAGCAACTACAAGAACACTGCACATCACAAGGGGTCACTGAACAATAAAGCAGAAAGAGAGGACTGTGTCTCACCAAGTCTGTGATGACTGGCTGCAGGTCAAGTTTATTGCAGCGGGACGTCTCTGCAGTGCACTGGGCTGCTGCTGGATTCAGGTCAGTACAGCTTTAACATGCACACGAAATAAAGAAACTAGTCATGAAAATGTCTGGAAAACCTAATGGCAAAACCAACAAGAAGCTAGTAGGATTATAATATTGCACTGATTTTGGCATATTAGATGATGATGAGGAGGATATAATTATTATATTATTGTTTATTAGTAGTAGTAGTAGTACAGGTTCAATTAGTTTTTTATTTTTTCCTGAAATATGGCATTTCAACATTAATGTTGGCAATGTAAACACTATTTTTATTGTCTACAGTTATTTTTATTCATCCATCCATTTTCTGCCGCTTGTCCCAAACGGGGTCGCGGGGGAGTGCTGGCGTCCAACCCAGCGCACACAGGGCGAGGACGGGGGACGCACCCTGGACAGGTCGCCAGCCCATCGCAGGGAGGAGCGGGACAGGGACGGCACCTTGCTCAAGGGTACCTCAGGGCAACCCATTGGGAAGGGGTTTGAACCAGTTATTTTTATTGTCTATGTAAAGTTACATGTAATGACACCAGGTACAACTTATGGAAATCCATCACAGCAACACAGAACTTCACACAAAGCAATAAAAGGCAGATGAGCAGTGCTGATCATTTTATTAATTATTATATATTACTGCACATAAATAACTGTTTATTTTATTATGGATTTAAACACTATAAAGAAAACAATCAACAAGAAAAAAAAAAAAAAAAAACATACTCACAGATGTAATGCCTCTTTAGGTCCAATTACAGATGCCAGGAAGGCAGAGACTATACCAGATCCACTGCCCACCTCCAGAAAAACACTAGGTCTGCACACAGAAGATTCCGCTATATAGTAGTTAGATCCCAAGTGATGGATTGTAGCTTGATTTTACTTATTTACTGTTATTTCATTCGTATATATTCCCCTGTTACTGCATCTCTATTTTTCTCTGTTATCTTCTAAGTAATGCTTTCTTTGCACGTCAAAAACACCCAAACAAGGTCATAGTCTTAGATTAGGTGTCTCCACCGGAGGCCTTGGAGCTCCCAGGGGGACAGATAAAAAGGCACACTCTGAACTGTGCAAGTTGGAGAAAGGATTCCACACAGAGAGGAACACTGACCGGTCTTTTGAACATCTTGTAAGAACTTCGTTAATTTTCTGTTAATAAACTTCGCTATAGCTTGAAAACCTCTTCGCCTCATCACTGACTCCTCAAACCTCGGTTCTCAATCGGAGAATCCAACACAAGTGTAGGTAGAAAGGGTTAAGGTACCCACTTAAGCCTAGTGGTCGCTTTGCAAAAACATCATACATTTTTCCCTGAAGCTAAAAGCTCAAGGGATTAATTTAAAGCTATACATTGTAATGGTGGTGTCAAAAACCCAGATTTAAAGGTAAATTGATAAATATGGATATGGTTTAACTTTGCATCCTTTCATAGTGGAGTTTGCTTGTTCTCCCACTGTTTGGATATGCCCCCCAAACTCCAAAGACATGCACGTCAGGTGGACTAGAGACACTAAACTACCCCTTAGGTGTTATATGTGCATGTGAATATGTGAATTGTTTTTTTCTTCTGCCTTGTGATGGACTGGTGACCGGTCATGGGTTATTTTATTTCAACCTAATAAATAATACACAAAAACCGCCGCCTTTTTTTGTGCCCTTCATGGAAATTACTTTTTACTTTTGGGAAGTCTGTTGTTCAAGGTAATATTTAATTTACATTTACATCTACGGCATTTAGCAGACGCTCTTATCCAGAGTGACTTCCATGTCCTAATTACAGGGACAGTCCCCCTGAAGCAATTCTGGGTTAAGGGTTTTGCTCAGGGACCCAGTGGTGGTAGCACTAGAGGTGGGATTTGAGCCTATGGACCTATGGCTCAAGAGGTCCCAGGTAAGTACCCGACCACCACTGCCCCATGTAGAAATGTAGAAAATTCTAAGTGTTAACAAATTTAAGCTCTACTGTACACCAAAAAAAAAAAAAAAAAAAAAAAAGCCTATAGTTTTCAGTCACCTAACCAAAACTATGACATGCTCTGCAAGCACCACCAACCTGCTTTGCCTCAGCAAATCCACATCCTTCTCTAAGGCATCAATCAAAAGAAAAGTGTCTTCTGCAGGCTCATACACCTCAGAGAAAGACCCACGACCAGCATGGGCGTATAAGGGAGTCGGATACATTGCAGCATGTCAGGTAAAGAAGCACGAGAAATATTCCTGGGGAAAAAAAGCAGAGGTCATGAGCTGGACATCACCAAACAGTCCCATCCATTAAGTAGCCCATTTCATTAATTTTTGCTGTTGATTGAGGACATGTGGCTTTGAGATTTTAAAAAGTATGAGATTAGAAAACTTGAGTGCTGTAATCTCAATTATGTTAGGTCAAACACATCGGTGATCAAATAGACATACTGATCTATCAAGTCTTGATCAAGAAAATCAAGACTGACCATACAGCCAAGCTGTTAAGCATGAGCCAGAGATGCAGGGACTTAACCATGCAGGAAAGTGCCTCGCCAGGAGGGGGCCTGGTGCTGGAGGTAGTGTTTTACAGTGTGGATGTTGGAATGCACCATGAACCAGAGACAATTAAAGTCAAGAAGTGCACTATTAAGCAGATGTAAACAACATTAATACATAAATAAAATCAGCCCACAAAATCCCTCCGCAGCCCCAGGTTTCTTCACCAAAGCAACTGTAAAAGTGCTGCTGAGCACGCGAAGGGGTTCTTTTTAGTTTTTTCCTTTGAAGTTGGCATTCAGCGATGCCAACAGTTAAAAGACCCAAGTGTGAAAATTGTGGGGGAAAAAAAGCGCATTACAGGAATCGTCAGAGGAAAACTTACAATGTCTTAAACGAACTCTATAAACCTTTATAACTTTATCCTAAGGTCAGCACGTTTCTTTTTTTAAATCGCTAGATTACATATGCACACTACATCTGGTTGATTCCATTTAACAGCATTAACAGTTTGATATTCAAAAATATGAAGACGACTCAAAAATGCCCTTTAATTAACCTATTAAAATGAAAAGTCATGCAATAATGTTGCCTCTTCATGAACCACGCTGGACGCACCAACACTGCTCATGAACAAAAGTCCTAAATGACTCCCAGAAAGGAGCCACATTCAACTCTAAGGATTTTAAATAGTTTACCAAAAAAAAAAAAAACAGCAGGAAAACTGCCTTACCTTTTCACCGCACCGGACTGTTTTGAAAACGCACATGTACAAACGGAGAGCAGTGTGAAATTGCCAAGAATACGGGGGAGACTTACGGTTGCAACTGCTCCTTGGTTTATCAAAATAAAAGTCCAGTTTCATCATTCAATTATTACATTTCAGTCCATTAACATAAAAGAATAATACATTTTGCCAAGATATATTACAATGACATCGACGTAATTACCGTATTTATTGATTAAATAAATACGGTAGCGGTGGCCTAGCGGTTAGGGCGTTAGCCGTAGGATCGGGGATTCAAACCCCTTCCCAATAGGTTGCCCTGAGGTACCCTTGAGCAAGGTACCGTCCCCATCACTGCTCCCCGGGTGCTTTCAATAGCTGCCCACTGCTGCACGGGTTTGAGTGTGCATGGGTTAAATGCAGAGGTCCAATTTCGTTGTGGTTCATGTGTGCAGTGCCGTAACCTCGCAATGACAAGGGTTGTCACTTTCACTTTAAAACGTGTAGAAAATATAAACTAGGAAGAAAATGCATAAAATTTCTGGTTTATATACATTTTCCACATTTGAACTAGTTCTAAAAAATCTATAAAAGAAACAAACCTACTCAGGTACATTCTACTAACTGTACTTTAATACAAACAAGTGTCAAATATATCAAAAAAGCGTCATTGAAAAGTTTGCTGGGTTTTAAACATAGACACAGAAAGGCGATAATTTGGCCTGATTTCACATAGGGTCAAATGTATATGCATTATACATCAGTACAGGATTGTGTCAGCATCAGACCTACTCAGGTACATTCTACTAACTCCAATTTAATACAAACAAGTGTCAGATATATCAAATAAGCGTCATTGAAAAGTTTGCTGGGTTTTAAACATAGACACAAAAAGGCGATAATTCTGCCTGATTTCACATAGGGTCAAATGTATATGCATTATACATCAGTACAGGATTGTGTCAGCATCAGACCTACTCAGGTATATTCTACTAACTCCAATTTAATACAAACAAGTGTCAGATATATCAAATAAGCGTCATTGAAAAGTTTGCTGGGTTTTAAACACAGACACAAAAAGGCAAATAGGGTCAAATGTATATGCATTATACATCAGTAATGGATTGTGTTAGCATCAGACCTAGTCAGGTATTATTCTAATCGTTATTATTAATAATATGTATATATATTTATATAATTTATATTTAAAAAAAATAAAAAAAATAAAAAAATAAAAAATTCCACATTTAACGTAAGTGTTACCATGACATCCTCTTTTGTGCTGTGTTTATCGTGCGGCATGTACAGCGTAGACTGTCCGTCCAACTATGTAGACTCTTATACCTGTAGGAAATGTGTAACTGTAACGCAGTTGGAGGACAGGATTCGTGTTCTGGAGGGGCACATTAGTACTTTATCTCAGTGTAGTCAGACCGAGGGACGCGTAGTTCCGGCTCAGTCGGAGCTGCTGGCCGAGTTAGACTCGGCTGTAGACCCTCCGGGCCCAGCCGTAGCCGGTTCGGAGCCAGCACCAGCGGTATGTTCAAGGGAACGCTGGGTGACTGCCAAACGGGGGTCCAGGAGCTCAAAGAATGGACCTCCTGCACACCAGTCTTCAATTCGGCTGACGAACAGGTACTCTGCTCTCGGCAGCGCGCCTGCTGAAGCGGAGAAGGTGCTCACAATTGGCGACTCGATTGTTAGGAATGTTAGCGTTCCTAGCCGTCCTAAACCAGTGGTTTCTGTGAAATGCCTCCCCGGGGCCAGAGTCTCTGACATCGAGGCACGATTGGACTCTTACTCCAGCAATGAAGTTCCGACCTTGGTTGTTCACGCTGGAACTAACGATATAAAGTCCCAACAATCCGAGGTATTAAAGAGGAACTTCATCTCAATGTGTTCAAAAGCTGAAACTAAATGTCAGAACTTAATTGTGTCTGGTCCCTTGCCAATTCTCTTTAGAGGAGATGTAACCTACAGTAGGCTGCTCTCTTTCAACCGCTGGCTAGAGACCTGGTGTGCATCTAAAAGCATCGCCTTCGTAAATAATTGGGACCTCTTTTGGGAATGGCCTGGCCTTTATAAAAGGGACGGTCTTCATCCTAACTGGAGAGGATCATACATGCTTTCCCAAAATATGGCAGCAAAATTGCCACTGTGACTCTCTAGAGCACCACCCAGGTCACAGCCCTGTGATCTTAAATCACACGCTGGCTATTATCCCACTACCAGTACACTCTTGGCAGAAACCCAGGTTCCTTATAACACGGCATCCCCTATGTCACACATTAGCTTAGAACCAGACTTCTCCCATCATTACCAGAGAATATCTATTCTTAGTACGATAAGGAAGCAGTATAGTTGCCAATCTAGGGGCTCCTGTGCTGGTAACCTGCTCCCAGTACCAATCATAAAAACAAATAAAACACAGCGTCGGACTAAAATCAAATGTTCACTGCTGAATGTTCGCTCCTTAGGAAACAAGGCAGTGCTTATTAATGAGATGGTACTCGACACAAAGTCAGATATCTGTCTACTGACTGAAACTTGGCTTAGACCCACTGACACCATCCCCTTAGTGGAAGCCTCCCCTGATGGGTTCTCATACCTGCATAAATCACGCTCAGCAGGACGTGGTGGTGGCCTGGCTGCAATTTTTGATGAATCATTTAAGGTTGATTCAAAAACTACTGAGAGCTTCCATACATTTGAGGTGATGCTGCTAAGCATCAGGTCTGATTTAGCGCTCCATATCCTATTAATTTATAGACCTCCAGGACCATATGCTGCCTTTATTAATGAATTTGGCAATCTGCTCTCTGACTTGGTTGTTAGGTTTACTAGATTCGTGATGCTAGGCGACTTTAACATACATGTTGATACAGAGACGGATGCAGGTGCCAAAAGCTTCTTAACGCTCCTCGATTCTGTCAGTTGCACCCAGCATATATCAGGACCTACCCATGTACAAGGACACACGCTAGATCTAATTATCTCGTATGGACTTGACATTGATACTGTACTGGTCCACTCCTTAAATAAACTTTTTTCCGACCATTCTTTAATCACGTTTGAGATTACTATGTCTCCACCGTACCTCAGTGAAAGGACTAGTACAACACGACACCTAAACAGGGCTAAATGTGTTCAGTTTATGGAGGCCGTAACAGAGATAGATTTCACCTGTAACAAAACTGTTAATGACATCACCGACATGTACAATACAGTAGTTGGGCAGATCCTTGATCAGGTCGCCCCAATTAAGACAAAGAAGGTCAGAACTATCAGGCACTCTCCCTGGTTCAATGATCACACATGGGCTGCTAAGCGGGAGTGCCGTACACTAGAACGCAGATGGAAGACAACAGGTCTCCAAGCCTCTCAGGCTCTATGGCTCGCTAAATTAAAACAATATAAGAAAGCTCTATATATTGCTTGCACTGAGTACTATTCAAAACTTATTGAAAACAACAAGCATAACCCCCGCTATTTATTTCAGACACTAGCTCAGCTAACAGACAAAACTGATAAAAGGCCAGCATGTAGTATTACTAACGAGAGGTTTCTTAAGTTTTTTAATGATAAAATTAACAACATTAGGCTCCAAATGTGCCCTATTAGCCCTCAAATTAATCCATTAGCAGAACAGTGCTCACAATATTTTAGTGATTTTAATCTCATTGATAACTCTGAGCTATTTTCTGTTATAACCAAGGCAAAGTCCACAACCTGTCGGTTAGATCCCATTCCAACCAAGCTCCTGAAGGAATCCTTAGGAATACTATCAACACCTATACTTGATATCATGAACGCATCCTTGACCTCAGGTGTAGTCCCCAATCAGTTTAAAACAGCAGTGGTTAGACCACAGCTTAAAAAACCTAACTTGGACCCTCGCTCACCAAGTAATTATAGACCTATCTCTAAT
Source organism: Hepsetus odoe (assembly GCA_017165825.1). Classification (NCBI taxonomy): domain Eukaryota; kingdom Metazoa; phylum Chordata; class Actinopteri; order Characiformes; family Hepsetidae; genus Hepsetus; species Hepsetus odoe. Next base: position 7,747,048 of record CM029386.1, read on the forward strand.
GTCCCGTTTCTCTCTAAGATTCTAGAAAAACTAGTTGCGAGACAACTGCAGTCATATCTAGACACGCATAACCTCTTAGATAAATTCCAATCAGGCTTCCGGCTTGGCCATAGCACAGAAACTGCTCTAACTAGAGTGGTGAATGATATAATGGTCTCGAGTGATGCAGGAAACATCATTGTTCTTGTTCTCTTAGATCTTAGTGCTGCGTTCGACATGGTAGATCACTCCATTTTAGTAAATAGGCTTCACTCCACTGTCGGCATTAGCGGAACAGCCCTTAAATGGTTCAACTCCTATCTCACAAACCATTACTACTTCATCCAAATGGATGATTATGGCACCCCCTCACCTATGTCACTAGTTAACTATGGAGTCCCACAAGGGTCAGTGTTAGGCCCAGTGCTCTTCTCCCTCTACATGCTCCCACTAAGCACTATTATACGGAAGCATAATGTTAGTTACCACTCCTACGCTGATGACACTCAGCTATACCTATCTGTTAAATCATGTGATAAAGCATCAACCGGCACCTTAATTAGCTGCCTCAGTGATATTAGGGATTGGATGAATAACAACTTCCTCTCATTAAACCCCGAAAAAACTGAGCTGCTCTTGTTTTGTAGTAGCGATGTAAACAGGGCCAACTTCATTTCGCATATCCGGGATGCAGGGTTGAAGTTTTCAGTTAGTACTCTGGCACGTAACCTTGGTGTTATTTTCGATTCAAATCTTTCATTTAATCCTCATGTTAATGCAGTTGCGAAGACATGCTTCCTGCACCTTCAAACTACGGCGTTTTCTGTCAATGGAAGACACGGCGAAAGTAGTACATGTATTTGTATACAGTAGATTAGATTACTGTAATGCCCTACTTTCTGGAAGCTCTCAGGGCACATTAAGCACCCTACAGCGCATTCAGAACACAGCCGCTAGGATTGTTAGCAGGAGCAGGAAGTACGACCACATAACTCCCATACTCTCCTCGCTTCACTGGCTTCCTGTTAGGTACAGGGCTGACTTCAAGGTCCTCCTCTTAACCTACAAGGCACTTAAAGGTCTTGCCCCAATATACCTAACCGAACTGCTTAATACCTATACACCTAACCGCCCACTTAGATCCCAGAATAAAGATCTCCTAATTGTCCCTCGCATAAATAAATGTATAGGAGCACGAGCTTTCAGTTACAGGGCCCCTAGATTGTGGAACAGCTTGCCTGCTTCTGTACGGGATGCCGATTCAGTCTCAGTCTTTAAATCATGGCCAAAGACTTACTTCTTTAGTCTAGCTTACCCGCACCAATCACCATAGTGCACCATTACTAATGTCGCTGGTGCTGCTGTACATGCCATCGCACTGTTGTTTCATTTCTGTGTCTGTCACTACTGGATCCTGCTCATTACTGACCCCCTCATTCCATTTCTCTCCCCACATGTCCGGGGGGGCTCGCTGTGGTCATCACCTGAGTCCAATGCCGAGCTACCATCTGGTCTGTGTGATGCATCTGATGCGCCAAGGGACCCTGGCGGCTCATCGGTACCTGGAAGAAACTTGGGACTCCTCACTGATCCTGGAGTTTAAAACCAAACTAACTTTTTTCCTGTTAGTATACCCAAGGGGGTTGGGTAGCCGGTTGACCTTGGACCCTCAGAGGTTTTTTTTTTTCTCCACATAGTGGAGTTTTTGGTTCCTCTCCTTCGTAGTCGTCCGGCTTTAACATCTATTACTGTAACCTGTTCCATCATCGACCATCAATGTAAAGTGCCTTGGGGCAACTTTGTTGTAAAAGGCGCTATACAAGAATAAATTGAATTGAATTGAATTGAATAATGTTTGTGTATAATTTTTTTTTGCAGTTTGTTCTGGTTGTGGGTGATTCTCATCTGAGAAGCCTTGTCGATGGCTTTGTGCCCAGGCCAGGAGGATGCCTTTTCTTTTGGGTACAGCTGCACTCCAGGGGCAAGTGCTTCTGTCCTTCGATGTGAGGTTCAGGGTGTAAGTACTCCTTACGCACCTGACCTTGTGTGCCTCTTAGCTCCTGGGAACAACATCACCATGAGCAACACCCCTGAGCAGTCTGGGAGGGACTTCGCCAACCTTATCCAAGCTGTGTTGAGCCGATGGACTAAGGTATACAAAAGGTTTGAAAAAGATTTTCTTAAGGAAAAAAAGGAAAATAATGGATAACGACTTTTCAAATTGTATTTAGGTCATTGTGATAGACTTCCCAACTCGGCTCACAGTGGATTGTCACGTCCAGGATCTGCTGAGACAGGAATACCATCGCACTGCTAGGAGACTGGGTTTGTTGAGTTGTGTTATATAAAAATATCAACTGTGTTTTATGAGGACTGACAGAATAACTCTGTTGGGCACAAGTTGCACTAATTACTGAACAGAAGTTCAAGATGATTATTTTTGGCCTACAGTGAGTTTGTCAGTGCTGTTTCAGGTGTTTCTCTTTAAAGATGACATGAAATTGAATGTTAATATCATGCTATACGTGTTGCTTGTATTTGTATGACATGTTCTATTAAAACAAAGAGAATTCTGCTAGCGTCAGCAATCCTGTCTCCATAGGAGTGAGATACATGTCCATCTGTGAGCATTTTCCTGAGTCTGCTCTTGACCTGTGGTGCAGAGATGGCGTGCACCTCAGTGATGATGGAGGAATGCCTATCCTGGCACAACTCATCTGGACAGCAGCCTATTTACATCTGTCAGCTCCACCGACACATATTTCCACCTCAATGCCAGCGTCTGCACGTCCGGTATTTTCCCCAAAGGTGGTGGTGACAGGGACCATCAGGAAAGAGACTCAGAAGGACGTGTACAACTGGACTAAGGTGGTAAGAGGTATCTCGAAAGGTGCTGCAGAAGACCAGTTTAAGGAGATTACCTTGGTAAGTATCTCCCTTTTTTCTCAATTTCTTTTTATCATCAGTGTGATGTGAGTGTTTGTTTGAGTGTCTGTTCACTGTTGGTTCAACTGCATGCAAAAGTCACAGATCGCTGCAACCCTTGGTTTTGAAGTTCTTGGTTTGGTTCTTTTTTGGTACAGTGAAAAAAAGAAGACATCAATAAAATGTATTTGAATTAAAACTTATTGTGGAGGGGCAGCGGAGGCCTAGTGGTTAGGACGTTGGTCGGAGGATCGGGGGTTCGAACCCCTTCTCAACAGGTTGCCCTGAGGTACCCTTGAGCAAGGTGCCGTCCCCGTCTCGCTCCTCCCTGCGATGGGCTGGTGACCTGTCCAGGGTGTGTCCCCCGTCCTTCGCCCTGTGTGAGCTGGGATGGACTCCAGCACCTCCCCGCGACCCCACTTTGGACAAGCAGCAGGAAATGACTGACTGACTGACTTATTGTGGAATTTAAAAAATAACATGCAACAAAACACTGGTTTTGTGTTTTCCCTGATTGCAGAACAGCTATGAACAGTGTAATTTTGATTCTGAAGTGCATTCTCATTAGAGATCTGACATGCTTTCCCTCCAACACCTCCGTAACGTTTGATAATGTTTGAATATGTGGAATGTTTCACTCCTAATATGCACACAAACAAACAATTGACAATTGGACAGCAGTGGCCTAGTGTGAAATTTCCTTGGTAACAGTCCATCCATCCATCCATTATCTGCCGCTTGTCCCAAACGGGGTCGCGGGGGAGTGCTGGTGTCCAACCCAGCGCACACAGGGCGAGGACGGGGGACACACCCTGGACAGGTCGCCAGCCCATCGCAGGGAGCCTTGGTAACAGTTTAAAATGCTTTTCAATTTTTAATAAATTACAAGGAGGAATAAATGGATCATTATGAATACAGTGATTACAAAAGATATGATATTGTTTACATTGTATTGGTTGGATCTGAGTAGCTGAGTTGCGAGAATGTGCATATATATACGTGTGTCTGTGTGTATAAATGTATTGTGAACATATTCTATTCATGTTAATGTTTAGAAAAACATTCTTATTATTCCTAGTATTTCTTTTCTGTTTATTTTAAAAATGTATGAATAAATGGGATATTGCTGTATTTTTTTAAAATAAATAAATACTTTTCCTTTTCTGCATTGTATTTCTTTGAATCTGATAACGCTTTTTTTAGGCCGGGAGTGGTGGATGTGTTCCTCACATTGGTGATGCCACAGTCCAGTGCTACCCTAAAGGGCAGATATCAGGGCAGCGTAAAGCAGAAAAGGTGAAGATTCAGGCAAGGAAACAGATAAGACAGGTGATAGAGACAGGTAAGGCTACAGGTATGGAAAGGCAGGGCACGAGGAAGAGAGCAGGTGCAGAAGGTGAAGGCGTGGAGAAGAGGAGGAGAGCAGGTATGGAGATGAGGAGCAGAGCAGGTGCGGAAGGTGAAGTCGTGGAGGAGAGGAGAGCAGGTGCAGAAGATGAAGGTGTAGATTGGAGGTATACTAGGAGGAGAGCAGGTCAGAAAAAGTTTTACTCTTCGGAAGCAAAACTGTTTGGTGGTGCACCTAGCAACAGTAGTGATCAAATAAAATCCATTAATCACAGATCATTTAAAGGTAAAAAACATGCAATATTAGATTATGCTAACATTGCAAAAGCCATATCTTCAGTTAAGAAGACAAAAATTCATAAGGAGATGGATTATGGGTTTTGGATAGATGTTGCTAAATATTTGTCTTGGCCATTTAGTCGCCCAGAGGCAGCAAAACGTAGTATAAAGTCACTTCGTCAGATATGGAATGAAAATAGAAATGATATTCACAACATAGTTGAAACACTGAGTAGCGATTTTTGCACTCAATCATCTGAGCTACAAAAGGAGACACATTCTAGATCTGAACTTCCAAAAATTTCCACTGAACAAAACATAGAGATAAAGAGATTCAGAAGGACTGTTGCTAACAGACTACATAGCACTGACGTTTCTTCTGGGGCACTTTCAGCCAAACAGTTCTGTATTTGTAAATCTCCCAATAAAAAGAAAATGCCAATGATCGCTTGTGATATTTGCAATCAATGGTATCATTTTGATTGCATAGGCATTTCTAACGAACAAAATATAGATTTAGAAAATGTAGGTTATATTTGTGCTGGTGAATTTTGCAAATTACAGATTCTAACAACAGGATTTATTATAAAAAGTGAGTCTAAAAACAAAGGCAATTATAATGTATATAAAGGTGTAACAGATGTATTAGTGCACAGTAAAATAAAAAAATGCAAAAAGATCACTCAGCAACAAAATAGAGAAGGTTGTGACACGTGTCGGGACATAAAACAAAGTGAGGTGATACATGATGATGTGAGAACAGAACAAGATATCAAACCCACAGACCCACAGACCCACAAACAGACACAGTGTATCTGGACAGTGGAAAACAGTTGATCAATACTGCACATGATTTTGAAATGGAAAAGATACAATCTTCTAGCAGTAGCTGTGCATCTCAACCGGAAAGTTTCGCCGCATCTGAAGGCTTTAAAGAAGTTCCTCCTGAAGAACCTTGTAGTTTAACTAAAGCCGTCGCTGAACCAAAGATAGACGAAAACACATTTATCTCAGAGGAAACTTTGAAGTGTGTTCTTTCCAAAAATGCTACTTTTGGGGAATTTAAAGCTTCTGCTCCAAAAAAATCAGATTTTACACTCACCCATGAAGAGTGGGCAGCATTAAATGCCAAAAGAGCTGGTAAATATTTTCAAAAGTACTCTTGGCAAAAAACATTTGTTGAAAAAATTAAAAGGTCAAATCCTTACTGTGTGATTGTTTTCAAAAATCACATTTTAAGTCAAGCTACATTAAGACCCAGAAATACTTCTGTTTTAAGAATACATGGATACTGTGCTTATAAATCCTGCCCAATGTCTTTCTATATAAACTTAGAAAACAAAAGTCTTCAATTTTTAAGGAAAATGTATATACAATAAGAGCTGCTTTATTGTGTTTTCAGACATATCCCTACACTTCAGTTTACACAATAAATTCAAACAACGAATGGAACCTAAATGATAATAATGTTGTTCAGTATTCCTTTGATATTGTCGTCAAGTTAATTTCTAATGCAGATTTTTGCCTTTTGGCCTATGATGTCAGTGAAGAAGTGGTTTTACAAAACTGTTACTTAACAGTGACAAGTCATACCTGTACAGCTGACTGTAAATTACAGTATTCAAATGCACAACACACACGTGTGCCGACAGAACTCACACAAAACAGCAGTCTTTCAAAAGAAGACATTGACATTCTTAGAGGTGGGAAATGGCTAAATGACAGGATAATAGATGCATACATGCAGCTTCTAAGAGACAATAACAAGGACACTTTAATAATGCCATTTATATTTGTGAGTCAAACATTAATGAGTCTTTACTGCAAAGACATAGAAGTCCTTCCTAGTCCACCTAAAAACAGAAATAACTGGTGGTGTTTTAATAATGTAATTGTCCCATTTAACATAAACTCATGTCATTGGGTAATTGTATCATTTGACATGCATAAGTTCAGTAAAAATGAAAAATCTATAACAATTCATGCACGCATCATGGACTCTTTAGATGCATACACAACGGAAATTAAACTAATTCTCACAGTACTACAAAAATTCTTAATAGCCCAATACCTAATACTGCACAATGATGTGATAGAGCTACAATTTGAAATTGAAATTTGTCATTATTGCCCATTTTTTGAAAAACAAACAGATAACAGCAGTTGTGGATTATATGTTTGTTTATTTGCAAAGTCATTATTGTTTGGTGGAAATTATACGAGGCTTTCTGCAGAAGACATGAGAAAAGTTATCGAATACGAACTCAGAACACACACCTGTATACAACCTCAGTGATGTCACGGTCCATCTAGCAGAGTGAAGTTTTGATTTATGTACTCCTGTATTTAGATTTGTGTTGTAGTCCTAGTGAAAAATTGTACTGTGTTGGAGCCTCTCTTTCTATCTTTCTCTTTCTTTCTTTGTTTCTCTCTGTCTCTCCGTTTGTGTGTCTCTGCTTGTGTGTGTTCTTCCAGGTCCTTGGCTGCAGGCTTGTATGGCAACCCCCCCATAACTGGAAGCAACTGGGCTTTAGTGGAACTGGACTGGAAGAAAGACCAAGGAGAGCAGAAGATGAAGCAGTGTGTGTGTGTGTGTATGTGTGTGGGTAGAGACACACCTGTGGTGTTTGAGTGTTCAGTGATTGTTAAGCAAAGTGTGTAAACTTCACTGTACACAGCTTGTCATTTGTTTCATTGTTTTTTTGGACCAAGCTGGAAAAGGTCTGTGCCATATTTGCTGCTTTCCTCCAGGTTTTGAGTTATTTAGGGAGAGAGACTAGATCCCTGTCATTTTTGTTTCTTTTGTTTGGAAGGTTATGCAATGGACTGGGGGGAGTGGGTTTGGCTTTTGTTTTTTGTTTTTTTTTGTTTTGTTTTTTTCTGACCCAGGAGAGATGGCAGTTTTAGTTTATTGGTAATTATGTATTTTCTTTATGTTCTGAAAAAACTGTACACCTGTTGCCCAAATATGAAATCAGGCCGAATTATCGCCTTGTTGTGTCTATGTTTAAAAACCAGCAAACTTTTCAATGACGCTTATTTGATATATCTGACACTTGTTTGTATTAAATTGGAGTTAGTAGAATGTACCTGAGTAGGTCTGATGCTGACACAATCCTTTATTGATGTGTAATGCATATACATTTGACCCTATATGAAATCAGGCAGAATTATCGCCTTTTTGTGTCTGTGTTCAAAACCCAGCAAACTTTTCAATGACGCTTATTTGATATATCTGACACTTGTTTGTATTAAAGTACAGTTAGTAGAATGTACCTGAGTAGGTCTGATGCTGACGCAATCCTGTACTGATGTGTAATGCATACACATTTGACCCTATATGAAATCAGGCAGAATTATCGCCTTTTTGTGTCTATGTTTAAAACCCAGCAAACTTTTCAATGATGCTTATTTGATATATCTGACACTTGTTTGTATTAAATTGGGGTTAGTAGAATGTACCTGAGTAGGTCTGATGCTGACACAATCCTGTACTGATGTATAGTGCATACACATTTGACCCTATATGAAATCAGGCCAAATTATCGCCTTTTTGTGTCTATGTTTAAAACCCAGCAAACTTTTCAATAACGCTTATTTGATATATTTGACACTTGTTTGTATTAAAGTACAGTTAGTAGAATGTACCTGAGTAGGTTTGTTTCTTTTATAGATTTTTTAGAACTAGTTCAAGTGTGGAAAATGTATATAAACCAGAAATTTTATGCATTTTCTTCCTGGTTTATATTTTCTACACGTTTTAATCAATAAATACGGTAATTACGTCGATGTCATTGTAATATATCATGGCAATATTTATTATTCTTTTATATAAATGGACTGAAATGTAATAATTGAGTGATGAAACCGGACTTTTATTTTGATAAACCAAGAAGAAGTTGCAACCGGAAGTCTCCCCCTTTATTCTTGGCAATTTCACACTGCTTGCTAGGTTCACGCTACTTACAAACGGGCGCCTATTAACTTCCGGTTGCTCTTTAAAAGCATTGTGGTACTTGTAGTTTTTTTTTTTTTTTTTTTTGCGTTGACCTCCAGTTCAAACGTTTTCAACAAAACTTTAAAAGCTGTGTTTAAAGGAGATGTGAGATATCACGTTATCACGTTTTCGGCGTGTTTTCGACATATTTCAGCCGTTTTATGATGCTTATGAAACGTTATTTCAGTATTTGTAGCATGTCAGTGTTGCATAACAATTTAAAGATGTTGGGTGTGGTAGAAGCCAACCAGGCTGCTGTGGCTTTTTTATTCTGTTATCTGTGGCGACCCGACGAGACATGCTGGCACCATCTAGTGTGACCTTATGTTACCAAACTACACAGTTTGCAGTCGGTTTTGAAGGAGACAGTGATGGCTTCTCTGCATTTTCTATCTCAGATGTGTATGCCAAGATTTAAAACAAATGCAAAGGTCTAGACAATTACAGACTAGCGGAGAATGCTGAACAATCGTGAATGATCCACTTATGCTCTTAGTTTGACAGTGCTGTACCATAAACACGGGGACACGGGGAGCATCTCCAGATGGTCCCGGTTAGAAACTTCCATGCGCTGTTTTAGTAATTAACAGTCAGAATTATAGACACGAGTGGGACACATAAAGGTTGTAAAATGTGTAATTTGTTTTCCTTTTGTGAGCACAGACCGATAAGACAAACAAATTGGTTTTAATTTGGATTTGTCTAGGTCTCCAGAGCTCCACATGCACCAGGATGAAGTCCATGCCTGGATTAATGCGCTGGAGGAGCCGATTTAACAAAGTGACAACTAGACAAGTACATGCAAATAACACTAATAGGTTTAAATAAAAAAAGTATGTTTTTTTTTTTTATAGAAAGTGTGCTCTTAAAAGGAACCTTTTAAAAAAATTATTATTATTTATTTTATTTTATTATTATTATTTTGAGTGAATGAATGGATTAGAAAGTTTCTTCTTCATGGAAAAAAAACTGCATGGAGAGACAACAGAGGGCAGCATTGATCTTTGTGAAAATGCTTTGAAGGCCCTACTTTTGCTTGAAGGTATAAAAGGTGCTCTGTGGAGAGAGGGGGAGAGGGCGGTGTTGATGTTCACCACACGTATCACACCTGAACCAAAAGATTTAAAAAGTCACACTTGTTTGAGTACTCTTTAGGCCCAGGAGCAATTCTGGAGAGATCCATGAAAATCAGTCCACAGTTGTACAGTGGAAACTGATGCAAGTGCAAAAGCCTATAAGTCAACCTGTAAGTAAAACACTGATCAAAATGAGCACATAAATCAAAACTGTACACCTATCCGCAAGCAGTATCCAACACTACGTTCCTTAAGCTACTTTCTTTGATACAGCGATGCTTCTGCTTAAACTGGCTGTGGTAGGACTGTTATGAACCTGACTGGGACGTTCTGTACTGACAGCCGTTACTAAATAAATAAAGGTGCAGTTAAAAGAAGTTAATTTGAAAGAACTATGCTCACTAGTTTTTCATCTAGAAGCATCCTGTGTGACCCATTGTGAGTCTTCTTTGTACTGAATGTATTTATTTTGTGTTTTAGGTGGGAGAAGCTGATGCTGACATGTCAGTCAGGTGGTGAATGTTTTTTTTCCTCTCTCTCTCTCTCTCTCGCTCTTCTCCAAGGCAGCTGATCTCTACAATGGTGTCTAACGTATCCCAGACGGCCTCGTCTTGACTATGACCTTGCCATGATCCACAGAAGAGAGTATTTAACACTTTCCAGACTCACTGGCCCCAAAAGGCCAGAGAATGAGCGGGTAAGCGGGTCTGGAGGCTGAAGGGGAGGGGAAAGACCCCAGAAGCATCCAGCTGACTCTACAGAATTTAATTCTGCTCTATTTACCTTTATTTTCTTAGAAATTGAAGTTGTGGAAGGTCTTTGTTGCAAAGAGAGCTTGGCAACATGTCCATTTTGAGTGCAGGCTTACACACTTTTCAGGATACACATCATTCCCCAATTTTGTTTTTTTAAATGGAAGTCTTTTTGCACCATGCAGTCAATCATCACAGACAATAATTTTAACACATTTTTCTCTCTTTTTGGAACAGAAAGCCAACTGACCCAAAACACACAGAAGTCAGAGGACAGTTCCTTCAGCCTGGGCAGCTTCTTCAATGTCTGCCTATTTGCTTCTACTATTAAGTATGGGGGTGAGTTTAAAACATATTCCTGAATTCATCTTACAGGTTCTTTAAGGAAAATGGTTTATGTAATACTATATCTTATTTCTTACTCCAATGAACCTTTATAATAAAAAGAAATGCAAGAAATAGTGGGGAATCCAAAAGCAGGTTAGAAAGCAGTTGCTTTTCAGTACTTTTTGACATATACAGCATTTTTATGGCTATAACATTAAAATCAAATCAAAGTAGAAGTGAGTGCATTTAGTGCCAAGTAGGGCCAGTTTCCAAGAAAGGGGTGCTAGTGGACCTACTAGTGCCATGCACAGCATATGTTCTTTGTGCAGGATGTTCAGTCCTGGCCACTCAGCGAAAGGTTCAGCCAAACTGAACATAATAGATTTGTGGGATAGTTTTACGAGCGACTGGCGCATGCTGGGATTAGGAGACTGCATTTGAGGATGTCGTTTGACACCAATGACTTCAAAGTAGTTCCGTTGTAAGGACAAATCACAGGAGGGGTTGCTGTGCTGAAGAACATTTAGTTATTTTCTGAAAGTGGTGATAGAAAATAAGTCACACAATTTTTACTACAGCAAAGATGATTTAGACAAGTTTTTCTTCTTTGGTTTTGCCCTGAAGCTGTGAGATTAATGTAACTAAAAAGTGAAGGACATTAGAGTGCCATTGTTTGAGACGTTATTAATGAACAACATTGTATTTCTGGTTCAGTCATATTCATGATTTATTTATAATACTCTGCCTGAAAGCTGTACACAGTCCTCTGTAAGATAAGCTAAAGGCTCCATTTCAAGGCCATTACTTCAGAAGAATACGTTAACAATGTTCCCAACCTGGACACAAGACAGACTAACTTCAGAATGCTATAAAACTTGCATCTGAGACAACCATAGTGTAAAGTGCATTCTAAATCATTAAAGAAGGGAAGTGAAAACGTGTGTTCCTCAGAGACTTTGCCAAACTCAATCACTTGTCGCTATTTTGGTACAATCAATTAAACTATCTTCTTGTTCCTCCCCTTACATTTACATTTGCAGCATTTAGCAGACACTCTTATCCAGAGCAACTTCCATGTCACTCATTACAGGGACAGTCCCCCTGGAGCAATTCAGGGTTAAGGGTCTTGCTTAGGGACCCAGTGGGGGTAATGCCAGAGGTGGGATTTGAACCTGTAACCTCTTGAGCCATAGGTCCATAGGCAAGTATAATCCTTAACCCTTGACCTTAACATTGAGGAATACATGTTGTACTGCATTTTTTTCTGTAGAAATATGGGGTTAGATTTGGTTGGCCTCATCCTTAGAACAAGGATGGCCATAAATGTATGTTGTATTGCTGATTATTGTATACTCTGGATTATTTCCAGAGTATCATCAAGAATGCAAAGCACTGTTGTTTGTCTTTGCCCACTTAGCTTTCACATTATTTGTTTTAAGCCAAATTCAGTCGACTCACTTCATTCTTCTGTGGTCTTGGCTGTGCTCCAAAACACACTTTATAAATAAGCGTTTACAAACGTCTAATTTGAAAAGACTTGAGTGCACGTAAGATTAGTGTTGCTTGTGTATGCCTATGGCAGAGATACTGTGTTAATACAATGCCATCCGAGGCAAAACAGATTGGAAATCACTGTATTTATGTAAGTTTAATAAATTAAATGCGGAGTTGGTTAGAAAAGTGCAAGCTCAAAAGAAAAAAGAAATTTAAAAAAATAGCACTCTGATGAGCATATCAAGTAACTTAAATCTAAATTTAGCACTTGGAAACCTTTAAACTTTGATTTCATATGTGCTTTGTCATAATCTGCACAATAGTTAATGTAATTTTAGGCTATACACCACAGGCAGAAAAGACAACTTTGGCCTAACCAGTCAACATCCAGATTTGTCAAAAAACAACATTTCAGAAATGTGAGACCCTAGCAGAAAATGTTAGACTATTTACCTCTTCTCATACAGTACTGTGTAAAGGTTTTAGGCAGGTGTGGGGAAAAAATGTTGTAAGCAAAGAATGCTTTCAAAAATGGAAGTGTTCATTTATTTTCATCAATCAACAAAATGAATGAATGAACAAATGAGAAATCAAATCAAACCATTACCATTTAACGTGGAAAAGCCTGTTTCCTTCATAAATGAAACATCTAAATAAAAGCAAAACGTAGCATATTCTCAAAATGCTTTTCTCTATATTCTGGACTAAAAACCACAGCTTTTAGAGAACCTACAAATATGAAATTGCAAATTGTACATTCATTTCAGTTTCTAAACCCATTTGGGATTAGGATAGTGTCGCGGTGGCAGGGAGCAGGAAGGACGTCATGGTGGAGCCAGAGGTTCTAGAAATAAGTTTATTTAACTTAAACTGGACTCGAAACTGGACCAAGAAAAAAAAAAAAAAAAAAAAAAAAAAAAACTATAATCAAAATCCAGACACGAAACTGGAACACAGACAAAACCACCCGTAACGCTAACAAAAGTACAGTGAATGAGCCGCACTCTGTTCTGACTCATTGAGGCTTAAGTAGTCAGCCTCAATGTAGCACACCTGTGCCTTCATGAGCTCAGGTGTGCTCCATCAGAACAGAGCACCCTCTACTGTGAGTAAAATGAAACAAAACAACAACAGAACACCCCAAGTCCTGACATCACCCCCCCTCTCAAGGGCGCAACACCGGTGCCGGAACCTGGACGGGAGACAAGCCAGAACAGAAAACAGAAACATAGCCCCTTTAATGGGGGGTACCTGGTCAGGTCCAAATTCACAGATTAACAAACAAATACAGGAAGGGGGACCCAGACCAGCCAGTCATGTCTCGGGCTGTTGGCAGCAGAGAGGGGTACCCCAGAGTTTCAGTCCATATCTTTGTAACCAAGTCCCCTTGGTACTTGTGTTAAGCCGTACATTCTTTCGGTGTCTTTCTGCTGGATTTGAAACCTACACTTTGACATTCGGAGACCTCTGGTGCAGCTGCCACATCATTATGTTCTACAACTCCTGGAAGACATTCTGGTATCAGCGCTGGAGTGGGTTCCAAAACAGGTTCAGTAACAGTGATAGGTCCAGGAACTGTCTCAGGGAAAGATTCTGAATCTGATAGGGGAGTAAGCTCTGAAACTTGCACAGGGGCAGCTTCTGGAACTACTTGTGGGGTATGTTCTGAAAGAAGTTCGCTAAGAAGTCCTCGCCTAGCTGGCTGATAGGACTATTCAGAATCCCCTGACCTCTGCTGCAACCTAGCTTTCCTCCTCCATACTGGGAATGTGGAGGGGAAATAATCCTGAAACTTAATTCCTTGGTCTTCTCTGTTGTGATACAAGTTTATATTCTCACCTGAAGTATCTGTGGACAGGATCTCCACCAGAGGCTTTCTCTGCCAGTGTTCCAAAGCAGTAATCAATGCCGGTGATTTCAGAAGAGACCTAATCGTTATGGGTACCTCTGTCAAGGAGTTGGTTGTACGGAAACGCCTTGTTCTCCCTGACTCACCACAGGGGCCCTTGAGGAATGGTCCGCCTCACTGGAAAGCCTTGGCTTGAAAGAGTTTGCAAGAGAGCTAAACATAGATGAATCTTTGTGGTTCATAGAAGAGTCCCTCTTGGCCCTGTGACACTCTGCTCCATGTACCTGCAGGGTGAGTCTCACGGAGTCCAGGTTCTCATAACCACAGTGAATTTAGTTTCAAAATCAAACATATAAAACTGTGCATTACCTGCCCTCCTTGACCATACTCTCTGGGTGGGTCCTGCAGCTCAGTGGGTTTTCTGGTTTCCCCTCCTGGCTTTTTCCAGTTCTGCCTGCAGAGCGGCATTGTTGCCTTGCACCTGCTTCAGCTCCTGCATGAGTCCACTGACTTCTACTCGAAGCTCACCATTGTCTTGAGCTAAAACCTCTTTCCCTTTCCATGGTGGCAAGGTCACTCTGGCAAAGAGACAAGAGTCCTTTGGTCTCCTCAAGCTGAGAACGCAGAGTGGTGAGCTTCTCTTCGTGTTTCAGTCTTTCATGGGTGGCTGAGCTGGTTATCTGCAGAACAGAGGTCTTGCTCTCTGTCAGCTGTTGGTTGAGCCTCGTCAGCAATTCCCTCTGTTTGATCTGATCATCTCGTAGGTGAATGTCTGCGAGAAGTGCACTGTGCTTCAAGTTGGCCTGTCTGAGGCTTTCTGACTCAGCCCTGAAGTCCTCCTGGGTGCTGTTCAAGTTTTCGGTTAGCCAAAGTATCTGTTCACTGAGATCCTTACAGACCTTCTCACGCTCTAGGTACCTAGCCTGCTTTTCCTGAAGTTCCCCATTTACTGTAGCTAGTTCCTCTTCAAGGGAATGTACTCGAAACTGGTGGCTCACCTGCAGCTGGTGTTTTACAGCCTGAAGAGAGGCGTTTTCATCCTCCAATTTCTTACACTTTGTTTTCAAGGCGTTCAGATCCTGGTTCCGCGTACAAATTTCTTGATCCTTGGTGAGGAGCTCAGCCTCCATTTCCTGGAGCTGCTCGACTAAAACATTTTTGGTCTGTCTTTCTGAGCCCAGAAAAGACAGCCAGACCTTCTGAGATTCCTGTAGTTCATGTTCTAATTCTTGAATTCTCGAAGTTATTTCTCTCACCTGAAACGGCTCCTCTGTTGCCCTCTGCCCGGCAGACGGGTATGTGGAGCTGTGTTTGGGCACCACACCGGGTGTGTGCCTCTTGCCCTTTTTTTGTTTCTGCGGGGTATCCGCCATTTTGTCGCAGTGTTTCACATAGGGCGGGGTCTCCGCGGACAGACCGCTGTGATTGGTGCACAGTGCTGTCTCCGCAGACGCACCGCTGTGATTGGTGAAGGAGGTGGGTTCGACCGATATCCAGCATTGCGGTTGGTGGGGAGCAGGAGCCGGTAAAGAAAGGGGCGTGAACAAAGCCTCTTCCTCGAGGGACCGCCCCATTAACATTACCTCTATAACGGCTTGTACAGCCCTCTCAGTTTGGCCATATTCCTCCAGCCGTTCTTTGGCCTCCAGAGAGGGAGCAAGCTGGATTAAGCGACACAGCAAGTCAAGGCGTCGCGAGAGCTCAGTGGCGGTGACTCTCTGTACTTCACCAATGGCAGCACTGCTAGGCGGTCTTCAATCATGGCTCCCAGTGCACGCTCTTGCTCCTCCAGCCGCTTCTCAAGGCTCCTGATGTCCCAATTTTGGCGGCTCATTTCTGTCGCAGTGGCAGGGAGCGGGAAGGACGTCATGGTGGAGCCAGAGGTTCTAGAAATACGTTTATTTAACTTAAACAGGAGTCCAGACTCAAAACTGGACCAAGAACAAAACTATAATCAAAATCCAGACACGAAATCACCAATAACACTAACTAAAGTACAGTGAATGAGCCACACTCTGTTCTGACTCATTGAGGCTTAAGTAGTCAGCCTCAATGTAGCACAGCTGTGCCTTCATGAGCTCAGGTGTGCGCCATCAGAACAGAGAGCCCTCTACTGTGAGTAAAATGAAACAAAACAACAACAGAACACCCCAAGTCCTGACAGATTTTTGTAAAAAAAAAAAAAGAAAAGAAAGGGTTAAAAATGACCTGCCAAATGCTTTCATTGTGCTTAGTGTTTGCTAAATTGAACATTAAAAATGATTTTAATAATATGTCCCATCTTGGAGTGTTTTCACAGTGAAGTAAACACTACATTACACTTTTGGTAACACTTTTGTTGGTTTCTTCAAAATGTATACACTGTTCATATTTAGATGGATATGCTCTGAAGATTCATTCAAGAAAAAAAAAAAAACCTCTTCTCTCTTTAGTGTCTGACCTCTGAAACAAAACTCTTTCCATAATCTCCAGTCAAAAATGCTTTCTCTTTAGTGTCTGACCTTTTGAAACAAAACTCTTTCCATGATCTCCAGTCAAAAAATGCTTTCACCTCGTGTTTTGATTTTGATCATCATTCACCAGAGGGTACAACACTGGCCAATAATTAGATTAGAATTAGATTTTTACCTCCCAACTATCCTCACCACTAAGCTTCAAGACCTTTCCTGATACCATGTTTAACTCATCTGTCATTGTACAGAAACAAGAAAACTGTGTTCATATTACCTTTTCACACTGACTATAATAAATCCAGCCATTATCAACGTAAGAGAAAATAAAGAGTGAGCAACAGTAACAGTCTAGGTGTTAACTAAGTGAAAATAGTTGGAGCTACATTAAGAAAAATAAGTTTATTCACAAATACTTGAATAGTTGAAAAAAGTTGTATTAATTTGAAAACAAAAGTTTACTTACATACACACTAGAAATGGTCACTACCCACTCCTAACCAGTATAAAACACTTTGTAACTGGGTGTTTCTGGTGGGACTGGAATGTGGTGCATGCAGCCATATGACATAGACTTCTGGCCACCAGTTCAATCCCATAGCACCTTTTTTTTTCGCTGCTCTGGATTCATAAAAGTCAAAGCTGTGGAAATATGACCAGCGGGAAATGCTACATTCCTTACATTGAAGTCTCACAAATGTAGGGCTATTAAATATGAGCTTATGAGAATTCCATATGAATGCAATTGTCACTTTCAAACAGCTAGAAGACAGGTGTGGTGAAAACCATAAGAGAGCCACATTCGAAGGACTGATACTTGTTGTGTTGCTTGAGTGCCTCATTGCTGACTGAAATATTATGGAGACCTACAGCACTCTGGAACTGTGTTTGAACTACGTGAAACCATTAGAAAGATAGATTATTCATGCCATGAGTTTATTGGAATTTACACAGGTGATATGTCTCTGGTTACACAGATTCTAACACACTCAGGGATATGTTTGAACATAAGCAATCACTCAGCTGGGTTGATGGGGCCAAGTTTAATACTTGCACAGAAGCTTTTGGGGCTCTTGCCAGATGCAGGGGTGAGGCAGCATATGCTGTATTTATCAAAATAAAGCCGTGAAAATTATAGTATTTATTACATCCCCACTGTGCATCTTTCCAACCTTTGAGCCAGATTTTTACCCTGATCTGTTTTAGATGAAAAGGGGAAAGATGAAGAGAGGAGATGAGGCAAAGAGGAGAAACATTTAAATAGGGACCCTGAAGAAGGTAAATTACATTGAGGTTCTCTTTGAAGAAGAGAAAAATTGAGTCTACAAGAGATTAAAGTAAATGTTAGAAAGTTGAGTGATGAGACGTACTGCAGTGTGGCAGATAAAAGAAGTATATTTTAAACTTTTTTTTATATTTTAAGTTTTTTTTTTTAGGGTTTTTTTTTAGGTTTTTTTTTAGGTTTTTCTTTAAGTTTTGAGGATATTAATCAAGTTATTGTGGAAGCTAATTGAAGCCAATCATTTCCAATTAGCAAACAGCATACTGTTATCTATGAAAATGGAGAAAAGTACAGACAGTTCAGGCCTCAAGGTGCATACTGATGCTGTGTGTGACTCAGTGTTGGACCACATAAGCGGCTCAAATTTTTGATCTTGCTATCATTAATATACTATATACTCCCATATACTAAACAGAATAAAACCTTTAGGCAAAAGGGTCACCTAGTTCACACTTAAACTGAAAAGGGGTTTAAAGATAAAATTGTATGAACAGCCACTGAATGCAGTCTGAGCTTTACCTTGGAAAATACTAGGAGTTCTATTATCTTCTTAAAAAAAATCCAGACCGGCGGTATCTGAGGTGGGGCTGCAAGCAAAAATGCTAAATATGCAGTAAATAATTTTAATCTATTGCAATCTGTTTATCTTCTCTGAAGTTCTTCATAGTCACATTAATGTTATGTACAGATAAAAGCATTAACAAGGAGCATGGGCTTCAAGTAAGAGCTCCCTTTACATTTTGTGTTCATGTTATGAAAGTGAAAATGACTATCCTCGTCATTGTGAAACACAGCACAACGAAACTCAACCTCTGCGTTTCACCTATACACACACACACGCAGCAGGTGGCAGCTATTGAAACCGCCCGAGGAGCAGTGACAGTACCTTGCTCAAGGGTACCTCAGGGCAACCTACCAGTGAGGGAATCGAACCCACAATCTTCCAATCGGGGGCCAACTCCCTAACCATTAGGCCACCGCTTGTTTGCTAACTTATTCTTATAACTCTAGGTCATTGTGCACTCTGGGCCCCACAACACACCACTTAACCAAAACTAACAAGGTCTCCCTTAAGATTCAATCATATTTTGGCTTTATCTCATTTAAGGCATTGACATCTGCAACAGACTGTTGGTTTGTTTGCTTGTCTCTGCTGTTTGTTGATGTTTTCTGAGCTCTATCATGTTTTCCATCATTATACTAAAAGCTTTACGCTGAGCGAGGATGCAAACACATTCAGAACAGAATTTCCATCATGAAATTTTATTGATCAGCTACATCAGAGAAACAATGAAAGGTAACTGAAGTTTGAAGTGCTGGCATTTGCTTACTGCAATGGGCTGCAATTAAATAGACTAAGACTTTACATATCAAAACGTTTGAAAAATCACTTTAATAGAGATGATTAACTTGTAGGAATTGTTCACTTTCTGCACAAGCATTGAAAGGATAAAAATTGGATTTACTCTTTTCTCTTCTCTCATTCACTTAGACACTCACACATATACAGACAGGCCTTGCTAGGCCCCATAAAGTGAGAATTTAGCCTACATTCACTACTGGGCCAATAAATGGCAGGCTAGGAATATTTTTGAAGTTAATTATGGTGTGTTGGGGGCACATTCAGAGGGAGGGGTACTTCAGCTGATGCTTCTGTCCACAGAGAGCAGCAGTGGTCAGGAGCAAGGAGAGAATGGATAATAACAGCGGGGCTTTTTCCTGAACTGTCACCACACACCTGCAGAACCACCCTGGGACCCTCATGTCCCACAATGGGGGTGTCATGACGATTAATGACCATGTGGAAAAAATGAGTATATTCAGCCTTAGACTGGGACTTGCCATAAAAGGTCTACAGTATTTGAGGGGCTACAAGACTTTAAATACTGAGGGTTAGAGCAACCTGTGACCTTTAACATGTCTTGATTCCCCATGGAGGATACTCTTTGAAATACATCATGCTCTTTGATATTCTCTCCTCATTGCAAAGCAAAAAATTATATTGAGACTTAAAAAAAAAATTCAATTTCAAAGTAAAATTTCAATCAAGACACTGTTTGTATAGTAATATTCAAATGGTCAGGCAATCACAGTGCATGTTTTATTTATTTGCTAGCTGAAAATTAGTATGCGTACAACAATACTTTAGTCCATTTAAATGCATTATTACTGTTTCTTTGCTGATTTTAACATAGTTACAGAAAATATGAAACATTAGGGGTCTGTTTCCCAGATGGGGATTATGATTATGTCATGAATATTTTCCTTTCAATGCAAAATAACCATTAAAAACTACACTTATTCCTTGGCAAATAAACAGCTGGCCTGTTTTTAGTACATTTTATATTTTGTGGTTGTTGGTCATGAAAAACAGCATTACTGGGGTTAAAGAAGGAACCACATGAGGTAATTTGTCTCTGAATTTTTAAGTGAAAACACACTTCTAATTTCCTTTCCTATAATAATCTTCTTCTCCTATCAACTGCTCCCTTTTAAGGGTTACCACAACGGATCATCCATTTTCATTTATTCCTGTCCTCTGCATCTTCCTCTTTCAGACTGACCGCCTGCATGTCCTCTCTCATCACATCCATAAACCTCCACTTTGGTCTTCCTCTTCCCTGGCAACTTCCACTCTCCTCCACTTCCTTCTCTCCTCTTCCCTCCAGACATGCCTTCCCCCTCTTCTTTTTCTGCTCCTTTGGCCAACAGTAGCCCAATATCTACCAGTACCCTGTAGGCTAACAGCACTGGTGGCGGCTATTGTTTACCTAGGCCTCAACCAGTCTGGTATGGAAGTCTGTTTCATTGTCCGCATATTGATTTGGCAAAAGTTTTACACCGAATGCCCTTCCTGATGTAACACTCCCCTTTTATCCAGGCTTGGGACCAGCACTGGCTTGTGCATCCCCAGTGGTAGGGTTAATTTCCCTTCCTATAATAATGGAAGTAAAATATGTTTTGGTGAATGAAATATTTTGGTGGTGGTGGTCCAGTGGTAGGATACTTGCCTATGGACCTATGGCTCAAGAGGTCCCAGGTTCAAATCCCACCTCTGGTACAACCACCACTGGCTCCCTGAGCAAGACCCTTAACCCTGAGTTGCTCCAGGGGGGACTGTCCCTGTAATTAGGACATGTAAGTTGCTCTGGATAAGAGCGTCTGCTAAATGCCGTAAATGTAAATATGAATACATGATCCACCACTGGTAACTAAAAAACTAATATATAGGTTATGAGTGAGAATTTGAGAATTATGCAGACAATTATGCATATAAACCCTTGGAGTTTAGGGATTATCACAGAGTTTAGTGTTTATCACAACCATCCACAAAAAATGTGTGGCCACTGTAGAAGAGTGTTTGTGTTCATGTGTGTGTGTGTGTGTGGCAGTAAAGCCATTGAGTGGCCTTGAAGTATATTTATGTGCTTTCATGCTATAGTTGCAGTCTCTCTTTATGGACTCATATACAGATAACTTTACAAGATGATTTATGGAGTCACGTGTCAGACTGAACTTTGTGTAGCTGAACTTTGGCCTTCTAGTCCATTTCATGTTGAAGGAGAACTGCCTTATCAACTGGGACCACACAGGACCCGACAGAGGCTGTCAACTGAGTGGAAAAAGATGAGCTGTGCCATGGTTCTTTGTGAATATTTTTTGACAACTTGGCTTTTCCTTTGCTATAACACCCCCACCACCATTCTGTCAAAACCCCCCAGAACAAACACATTTTGTCAAACACATGGTCTAGGGGCAAGCAGCGGCCACAATTCACTGTGCAATAATAAGCAAAAGTGATTCATTGTCACTGAGCAATATTCTTTTCTACAGATAGGTGTTTTGCTTGGAAAGCCAGAAGTGTATTTAGTGGGTATATTGTTTCTATGAACTAAAACATGCCTTCAGGACTGTCTATATCAGTCAGGTACAACAGGACTTTTTTTTTTATATCACTCTCATTTAACACATATTAGCTCTGCTTTCTGCCTCCCTTTGAAAATGCCACTGCTTCAGGACAGCTGTTATTTTGAGAGGCTTTGAAATTTAAATTTTCTGTCAGATTCTCCATGATAACGTCAGAGTGAAAACAGTTATACATGACCTGGGAAAGCACAAACAGCACCAGAGGTCACATTTGTAGATATAGGTTTGAGATTAAAATCTTAACATCTTGATCTTAAAATGAAACAACATATGTAGTTTCTAGCCAAAACAATTCAAAGCCTGCTAGAATGCATTGAAAAATGCTCAGTGAAAATGGTTTAAAAAGTCAAAAATTGAGAAAAAAGTAAAATACAGTACTGTGCAAAAGTTTTAGGCAGGTCTGAAAAAATGCTGTAAACAAAGAATGCTTTCAAAAATTTAAGTGTTAATCATTTATTTTCCTCAATCAACAAAATGCGGTGAATGAACAAAAGAGAAATCTAAATCAAATCAATACTTGGTTTGACCATCCTTTGCCTTCAGCATCAGTTCTTCTAGGTACACTTGCACACAGTTTTTGAAGGAACTCGGCTGGTTTGTTCCAAACATGACTGTGTTTCAACCTACATGTGACATTGATGATCATTAGCACCTGTTTGATAAAATTGGTTGATCATACACCTGACTATAATCCTACAAAATCCCTGACTTTGTGCAAGTGTACCTATAAGAATTGAAGCTGGTTTGAAGGCAAAAGGTAGTAACACCAAATATTGATTTGATTTAGATTTTTCTTTTGTTCGCTCACTTTGCATTTTGTAAATTGATAAAAATAAACAATCATTATTTATATTTCTGAAAGCATTCTTTTGTTTACAGCAATATTTCACACCTGCCTAAAACTTTGGCACAGTACTGTATATCCTCTTTATAGCATCTAAACCAATCAGTGTCTTTAGTTTAAAGGTTAAAAATGGCTGAAATAATTTGTCCTTTGTTGGATTACAAGGATGCCTTGATTAATCAAAGCACTGCTGTGATAAGTCGCCTTGTCAAAAACACTATTTGATCAGAAGCTTTTCTGAATATTGCTGTGTTTTGTGATGTCAATATTACAGAGACCAATAAAGTGATAATGATTATAAGATATATTGTGTGGCCTTAATACAAAGAAAGCGTTTTTTATTTCATTTTTTAGATGTGATAAGCAATGGCTAATGGGTCATTTTAAATGTGGAGTATAAAATGGGGAAAATAATCCTGTGTGTCATAAAGCCAAATAAATAAAATTTCAAGGAATAAAAGAGATATAACCTTCAATTTAAAAAAAAAAGTAATGCAGTCTTAACTTATAAACTAGATAATAGTCGCATCTTGCCTTTGAATGTTCTAATGCTGTTATGATTAGGTATAGGCATATTTATTATTCACTCACATCCTTTTTTTTTTGGGGGAGGGGGTTGTTTTGTAAATCATCATCTTCACCTTGAAATGCTGTCTTAAATGAAGGATCCTTCCTTCAGGATGTTTTCATAAGCTCAGTCAAAACTCTTGGGAGATAAATGAAATGTAGTATCTATTGGCCATTTTTAATGGGCTACTGTAATACTGTTGCCTTCATTATCATACAGCAAGACATCTGAAATAATTAGTTGACCCCACTTGTGCCAACATTATCATAACCCTGCAGTTGTTTGACGTTTGGCAAGTGTGAGGCCCAAACTGTTTCATATTGTAGAGCAGAAAATTAAACACATTCTGCAAATGTACTAAACCATTTCTGGCCTGCCACAACTGCATCTAAAAACATGTGCTCTGTATGTTTTTAATTTCCTAAGAATGCTTGAAGTTGTTTGTCAAAAGCTGTCTCTTTTCCAGGGCTGGCGCCATGAGGGAGTAAATGGAAAAGAATAGGAAATTCTGATGAGATGGTGGTTGGCGGGTGCCTATCCATTTCTCCATCCATTTCTCTGAACTGCTTATCGTAACCAGGGTTTTAGGAGAAGCTGGAGCCTATCCCAGTACTGGCGTGAGAATTTCATTGAAAATAGTTTGTGATTACTCCAGTGACTTGAAGTGAAATCATGCATTCCTAGGGGTGTACCAGTGCATTATCACACAGGCACACACCAGATAAATTATAAAATAAACGTACCCCACCTTTTGCTTTGTCTGGAATGCTTTTATGTCGAGCATGTCAGGTGATTTTAGTGGAGAGGGCAATCCATGATACTATATTAAATGAGTAGGCCAAAGTCCATGCTAGCAAAGTCAAATGAGTCAAATTCAAGAGTCTGTATTCTGGGCCATCATTTTGAAGGTTTGATGGTGTCTTGCTAAGAATATCACCAGTCATATCACTGCATCTGTCCTTTGAAGACTGTTAGTTATACTACCAAGATAAGATACTTCTTTCAACTTTCTAGCACCACTGGATCCCTACCTGCTGTATTTGCTTTTATGATATTTGTCTTCCTTTTCTGTTGATGTGCTGCCCACCATGCAGAGGTGGTAAATGCAGGGTTTGTTTTCTACTGCATCTGTTCACAATTGTGTTACAGTAGAGCTAGGACAGTGGTGTCAAACTCCAGTCTTGGAGGACCAGTGTCCAGCACAGTTTAGTAGTCCCCCTCCTCAACTGCACTATACCTTGCAAAGTGTAAAATCACCAAACTTTGCTGAGCGCTGACCCTCCATAACTAAGTTGACGCCCCTGCACTAGGTAATTGACAAAGCTTAAATCTTCAAGTTGAATAGGGTGCTGAACAGGGCGCTGAATAGGGTGTTCTGTGGATTCCTGTTCTACTTAATGATGTTTCTCATCTTGTTCAGCCTTAGAGGTATTCAGGATTCCATCTGTTGTAAGCAGGAAGAGTGAAGAGGAATGGACAGAGCAAGCATTTCTGGTGGGTGCCAGTTTTATTTTGAGTGGTTTACATGCAGGTGCAAGTACAACATGCAGGTGAGTCCTTCTTACAAGTTCTTACAAGTACCTTCTTTTGTTCATGTGCCATAGTGCTGGAAAAGCTTTCAAAGTGTATATATCTAAATTAGCACAAGACTGTTCAAAGTCAATAAAATTTGAATAGTGGAGGGTTCTAATGCAAAGATTGCTTAGTTAGGATTCTGAGATTTGCTGTGGTCTGGTCTGCATAAGATCTGTTTGCAAACCAGCTTGTTGATCTCTTAGTTCTTCATGTACCTGGATCCTCATTCTGTTTCCATACTACTGGACAGAAGCATAATCCTCTATAGTGTCCATAACTGTGGATGTCTTCTTTCTTTGTAATTGTACCTACGTATCTTTCTTTCTTTTCTATCTGTATTTTTTTTCCCCATCCCACATCTTTGGAAGAGCGGATGGTTGCCATGTCTGCCCTTTAGAGTTTCTGCTGGAATGGCGCCTGGATCTGCTCCATTTCCATTCCTCAGATGGCTGACTGCCTTCTGGATCTATGCCTTGTTTGGTGTGCTGCAGTCTATTGGTAGGTCCCAAGCAGCCGTCAGGCGAATTAGCTGGTACTGGTCTGTTCCTTGAAGTGTTGCTGCCATTTCTGTTTTTGCTTTTCAATGATTGGTATTAATTTACTTTATTGGTCTTCCATTGGTCACCTCCAAAACTTTCCAGATAGTGGTATTTTTTATATTTTCTTTTACATAACCATTTCTTCTGGCCCTTGTTTTCAAGGACAGACTCATTTTTTTTACCTTTTTATTTATTGTTGCATAGTGTTATTGTACTTTTGCATTTTAATTTTTTTCAGCCATGGAACATCTTTCTTTTATGCTTCTTCTTGCTTTTTTTTAAAGTTATCTTTTCTTTATCACTGCTGTCTAGTCCAGTGCTTCCTGACATAATGTTACTACTGCCTGATCTTTTTCCAGGTATTCTTAATAGCCTCTTCTTCAGTCAGTTGGAGTAGCTTGTATTTACTACACAGTGCATGCTTCTTGTGTCTTTGTGTCTCTGTGTCCTTGAAGAAGCCTGAAAACCTCTAACATCCTTTAGGAAATTTCTTGGAAATTTCTTGGCCATGCAGATGTGCCCTGTTTGGTTTAGGGTTATGTTGTCAGGTGAAACCCCTACTGTCTTGTTTTGTGAGGGAATATACTGTCATTATTGATCAGGTAAGCTGCTCTGTTTTCATTCCTTTGTGAGTCACTGTCACTTTCTTATATCTGTTATTGTCCTCCCTAATATTTGCACTGCAAGTATTCTATTGAGATTGCCAGGCATTTTTCAAGACCTCTGGACCTTTGTCCTTAATCAATTCCTCACTATTGTTTATCTGCTTGTTTCAGAAGGTTGTTTGCAGTTCTGTTGCAATTCTTGGGCAATGTGCTTCCCATGCAAGTGCCCTCCATCCTGTATTGGACAGCAGCAGTACATCTCAAAGTGTCTGGGGAATGTTGTCCAGAGTGCAGCAGTAGCAGTAGCAGTAGTAATAATCAGCCTTCTTATCCTGATTGTGTCCATCTGGTCTTGCTGAGACCAAGCTGGTTGATCTAGTAAATACCTCACTTCTGCTGCTGTTTTTGTAGTTTGTCCTGTTGAGGAACATGTGTTTGCATGTTGTACTCATATCCATATCTCCATCTCTCCTGGGTCTCCTTAAGCTGCTCCCAACTCTTGCTACAGATCACAAAATCATTAGCAAACATAGTCAACAGGAACTCCTGTCTAACATCGTCCATCAGCCTGCCCATTACTATTGCAAATATGAATGGGCTCAGTACTGATCCTTGATGTATCCCACCACAATTTTAAATGCATCCTTACTGCAGACCTCATCACTGTCACACTGCCCTCATACATATTCTGTTGTACTCTCACATACTCCTCTTTCACACCTTCCTCATACAAAACCACAACTCCGCTCAAGGCACCCTGTCATGTGCTTTCTCCAAGTCCATAAAGGCACAATGGGACTCTTTCTGACCTTCTCAGTACTTCTCCCTCAACACCCTCAGAGCAAACATTACATCTGATGTGCTCTTTCTTGGCAAAAAAACATACTGCTGTTCACTAATCATCACCTCTTTTCATAACCTTACTTCACCTACTATTTCCCATAACTTCATGCTGTGGCTAATCACCTTTATCCTTCTATAGTTACTACAACTCTGTGCATCACCCTTATAAAATCGCTAGCAGTACAATTCTCTTCCATACCTCAGACATTCTCTTACTTTCCAAGATTATTTTAAACAATCGGTTTAGGAACCCCACTTCCATCTCTTCTAAACACCTCCATGATTCCACTGGTATGTCATCTGGACCATTAGCCTTTATATTGTTCTTCTTCATTGCTGCCCTTCTTCAATCTGGCTAATTCGCTAGGTATAGGGCTAGGGCTAGGGCTAATTCAGCACACATCTTGGTTCAGTATTCTCACATCATCCAGTCTTATACAATGGCTTACAATTTAAAGTAAACATTAAGATGCAGAAAATGAAGCTTCAACTTCACACAAAAACTGGTTCAGCAACAATAATCAATGAAATCAAAATAATATAAATGCTTTGAAAAGCAGCTTACAAACACAGTGAATGCAGTAGTGGCCTAATGGTTAAGGACTAGGCCTCATGAACAGATTATGGGTTTGAATTCTGGACCAGTATGCTACCCTGAGGTACCTTTGAGCAAGGTACCATCCCCCAACAGTACTTTCAATACACTGGAATAATGCTGCTCACGGCTTCACATTGTTGAATGGGTTATAACCAAAGAAAGCCTTTCATTTCCCTTCAGTTGAATTGTAATGTAGACTAAAGTTACACCTATACTGTAAGCAGAAAGTCTTTGTTTTCATGCTCTCTAAATGTGCATTATTTCATTATTTCCTAAAGGATTATTTCAAAATGAAAGTGAAAACCCTTGTCATTGCAAGGGCACAGCAAACCAACAACCCATGCAAAGACCATGCAGCAGTGGGCAGCTATTGAAAGTGCCCAGGGAGCAGTGACAGGGATGGTACCTTGCTCAAGGGTACCTCAGGGCAACCTACTGGTGAGGGAATTGAACCCACAATCTTTCAATGCAGGGGCAACTCCCTAACCACCAGACCACCGCTGCCCCTGTGAAAAGTAAACCCTATTAAGAATCTAGCACCTAGAAGATAAAAGGAACTTGTCTTATCATCACTTCTTTCAAAGGATTCAAATCATATCTTTGCCATTTTTCTTAATGTTAATATGATATGAATTAGTCATGTGACATTTGATGACTAATGTTTGAGAATTGTGTCTGTCATTTCAGAAAATACCAGAGGATTGTGATAATAACATACTACTAAAAGTAGTGGGCAGGAAAATAGGTTTGTATATTTTCCTGGAAGGAAACATTTCCTCTGAATCTAGCTGCTAATTATGCTATACATTTTACATTTACAGCATTTAGCAGACACTCTTATCCAGAGTGACTTCCATGTCCTAATTACAGGGACAGTCCCCCTGGAGCAACTCAGGGTTAGGGGTCTTGCTCAGGGACCCAGTGATGGTAGTGCTTGAAGTGGGATTTGAACCTGGGATCTCGTGAGCTATAGGTCTTTAGGCAAATATCCTAACACTAGACCACCACCACCCTATACCTTACAAGTGGCAAGCTAAAAATGTTAAAAGCCATTAAGAACATCTCACTTACTAGCCAGACAAATGAGTACATAACAAAGTTGGAGACAGCATGGTATTTGTAAAAATAACACTTTCTCATCATTTGTAATGTTGGGCCTCTCGGTCAGAAATCTTAACTAGCAAAGCTGTGGTTAGCTGTGGTAGCATGCAAAGGTATTGGCCAAAATTTAGAAATGTCAGCCTTCAAGCCAACATGCCTCTTTTTTTCTTTACTTTTTCTACTTTGCCTTTAAGTCTGATATAAATGGTATCTGTTTTAATTGCCTGTACTCTGCCCTGGCTCACTCCAAAAGCAGGCCAGGCTGAAAAATTACCTTTAAATCCAAGGCCAATGGTGTATATGTAAATGGAGGGACAGAAAATTATGAAAATATGATAAATGCAAATGACAAATCCACGGTATACATATACAATCATGTAAAAAAAAAAATAGGGGTCTTAAGAAATTTTCACATATCGATGTCTAATCTTATTTTTATTTAACCCTGGAAAATAAAGTACTTTAATTGCAGAAACAAAATTAAACAAAAATGAACCATGATCTATTCATTAAACAAAGGATATCAACAAAAATGTGTATTCTAACAGAGGAAAAGGTTAGGACACCTTACCCCTTAATAGTTAGCGTTACCCCTTTTGGCTGAAATAACCACAACGAGATGCTTCTTGTAACTACCAGTCTCAGTCTGAGGAAAGTTTGCCCCACTCCTCAAGCATCTCAGCATCTCAGATGGGATTAAGATCTGGGCATTGACTCAGCCACTCCAGCACTCATAATTTCTTAGTTTTCCAAGAACCCATGTTTTGGGTCATTGTCATGTTGCAGGGTCCTGTTCCGCTTCAGCTTTAATGTTTTTACAGATGGTCTCACATGTTCCTCAAACACCCTCTGATACACTGTAGAATTAGTGGATTCTTTGATGGTGAACTGCCAAGGTCCTGCTGCAGCAAAGCACCTCCAAACCATGACACTTCTACCTCCATGCTTCACAGTTGGTATGACATTCTTTTCCTGGAAAGCTGTATTTGGTTTACGCCAGACATGTCCTGGTGTCCAAATAATTCCATTTTAGTCTCCTCTGTCCAAAGAACATTATTATAAGTCCTGGGCTTTGTCAATGTTCTCTCTGGCAAATTTCAGTGTGAACTTATTTGGACGGCCAGACCTAGGCTTGTTGGCAGTTGTTTTGGAAGTCCTCCACTTGTAAACTTATTTTTCAGACAGTGGAATGGCTGACTGCAAATTCTTTTGAGATCTTTTAAAATCCCTTACCAGATTTATAAGCTGCTACAATCTCCTTTCTGAAGGCCTCAGACAGCTCTTTTGATCTCACCATGGTGTTCACTCTCACCGCAACAGTCAGGAGTGCACCACTAAAGGTCTGAGTTTTAAATAGGGCAAACCTACTTTAAATTGCGGAGTAACCATGTGCACTAATCATGTGCACCTGATATGCTACACCTGTGTGTGATTTGAACCATTTTATTTGGGGATAAAGGTGGGGTTGTTCTAATTTATTCCTTACCAGAAATAACATTGTTGTAGGATTACATTTAACAGATTTTCTTCAAGTCTTTTCTTCAGTTTCAACTGTTTAGTTATATTTCTTGAATATCCCAGTATTGTTACAGTTGAGGGAAAATATCTATATGTCCAAGAATGTTAAAAAAACACACAGGCTTTCATAGGGTAACTAATTGTTTCACATGACTGATTGAATGGACTGGGGGTGGTAAGACATGGGACTGTTCTTGGAGAAAGTTACTCTTTCCTTTATAAATATGTAAATACAGTGGTGGTGGGGGTCCCACCTCCAGCACCACCACCATTGAGCAAAAGCTTTAACCCCAAGTTGCTCCACAGGGACTGTCCCTGTAGGTGAGAATCGTAAGTCGCTCTGGACAAAAGTATCTACTAAATGTAAACAAATGCATAAATACATTTAGTTTAGTTTAAATGTATTTAAATGGACACTTTAATGAGAAGATGAAACATATCTTCATATTTGTTCATGCAGCCTCTATTGGTGTGATTACAGCAAAACAGGAAATAATTCTTATTTAGAATGAATACAGCAAATAATTAAGTTTTTAATGATCTGTGATGCTTTAGTCAGTTGTCAAAATTTGTTTATATTATTGAGCAACTGATATCAGGACTAAACCATAGGCCTTGGTGAAACATGCTACTAATTTAACTGCCCCCATTTCCCCCATTTCACCAGTTAATTCATGTAGGACTGCCTGTAACGTGATAGAGGCCCTAGTTATCCTTTCAAAGAAAAAATATGCATCTATTAGGCTTCTGAGTCATTAACTCTGCCTTATCCAAAGCTCTGCCATTGGTCCACCAACTTATAAAGGAGACACTTTTCTTAGTGGCTAGCATAAGTTTCTCATTCATGGCTAAGTAGCCTGTGTTTATCAAGGATGTCTGTGGGAATCACTGTATGATTAGCAGCAAAGTCAGGCATAGGTTGGTGCTTTGAGTTTTGACAGATTACGAGGTTAAGGTTTAAAAGTTCCTGTTCCTCTGTGCCTGCCGCATTGTGTTAGTGGAAACATGTGAGCCTGAAAGGTGAGGACCAGGGAGATCTTCCTGAAGGGTAGCATAAGCATAGAGACTGAAGCCTATAATCTGCAAAGTAAGGCTATTCTTCAGTAGCGTGTTGTTGTGGTTTTGTGGCCCTGTTGTTCTCACCCCAACCCGGAGCAACCCTCAGGGAAAACATGTGCGAGCCAAATGTGATTCCAGTGAACTGTGAGGAGGGCACTGGGCCATAGAGCACAAAGCCATGCTTCTGTAGATCTTCAGAAACATCTGATAAAAGAGAAAGGTGGGCCCAGACAACTCAGACTGGTGTCTAATAAGTGCACAGAAGCAAATGAGTTGCTGGTATTGTACATCTTATAACCTTTAGGAAGCAAAATATGTGTTGGCTATAATTCAGATGTTGTAACCCACACAAGGAATTTGTTGGTGGCTCTCTAGTACAATAGATCATCTTTACACGTCTATGCACACAATACACAATTTAGGCAATGCTGCCTTCAGTCTGCTGCCTTATGTCGGAGAAGTTGGTCTGTATGTGTGTCCTCTTTTTTTTTTTTTGTGTGTGAACACTAACAGGTCCTATTGCATCCCTGATAATGACAACATCCTACAGGCTGCAAATGTAATTTGATTTGGAGTTTGGACAAATTTGACCACACTTTACCACAACATGTCTTTGTCTTTTAAGTGTACTGGTTATAGGACCTTGCTTTTACCATTATTAAATTTAGTCTGAACTGTTCAAGTTTGTTATCCAACCCATATTTTGTTATATAATTGAATGGTCTGAATGTAAACTGAATATATAATATCAATACTAATTTTTCAATTTTGACTCTTAAGAACAATAAAAATGGTAGGATAGTGAGTTACACTGTTGAGGTGTGGATGATTTATCAGAATAAGGGATGCACACAACTGTACACCAATGAGCCCTTTGTCAAGACTCCTAATGCATAAGAGCTTCTGCACCATTCATAAGTGTAACATTCATAGTTCTCTAGTAGTTCTCAGTTAAACTGTGGCTGTATTCCATCCATTTGCCATCCATTTTCTTCCACTTATCCGAGGTCGGGCCGCGGGGGCAGCAGCTCCAGCAGGGATGCCCAGACTTCCCTCTCTCCGGCCACTTCTTCCAGCTCCTCCGGGCGGATCCCAAGGCGTTCCCAGGCCAGCCGAGAGACATAGTCTCTCCAGCATGTCCTGGGTCTTCCCCGGGGTCTCTTTCCAGTGGGACGTGCCCGGAACACCTCACCAGGGAGGCGTCCAGGGGGCATCCTAATCAGATGCCCAAGCCACCTCATCTGACTCCTCTCGATGCGGAGGAGCAGCGGCTCTACTTTGAGCCCCTCCCGGATGACTGAGCTTCTCACCCTATCTCTAAGGGAGAGTCCAGACACCCTGCGTAGGAAACTCATTTCGGCCGTTTGTATTCGCGATCTCGTTCTTTCGGTCATTACCCACAGCTCGTGACCATAGGTGAGGGTGGGAACGTAGATCGACTGGTAAATTGAGAGCTTTGCCTTCTGGCTCAGCTCCTTCTTCACCATGACGGACCGATGCAGAGCCCGCATCACTGCAGAAGCTGCCCCGATCCGCCTGTCGATCTCCCGCTCCATTTTACCCTCACTCGTGAACAAGATCCCAAGATACTTAAATTCCTCCACTTGGGGCAAGGTCTCACTCCCAATCCTGAGAGGGCATTCCACCCTTTTCCGACTGAGGACCATGGCCTCAGATTTGGAGGTGCTGATTCTCATCCCAGCCGATTCGCACATGGCTGCGAACCGATCCAGAGAGAGCTGAAGGTCATGGCATGATGAGGCCAACAGGACAACGTCATCTGCAAAAAGCAGTGACCCAATTCTGAGCCCACCAAACCGGACCCCCTCAACGCCCTGGCTGCGCCTAGAAATCCTGTCCATAAAAATTATGAACAGGATCGGTGACAAAGGGCAGCCCTGGCAGAGTCCAACCCTCACCGGGAACAGGTCCGACTTACTGCCGGCAATGCGGACCAAGCTCTGACACCGGTTGTACAGGGACCGGACAGCCCTTAGCAGGGAATCCGATACCCCATACTCCCGGAGTACCCCCCCACAGGAGCCCCCGAGGGACACGGTCAAATGCCTTCTCCAAGTCCATAAAGCACATGTAAACTGGTTGGGCAAACTCCCATGCACCCTCCAGGACTCTGCTAAGGGTGTAGAGCTGGTCCACTGTTCCGCGACCTGGACGAAAACCACATTGCTCCTCCTGGATCCGAGGTTCGACTATCCGACGGACCCTCCTTTCCAGGACCCCTGAATAGACTTTCCCCGGGAGGCTGAGAAGTGTGATCCCTCAATAGTTGGAACACACCCTCCGGTCCCCTTTCTTAAAGAGGGGGACCACCACCCCAGTTTGCCAATCCAGAGGCACCGTCCCCGATGTCCATGCGATGTTGCAGAGGCGTGTCAGCCATGACAGTCCTACAACATCCAGAGCCTTGAGGAACTCTGGGCGGATCTCATCCACTCCCGGAGCCCTGCCACCAAGGAGCTTTTTGACCACCTTAGCAACCTCAGCCCCAGAGATGGAAGAGTCCACCTCTATGTCCCCAGGCTCTGCTTCCTCATCGGAAGGCATGTTGGTGGAATTAAGGAGGTCTTCGAAGTACTCCCCCCATCGACCCACAACGTCCCGAGTCGAGGTCAGCAGCGCACCATCCCACTATACACTGTTTTGACTGTGCACTGCTTTCCCCTCCTGAGACGCCGGATGGTGGACCAGAATTTCCTCGAAGCCATCTGGAAGTCCTTCTCCATGGCCTCTCCAAACTCCTCCCATGCCAGAGTTTTTGCCTCAGCAACCACCAGAGCCGCATTCCGCTTGGCCTGTCGGTACCTATCAGCTGCCTCCGGAGTCCCACTGGCCAAAAAGGCCTGGCAGGACTCCTTCTTCAGCTTGATGGCATCCCTCACCGCTGGTGTCCACCAACGGGTTCTAGTGTTGCCACCGCGACAGGCACCGACCACCTCCCGGCCACAGCTCCGGTCAGCCGCCTTGACAATGGAGGCGCGGAACATAGTCCATTCAGACTCAATGTCCCCCACCTCCCCCAGGACGTGGTTAAAGCTTTGATGGAGGTGGGAGTTGAAGCTAGTCCTGACAGGGGACTCTGCCAGATGTTCCCAGCAGACCCTCACGATGCGTTTGGGCCTACCAGGCCTGACCGGCATCCTCCCCCACCAACGAAGCAAACTCACCACCAGGTGATGGTCAGTTGACAGCTCCGCCCCTCTCTTCACCCGAGTGTCCAAGACATGGGGCCGCAAGTCCGACGACACGACCACAAAATCGATCATCGAACTGCGGCCTAGGGTGTCCTGGTGCCAGGTGCACCTGTGGACATCCTTATGCCTTAACATGGTGTTCCTTATGGACAATCCGTGACGAGCACAAAAGTCCAATAACAGAACACCGCTCTCGTTCAGATCGGGGGGGCCATTCCTCCCAATTACGCCCTTCAAGTCAAGTCAAGTCAAGTAGGATTTTATTGTCATTTCAGCCATATACACAGTACACAGTGAAACGAAATAACGTTCCTCCAGGACCCTGGTGCTACACACAAGACAAGATACAACACAAGACACAAGACAACATAAGACACAACACGGGGCAACAAGTGCGGACAAGACAGACAAGACAGACAACAACAGACGGCACGACAGACAGTACATTCATCCGTGGAAGGCTGAAGTGTTGTGGAACAAAGCAGCCCAGGCACATTATGGTGTAGCAGTGTGGTGGAGCGGTGTTACTGTAAAACTTAAAGTTACTTAAAGTGCAAGAGTGCAACACGAGATAAATAAATAAATACAGAATGAAAAGTGGAGGAAGTGGTGGGTGAAGTGGTGGGTTTAAGAGTTTTGTATTATTGGTGGGTTTTTAAGAGTCCATGATATTGGTGGTTCCAGAGTTCAACAGTCTGATGGCCAGGGGGAAGAAACTATTTCCCATCCTGGAAGTGGAGGCCCGTATGCTGCGGAACCTTTTCCCGGATGGCAGGAGGGAGAAGAGAGTGTGGGAAGGGTGGGAGGGATCATCCACAATGCTGGTTGCTTTGCGGATGCAGCGAGCGGTGAAAATGTCTTGTACAGAGGGCAGAGAGACCCCGATGATCTTCTCAGCTGTTCTCACTACCCGTTGTAGGGACTTGCGGTCTAAGACGTTGCAATTCCCGTACCAGGCAGTAATGCAGCCGCTCAGGATGCTCTCGATGGTTCCTCTGTAGAAGATGGTGAGGATGGAAGGTGGGAGATGGGCTTTCCTCAGTCTGCGCAGGAAGTAGAGGCGCTGCTGGGCTTTCTTTGTGATGGAACTGGTGTTGAGGGACCACGTGAGGTTGTCGGTGATGTGAACACCAAGAAACTTGGTGCTCTGGACCAACTCCACAGGTGAGGTGTTGATGATAAGTGGAGTGTGGTCCTGACGTGATCTCCTGAAGTCAACAACCATCTCTTTAGTCTTGTCGACGTTCAGAGACAGGTTGTTGGTTCTGCACCAGTCCGTCAGCTCTTGTATCTCCTCTCTGTAAGCTGCCTCGTCTCCACCGCTGATCAGACCCACCACGGTTGTATCATCAGCGAATTTGATGATGTGGTTCGAGCTGTGCTTGGCTGCACAGTCGTGGGTCATCAGTGTGAACAGCAGTGGGCTGAGCACACAGCCCTGGGGGGCTCCTGTGCTCAGTGTGATGGTGTTGGAGGTGCTGCTACTGATCCTGACTGACTGGGGTCTCCCAGTCAGGAAGTCCAGGATCCAGTTACAGAGGGAGGTGTTCAGGCCAAGCAGCCTCAGCTTCTCACTCAGGTGCTGAGGGATGATGGTGTTGAATGCTGAACTGTAGTCGATGAACAGCATTCTGACGTAACTGTCCTTTCTGTCAAGATGAGAAAGGGCCAGATGGAGGGTGGTGGAGATTGCATCGTCCGTTGAACGGTTGGGACGATACGCAAACTGCAGGGGGTCTAGTGAGGAGGGGATCTGGGACTTGATGTGCCTCATGACCAGCTTCTCGAAGCACTTCATGATGATGGGTGTGAGTGCGACGGGACGATAGTCGTTGAGGCAGGAGATGGATGGTTTCTTAGGCACTGGAATGATGCTGGTGGTCTTGAAGCACCTTGGAACAACAGTGGTGCTCAGAGAGGTGTTAAAGATGTCAGTGAGAACAACTGCCAGCTGTTCTGCACATCCTCTGAGCACTCGACCTTGAATATTGTCTGGACCGGCAGCTTTTCGTGGGTTGACTCTGAGAAGAGATCTTCTCACCTCGGCTGTGGTCAGACGGAGAATCTGGTCGTTCGGAGGAGGGGTGGTCTTCCTCATTCTCGTGTCGTTCGCTGCATCAAACCGTGCGTAGAAGTGGTTCAGCACATCTGGGAGGGAGGGGTCACCGTCACAGGCAGGTGGAGATGTCCTGTAGTTGGTGAGGGCCTGGATGCCCTGCCACATGCGCCGTGTGTCACCAGTGTTCTTGAAGTGGCCATGGATTCTCTCTGCGTGAGCTCGCTTTGCCGCTCTGATGGCCCGAGACAGGTTTGCCCTCGCTTTTCTTAGGGCGGCCTCGTCCCCTGACTTGAAGGCCTTGTCCCGGGTTCTTAGGAGTCTGCGCAGCTCCGCAGTCATCCATGGCTTTTGGTTGGGTCGTGTTATGATGAACTTGGAGACAGTAACATCCTCAATGCACTTGCTGATGTAGCCAGTCACTGAAGCTGTGTACTCCTCCAGGTTGATGGAGTCACCGTAGGTTGCAGCCTCCCTAAACATGTCCCAGTCTGTGCGTTCGAAGCAGTCCTGAAGAGCAGAGATGGCTCCTGTGGGCCAGGTCTTTACTTGCTTCAGGGTGGGTCTCACGCGCCTGACGATGGGTCTGTACGCTGGGATCAGCAGCACAGAGATGTGGTCTGAGTGTCCGAGGTGGGGGCGGGGCTCCGCTCTGTACGCGCCGGCCAGGTTTGTGTAAACACAGTCCAGCGTGTTTTCCCCCCTCGTTGCAAAGTTCACATGTTGATGGAATTTAGGGAGAACTGACCTGAGATTTGCATGGTTGAAATCTCCGGCAACAATAAATAATCCGTCTGGGTGGTAGTTTTGGAGTCCGCTGATAATTCCATAAAGTTCAGCCAGCGCGCTGTTAGCATTAGCGCTGTTAGCGCTAGCACTGGGTGGGATGTATACCGCCGAAATAAACACTGTAGAGAACTCCCTGGGCAAATAAAACGGTCTGCACCTGGCTGTTATCACCTCCAGCAGTGTTGAGCAGTGTACTGAGACCAGCACAGCGTTTGTACACCATTGTGTGTTTACGTAAACACACAGCCCCCCTCCACGGGTCTTTCCGGACAGAGCGGAGTTTCTGTCCGCACGAAACGCGGAGAGTCCGGCGAGCTGGATGGCGGTGTCCGGAACGCTGTCGCTGAGCCATGTCTCCGTAAAAACAAAAACACAGCAGTCTCTGTACTCACGCTGGGTGTTCAGCTGGAGTCGTATACAGTCCAGTTTATTATCCAGGGAGCGGACATTGGCGAGGAGGACGGACGGGATAGCCGGTCGGCTAGCGTTAGCCTTGAGCTGAGCCCGGACCCCAGCACGCTTGCCGCGTTTCTGTTTCCTCTCACACCGCTTCCTATGTCCTCTCAGTCGGCCAGGTTCAGCAGGCGATCTCGGGGACTGAAGGCCTGGTCTTCTCAGCACGCCGAACTCCCGTAGCGTTGTTCGGAGAGTCGCTGGAAGACTGAATCCTGGCTGATTCCTGAGCTCCAGCAGTATTTGGTGGTTAAGTTTAAGAGCATTCACGGATGTGACGCTCATGTGCAAGTCTTACGGTGAAAAGTAGTCGGATGAAAGACTTTTTACAGACTTTAGCACCAAAGTTTGGACCCCGGAGCGGCCGCTGCGTGTTACCGCGCCGCCATCTTGGGTATCTACCAGGTGTCACTGTCATTACCCACGTGAGCATTGAAGTCCCCCAGCAGAACGATGGAGTCACCAGGAGGGACGCTCTCTAGCGCCCCCTCCAGAGACCGCAGAAAGGGTGGGTAGTCCAGAATGCTGTTTGGCGCATAAGCGCAGACAACACTAAGGACCCGTCCCCCAACCCGAAGGCGGAGGGCCGCCACCCTCTCATCTGCCGGGGTAAACCCCAATGTACTGGCCCCAAGCCGTGGGCCAATAAGTATGCCCACACCTGCTCGCCGCCTCTCACCGGTGGCAACTCCAGAGTGGAAAAGAGTCCAGCCCCTCTCAAGGAGACTGGTTCCAGATTCCAAGCTGTGCGTCGAGGTGAGTCCAACTATATCTAGCCGGAACTTCTCAACCTCGCGCACTAGCTCAGGCTCCTTCCCCACCAGAGAGGTGACATTTCACGTCCCTAGAGCCAGCTTCTGCAGCCGAGGGTCGGACCGCCAAGGCCCCCGTTTTCGGCCACCGCCCAGCTCACAGTGTACCCGACCTCTTTGGCCCCTCCCACAGGTGGTGAGCCCATGGGAAGGGGGACCCATGTTGCCTCTTCGGGCTGTGCCCGGCCGGGCCCCATGGGTAAAGGCCCGACCACCAGGCGCTCACCATCGGGCCCCACCTCCAGGCCTGGCTCCAGAGGGAGGCCCCGGTGACCCACGTCCGCACGAGGGAAAACGTCTTCCATAATTGGTTCTCATCATAAGAGGTCTGAACCGCTCTTTGTCTCTTCCCTCACCTAGGACCTGTTTGCCTTGGGTGCCCCTACCAGGGGCATAAAGCCCCCGACAACATAGCTCCCAGGATCATTAGGACACGCAAACCCCTCCACCACGATAAGGTGGCGGTTCAAGGAGGAGTATTGTGGCTGTATTCTGGCTTTTTTAAAATATCAGTTCTCCATTATCCCATTTCTAAAACTCAGACAGCAGAAACCCAAAATCTTGAACTAATTTGAATATTATAGTTCTAGTAGTTGAGCTACCCAGAGATGTTTGCGGTTTTGGTTTTGGTTCTTTTCATAGTTATTCTCAGTTCTTTTTTAGAGTTATTACTCTCCCCCCCCCAGTCATACAGTCATCATTCATTTATTGCACAATTTTTATGTGGCCCTCTTTATCCCTTAGAATTAAAAAGAGTGATATTTTTACTTTTAATAGTATCTGTTCTGATTGACTGTATTGTGTCCTGCCTCACTCCAAAAGCAGGCTAGGCTGAAAGATTCCCTTTAATGGCCAGGCCAATGGCTTTTAGGAAATATAAATGGAAGGAAATCTATGAAAACATGTATGTACAGTACTGTGCAAAAGTTTTAGGCAGGTGTGGAAAAAATGCTGTAAACAAATAATGCTTTCAGAAATATAAATAATGATTGTTTATATTTATCAATTTACAAAATGCAAAGTGAGCGAACAAAAGAAAAATCTAAATCAAATTAATATTTGGTGTTACTACCTTTTGCCTTCAAACCAGCATCAATTCTTATGGCCACCACAGAGCCCTGATCTCAGCATCATCGAGTGTGTCTGGGATTACATGAAGAGACAGAAGGATGTGAAGAAGCCTACATCCACAGAAGATCTGTGGTTAGTTCTCCAAGATGTTTGGAACAACCTACCAGCCGAGTTCCTTTAAAAACTGTGTGCAAGTGTACCTAGAAGAATTCCTCACATCCTTCTGTCTCTTCATGTAATCCCAGACACATTCTCATTGAGTTTTAATGCAGCAGATTATAAAGCTTTTAATGATCTGTAATGCTTTGGCCAGTGGTCAAAACATGTTTATTTTATTGTGCAACTGATATCTGGACTTTAAAGAACAGAACTGGATTTTTTTAACTGGCCCCATTACCCCCATTTCAAAAACTGACCTTTTGACTGCTATTCTGCTTTTTAAAGATTACAACTAGATCAAATTTAGCAAGCTTAGGAGGCTATGATCAACATGTCTATAATTAAAGCCTTTTAGAAGGATATTTTAATCTTTATAAAACATTTAAAGGAAACAGTCAGGCTGTAAGAACCTGTTTTATTTTTCGTATAACCCAGTAAGGTTACATGTAAACATAGTAATCATGTTACCTTTTCTGACATATGGCTATTGTTGAAAAATAGAATATTTGCTGAATATTAAAATCACTGTGTAAAACACTAATTGAGTCATAGGAGTGTAACATAACAGTTTGGAAGTTCCCGCTTCTTTTTGTAGGTGTGTGGAACACATTATCAGAGTTTATATGTTGATTACCATGCATTACGTTCAGAGTCCTCAGCATAAAACCATTAATAAATGAAGACTGATTGAGTCAGTGCTTATTTCCATACAGTGCGGCGTGTTACATACAGCATGTAGCAAAGTAAGCAAGCATGCCTTCTTATAAGTGAACTGAGCTTCTGAGAGGTCCATTGCTGACACAAGCTTTCAGTTATACAGCTTGTGCATTCAGCAGTGGCCTAGTGGTTAGAGAGTTGGCCACAGGCTCAGAAGATGGGTTCAAACCCTTTGCCAGTAGGTTACCCTGAGGTACCCTTGGGCAAAGTGCCGTCCCTGTCACTGCTCCCTGGGAGCTTTCATAGCTGCACAGTGTTTGCATGGGTTAAATGCAGAGCTCAATATTTTCTGTGCTGTGAATAGTCACTTAATTTTTTTTTTTCCACATTCTCTATAAAATGTAAGGGGACACTTAGGAGAAGCAGCACATCACCAAACCCAGATGTCATCTCACATTTGGTTGAGATGGAGAGTTGTTTGTGAACTGATCTTCCGTCATTCAGATGTGGTGTAATACATGGTTATGGGGTGTATGAATGTGAGGAATGTGTTGCATCAAAGGGGTTGAGCTGAATTTAAGTATTTTTTTAATCCAGTTAGAGAAGTGTGCTACGGCAAACATCCACACCAGACTGATGCTTGCATTGCAGCCATTTTTGTACCTTATAATAAGAACAGGAAATTATTGGTTCAAAGGTTTTAAGGTTAGGTCATCCTCATTGGTCAGAATAGACCTGACACCCAGGTTGAGAAAGAATGGTTTAAGCCCTTTAAACCTTTATGTGCCAGTGACAAGTTATGTTGCACACCTCTTGTATTTAAGAGACAAACCATTGATTTTAATCTGAATTTGATTCATTAAATCTGCCATTTAAAGTTTATCACAGTGATTCATCCTTTCTTAATATTCTTTGAAAAGTAATAAAGTTTTAAAATAAATATTTTTCTTCTTTTGGGTGCCCTCGGTTGCCACAGCCGATCATCCGTTTCCATTTCTTCCTATCCTCTGTATTTTCCTCCTTCAAACCAGCCACCTGCATGCGCTGTCTCAGCCCATCCATAATCCTCCTCTTTGGTCTTCCTCTTTTCCTCTTTCCTGGCAGCTCCATCTTCAACATCCACCTCCCAATTATAATCCATTGTCTCTCCTTTGGACATGTCCAAACCAATGCAGCCTTGCTTCACCATCTTTGTCTCCAAAACACACCAGACACAGGGAGAACATGCATATTTCACACAGAAAGGACTCAGATGACCCCATCTTAGAACTGAACCCACAATCTTCTCACTTTGAGGCAACAACGCTACCCCCGGCGCTGCTGTGCAGCCCCAACTTTTCTCCAAAACGTCTAACCTGAGCTGTCCCTCTAATATACTCAATTACTCATTTTGGGCAGCGGTGGCCTAGTGGTTAGGGAGTTGGCCACA
Organism: Hepsetus odoe; assembly: GCA_017165825.1. Lineage (NCBI taxonomy): Eukaryota > Metazoa > Chordata > Actinopteri > Characiformes > Hepsetidae > Hepsetus > Hepsetus odoe. The sequence continues at coordinate 7,788,620 of CM029386.1, forward strand.
GGATCGGAAGATTGTGGGTTCAAACCCCTTACCAGTAGGTTGCCCTGAGGTACCCTTGAGCAAGGTACCAATACCTGTCACTGCTCCCTTGGTGCTTTCATAGCTGCCCATTGCTGCATGGTGTTTGTGTGCATGGGTTAAATGCAGAGATCCTGGGGCAGCAGTGGCCTAGTGGTTAGGGAGTCGGCAACAGGATCAGAAGATTGTGGGTGTTTGAGTGCATGGGTAAAATGCAGAGGTCCAGTTTTGTTGTGGTTCACTGTGTGCTGTGCTGTGACCTTGCAATGACAAGGGTTGTCATTTTCACTAATAATTTCTACAAGTTTTAAAATAAATTCATTTGAATGTCTGACACACAAGTAAAGTGTAAAACTCTAGTCAATACTCGCTCTCACAAGGCGAAAGGCAGGGAAGTTGCAAGTTCATCACAGGGCAGACACACAGACAAACACACTAACACCTACGGGCAATTTAGCATCTCCATATCACCTGATGTGCATGTCTTTGCACATGGTGCAAATGGGAGGAAATCTGAGCACCAGGAGGAAACACACAAAGACAAGGGGAGAACAAACTCCACACAGAAAGGATCCAGACTCCCTCGCCTGGGGATTGAACCAAGAACTTTCTAGCTGTGATGAGACAGATATATAAATAGCTCACTACTAGCTGCGCTGATATGCCGGCCAACATGACTGCCATATATATATATATATATATATATATATATATATATATATATATATATTATATATATATATATATATCTCATATCATATCATATCATATCATATGCCTGGCTGTTAGGGTTTAATACAAAAAATCCTATAAAATAAAAAATTGACTAAAAAACTAAAAGTCACTAAATGAATAAAATAAAAAAACTATTTTCCAAACCTATATTTTCTATAAACTTGAACATTGCACTCATAGAATTGAACACAGTCTAGCATTATTAAGACAGTTCCAAATATACAAAGAAAGGCTGGGTCCTTTTTTGCTTGCTTAACAAATATAAGGCCCACATTTTTCAATGGAGCGCCTTTGCTAGACTTCATAATGACTGGCCTTCACTTTTCCGCTGACACATAGGCCATAGGGGTCTGCAAGTAAGGCTCATTTCTGTCTCCAAACCTCTGAGAAGAACACACAGGCTGCTTTTTCTCCAGAAATAATCAGAGGTACCCTCCTGTGCATCAACGGCAGCTGAACCAAAGTCAACAAGTATGTTTGACAGAAACTGAGGGAAAGACGAGAGTCACACACTGGCTGAATTACATTACTGTTTAGTGCATATCTGGAAAAGCACAGTGTAATAAAGGCCTGTTCTGGAAAGTGCCATACAAATGCATTTGCTCATACACATACACTATGGTATGTACTTACACCTGCTGTGCATGTTCAGGTTTAACAAGAACTCATTTTAGACTGTTGCACAGGTTAAGCCTATTAAACAAATCACAAGCAAGTTTTTCTTGTTAGATGTTATCCTTTCATTTCTTTGCTAAAAAAGAAAAAAAAAAAGTAATCTCCTTGTGCTTTTAAATTTTCACTGTTGTAGGTTAGGGCTGCACAATATAGTGTTTAATTGTTAATCATGTTATCGGTCATTAAAATGTCTAAAGAAGAATGCAATTGAAATCAAAGCATTTTAATTGTGACCATTCTGACCATCCACATGTTTTATTAGTCCCAATATGCTTTTTGTATTAAAAATGTATTTAAGGTACAAAAGTATAGCTAATGCACCATGTTACACTTTTCAGGGTAAATTAACTTTGTATCTTTATTTTTTTTTATTGATTTATTTATTTATTTATTTTTTTTTTTACTATATCATGGTAGCTCATTCTCCTCAGGTCTCCTCAAATTTAACTTGGAAGCTTAAACGCTGGCACAGCCATTTCTTCCAGCTGTTAAAAGCACCAAGAAGTTCATCTCACCAGTTGCCAGGATCTACTTTAAAGTGCAAGCTTTAGAGTCGATTGTATTATACTGAAGTCTGGTGGTGGGTGTTAGTGATAGAACTCAGAATTGATAACAGCATGCAAATGTGACAGCTCCCAATTTTAAGATTATTTGAATTCTTACTTTATGTGATACATTTTTACTCAATTAGAACAGTTTTGTTGCTCTTGTTATTGTCCCTGAAAATAGTCAAAGCATTCATAGTCTATCCCAGCATACCTATAGCTAAAACTGAGAAATACCTTGAAGAGGGCATTAGTCTATTGCAGGGCAGACACACACACACACCTTCACACCTGGGGTAATTTAGCTTCTCCAATCCATCTGACATGCATATCTTTGGACTGTGGGAGGAAATCAGAGCACTGATAATGAAATAGACTCCTAAACCTTCAGCTAAGCAGTGCACACTCCCATAGCTTGATCTAAGTAGTTAAACGTTTTAATTTAGCAATGATTTACCGGCATGTGTGTTACAGCAAGCTACTGAATACAGTGAAAAAGAAAGGTTTATCTAATTTTGTTTCAGACTCAGCATAAAACAGATTGATTCATTCAATTCTTTTCTCTTGCCAATCTAAACACAAATATAAAGCATAAGCAGTCCTTTGGAATAGTTAATAATTAAAGAAATAACTGATTTATCATATTTGCATATGCATTCAGACCCTTCACCACACCTTCTTGTGCATGATCTTATAAACTAAGCTTACCTTTCTTTTTGAAGTTTCCCCCATTCTTCCTGACAGAATTTATATCAGCTTAACCAGGTTGACTGATAACTGCCTGTGCATGCCATTTCTAGGGCTTTCTAGAGATACCTTTATAGGTTCAGGTCCAGACTGACTGAGTAGAGGAGATTTCCTGAAGTCACACCTTTTACACCAGACTATCTGAGAGTCATTTTGGTGTTTTTAGCAAATTCACATTGGGCTGTCATGTGCCTTTAAGTTAGGAATGGCTTCCATCTAACCACTCTACTGTAAAACCCAGATTGGTGGAGTACTAAACTAATGGTTTCTCCTTCTGTAAAGCTCTCCTTTGCAAAAAGTTCATTGTATCTAATTTATCTATCTAACGTGATCTAAATATCTAAATTTCAGTTTCTGAAGTGACCACTAAGTTCTAGATTATCTGCTCTCTTACAATGAACGAATCCATTAAAGAAGAGCCTGAAAAAAAATTAATTTCAGAAAACCTGGAAGGGTCTATCAGTATCAGTTTGTTTCCCCAACAAGGGATAACTGCAGATACAGTCCACTGAATACTAACTACTCAATGGAAAGCTCTATAAAGGTGCTCTATATATAGTTTGTGTGTTAATTATTTGACAAATTAAGTGTCAAGAAATAGAGACACAAATAAAAGCACAAATATAGCATCTCACACCAGCACTGAGTGATTAAGTGATTTCATTTAGTTTTTTAAGGGATGCATTTTTTTTCTTTATTTCTTTATTTCTTTTTTCTTTAAGATAATGATCAGATACTGTGTTTCCAGACCTTGCTAATGCCACTGATACCAAATATATGCAATAATGTGCCAAATTTATTGATATAGTGTGGGAACCCTGCCTATTTTATGTTTTACAAATAGTGGAGTAAAACCTTTGTATGCTTTTAAAGTACACTCATTGATTAACTAGACTCTTTGACATGGTATTCAAAATTCAACCAATTCTAGTCTTGCTTACAGATTTTCAGTGTAGTGGTTTGCGTTTATTAATGACATATGTGACCAATCTGGCTCTCAGAAGCATATTTACATAAAGGGTATGGCATGCATCTCACAGGCAAAGGTGTGGTAAAACACGGTAGATTAACGTAAGGAACTGAAGCCGGCTACACCAGTTATGAACACCTTAATATAAAAAAGCAACTTTTTTATTTAAATACAAGGGCCTTGAAATTATAGCTCTCTTGAACTCTGTGGGCCTTTATAATTCTTGAGCATTTTTGTGCAAGTTCACTATGATCAATGAGGCCTCTGGCACGCTACAATCAAGCACGCCGTGGCAATTACACTACTATCCCTAGTTGGAAAAAGCTTCAAAGCTAGTCAGTCAGACCAAAAGGGAAGTGAATGTTAAGCGCAGGAATTGCTGAGAACCAAAATGCTTCAGATTCATGAAAAAGTGATAATTTCTTTCATACACACCTATTTGCATTCCCATCTAAGCGTGCAAATAGTACTGTGGTCTTAGTTGTATGATTAATAACCTTCGCCAGTTCGTTTTCTTCACTGACAGACCAGAGTGTGTGTTTCCCACAAGGGAAAAGTACATTGGTGTTTACTCCAAGGTCATCCTACAGACCACCATTCTATGCTGTTTAGCTACACTCTCTCACTCTCAGACTGACCCTCCTGCAAAGGATGTAATTCACCTGTGTGCATCTTCCTCCACTCTTATACGTCACCCTGTGCTCCTCCCTCTTCTTAAAATAAGTATTAACTACAGCCATTTCTATCCTTTTCACAAAATCTACAGCCATCTGACCTTCAACCTTCCTCTCCTTGACATCATGCCTACCCATCACCTCCTCATCACCTCTGTTCCCTTCACCAGCTTTTCAAATAAAATCTGCAACAATCACTACTCTATCTCCCTTGGGTACACTCTCTATTACTTCATCTAACTCACTCAAGAATTTTTTCTTTCCACACCGTCTCACAACCAGCTTGTGGGGCATAAGCACTAACAACATTCATTATCAGACCTCCAACTTCCAGGTTCAAGCTAATCACTCTTTCTGACCTCTTTACCTCCAAAACACTCTTCACATACTCTTCCTTCAGGATAACACCTACCCCATTCCTCCTTCCATCCACACCATGGTAAAACAATTAAAACCCTCCTCCAATACATCTGGCCTTACTACCCTTCCATCTAGTCTCTTGCACACACAAAATATCAACCTTCCTTCTCTCCATCAGCTAATTCTCAGCTAAGTCATTCAAATCAAATCCAAACATTCAAAGTTCTTACCCTCACTTCCACTCTCATCCACTTCCTTCTCTCTGCCCCTGGATATGCCTCCCTGTTCATCTTCTACTTCTACTTTGGTCAACAGTAGCCCGATTTCCACCAGCACCCTGTAGGCTAACAGCACTGGTGGCGGTCGTTGTTAACCTGGGTTGTTGTCTCAACTGATCCGGTATGTAAGTCTGTTTTGTTGTCCGCATATTGCTTTGGCATTTGATTTTACATCTGATGCCCTTCCTGATTCAGCCCTCCCCATTTATCCGGGCTTGGGACCAACACAAAGAAATATACAGGCTTGTTCATCCCTAGTGGCTGGGTTTTTTTTTTTACATTCATGAAGTACTTGATGAAAGTGACAACTTGTCATTGTGAAACAAAGCACAACACACAGTGAATCACAACAAAATGCAGCCTCTATCTTGCTCTAACCACATTGCTGGGTCATTTCCAAGTGGGTCAGCCCTGCTGGAGTTTGTGTGTGTGTGTGTGTGTGTGTGTGTGTGTGTGTGTGTGTGTGTGAGTGTGTGAGAAAGAGAGAGAGAGAAGAATGAGAGGGCTAGTAGCTTTAAGCCATTTTTTGTCTCGATGGATAACTGTTATTGCTGTTGTGTGTGTGGGTTGAGATTAAGTCTCTGATTTTCCCTTACCTTGAGGGGAATTCTAATAAACAATGGGATGTCCCGAGATGAGCTTTGCTGGGGATGCTGGTGTTTTGAAAATCGCATGGTGTTTTGAAACTCAACTCTGTGAGATGACGCTGTTAATCAGATCCCAGTGTTCTGAGGAAAACAGTTCGGAGGACTTTTTCCATGTCTCTTTGCAGAGTGCATCCTTAGCGCTTTATGTTAATCCTGAAATAGAGTTTGGAAGGCAAAATTAGTGCGGAAGGCATAATGGTCTTAATTCTCAATATACAATTTTGTATATTGGGCAATTTTGCACATTTTATTACAATTACTATGTATTTGCTGATTATAACAATGCAATTTAAATTTCAATCTGCCCATAATGCTGCTCATTCTTCCTATCAAACCATTGTCATCAATAACAGCAACTTTGACCAACACCAACCCAAAATTCTTTTTGCCACTGTAAATGAACCTTTTTCAACCCCCAGCACCTTTTCTTTCAGGCTTTTATGAGTTACATTAATAATTTCTTCATTTATTCAACAGCAACATTGACTCTATTTGTAATCTCTGTAGCCTCTCCTGTATCTTTTGACCACCTGGTTCAAATTCCCATACAATTCCATGTCAGTTTTTTTCTTACCACTCCAGACAAAGTAACAGATTAAATTAAGAAAATCAGCTCATCTTCCTTTCTTTTAAATCCAGCACTGTTGTCCAGCACACAAAAACTATTTGCTTGCTATCTGTCTTGAATTCCCATCAAATGTATTGATTGCATTCCACTGGTAGTGCTCCTACTGATCTAAAAATCAGTGCTGTTATCCATATCCTTTGGAAAAATTCTTTGGGTCCCAACCATTCTTGTAACTAACTTTTTTCAAATTTACCTTTAGTCACAAGTTCCTAAAAAGGGTGCTTATATATAGTTTTGTATATTGCAATGCAATATATCTACTATAAAAAGCTATTTACCAGTTTTATTTTATTATTTTTATTTCTTGTTTGCCTTCTTTCCATTGTATAACTATATTTGTTTTGATAGATGCCACAGCCAAAACAAATTTTGTTAAAGTGAAATGTATCTTGGCCAGTGAAATCAGTTCTGATTCTGAGCAGCTCTAGCCATTTCTTCTCCTGCCCTGGGACTGACCAAAGTGTGTCAAATGGCTGTGGTGACCCACATTAAGGTTGGCCATAAACACATTGCTGTGGACAGCACAGGCAGCCACAGCGAGGGAAGAATGCAGCAGCCTACCTGGTCTTCAATACACCCAGATTCTCAAACACCATTCTACAACTGCAATGATGAAACCACAGGTCCTGACTCGTCCTCTTAGAGCATCAAGCTTGGCCCTACTTGACCAAGTCAAGACCAAGGCAGAAGACATATGTCAAGATTCCCCTGATCATCAGTTCTGTTGAGGCCCTCACTGTCTTGTGATTTAGAACCCATTTCTTCAAGGAGCACTATGGAGAATAAGCAAGTAAACTTTTACAATCTGGGCAGCTGTGGCCTAGTGGCTAGGGCTTTGGTTGCATGATCGGAGGATCGAGGGTTTGAACCCCTTCCCAATAGGTTGCCCTGACCTACCCTTGGGCAAGGTGCCATCCCCCTCACACTCCTCCCTGCAATGGGCTGGCATCCTGTCCAGGGTGTGTCTTTCTCCCTGTGTGAGCTGGGATGGACTCCAGCACTCCCCTGTGACCCCGCATGGGACAAGTGGCAGAAAATGACTGACTGACTGACTGACATTTACAATCTGATCCAACACCAGTCTTCCTTTGCATTTGTACTAAGGAGTATCTCATGCCTGTTTATCTTTAAACATCTTTGCATAATTTCCAAATCTGATAATAGTAATGGGTTTTGTTTGTCATTTTCATCTTCCTTACACTGAATTTCCAAGGATCTGTTCATGTCATCCTTGGACCTTTCAGCTGATTTTAAACAGCCAAGATGTTGATTCTGTCATTTTCTTGCCATCACTTTTTCTTATTACTCTCTGTTATTATTATCATTATTATTATTATTATTATTTCTCTAATAGGCATGTCTGTACTTAAATGTGAAAGCTCTTGTTTTAACCACACCCAGTTTTCCAAGCAGAGAGCATAGCAGCTGAGATAGATTTGTGGTTCCATGCAGATGAGCCACAAACTCTCTACTTCTTGATGTTCTCTCTCAGAGTAGATTTATTGTTTGGGAACCAGCTTGTGGATTCAGGAGCACAAGAATGTGTTGCTGAAACTCGAACCTCACAGGTTGTGACGCAAATGACGTCGACAAGCGCAACGTACTGGCAATTTCACTGAGAGTGTCAGGAAATCTGATAATGACAATAAGACTGAACTTCTGGTAAACAAGACCTTGCAGTTAGACTTACATAGCACAGCTGGACAGAGGAGCCATTGCAAACAGTGCTTCAGCCAAGCATGTCTGGCTTTGTAATTTTACTGCAAGTGCTTGTGGGCCCACACATCAGTTAATCACATACCTGGGGGTTGCTGATAATTGATAAATTAGGAGTCCTAAACATTGATGGTTAAAGGGTATGTGTACCTTCCAAAGAACTAAAAGCCACTCTCACATTGACCAATGCATGGCAAGGTTGCAAAGAGAAAACCATGGATCAGAAAGATAATTTGTTATTCAAGCCCCACAGAAACAGTTAATGTGAGGCAATCCAGCAATATTCCAGAGTTAAAGTTGTTCTTTACAAAGGAATGAGCTAAAACCCTGCAAGCTGATGTACAGCCCTGATCAATAGTTACCAGAAAGAAGTTGCACTTATTCCTGTACCAGAGGGTCACATGTTGTTGCCATGCACTAATATGTAATACAGTAACATTTTCCTTATAAAAGAAATGTTCTCATTGGTTTATTTAGGTTAATGAATGAAAATCTGATTACATTTGTTAAACTCTATATATATTTACAGTCCCCTCCAAAAGCACTTGGAAAGCAAGGCCAATTTATTTGTTTTCTGTTGTGCATTGAAGACATAAGAGGAAGATCAGATTTTCTGGTATTTAAACCTAGATCTGTTCAATTACAAAGAGCACAGTGCCTTGTGGATCTCACCATCCAGGTACCACCCAAGTGAGCAAAAGTACTGGAACAAAATCCTTTAAAGTAGATTGTAGTGCATTACTGTTTTTATATATGGTTACATATGTCTTGTTATGGTTCTCCAGGAGATGAAATGCATGTTCTGTTGGATTAAGATATCATTGACTTGGTCAGTCCAAAATGTTCTACTTCTTCCCACTAATAAAGTTAACTTGGCAGGGTGTTTTAAATCATTGTCTTGCTGGATGCATTTCTTTGTAAGTTGTTTCAGAAGACTTCAGAATTCATTCTGCTGCTATCATTGTGAGTTACATCATCAATAAAACTTGTTCTGCCTGTTCCAGAAGCAGCCATGCAAGCCCAAACCATGGCCATACCTCCCATGTGCTTCACAGATGAGCTTATATGTTTTGGATCATGAGCATATTCTTTCTTTCTCCACTCTTTGGCCTTTTCATCACTTTAGTGGAGATTAATCTTTCTTTCATATATTCATAAAACTTTGTTCCAGAAGCTTTGCGACTAATCTCTTTCTTTTTCTTCCTCTTTATTTCTTTACAGCGCTTTTGCTTTTCTTTTTATTTATTTATTTATTTATTTATTTATTTTACAGGACAGTTGTACTGTCAATGCTTGATGTTTGTAAAAAGTTTCTAATGCATTTATCTTCTTTTCTCAGCTTTAAAATTGCATGCTTTTCCCCCATAGACAGCTCTATGGTCTTTATTATGGTTTTCTTTTTTTAAAACAATAAATGTAGACTTCACAGTTGAAATCCAAAGCTTTGTCTGAGAGAAGATATGTCTAATTATATTACAAACAATCCTTCTAACAGGACACACATTTATTTAAAAAAAAATCACCTGTCAGCCTCTCATGTTTCAATACTTTCACTTTTCACAAATATACTACTGTCTGTGTTGTCTGTTGTCTTTGCACTTGTTGTCTTGTCTTGACTTATGTTGTGTCTTGTGTCTTATGTTGTCTTATGTCTTATGTTGTGTCTGATGTCCTATGTGTAGCACCAGGGTGCTGGAGTAACGTTATTTCGTTTCACAATGTACTGTGTATATGGCTGAAATGACAATAAAAAAAATCCTACTCCAACTCCTACAAGGTGCAATGCTGTATGTAATTTAACATGTCTAGATGTAAATACCAGGAAATAAAAGCTGAACTCTCATCTTCAGAGTAACGGCAAGTGTGGAGGAGTGGTGAAGAAGAGACTGCAGGGAGGTTGGAATGGGTAATTTGTGATGGACAGGTACCAGCAAGAGTACAAGGAGAAATTTATAGTTCAGTAGTAGACCAGCTGTTGTACGGGTTGGAGACTGTGGCACTGACAAAAAGAGAGGAGGCGAAGTTGGAGGTATCAGAGTTAAAGATACTGAGAGTTTCATTTGGTGTGACGAGGATGGACTGGATTAGAAATAAGTATCTTCTTCTTTTTATTTCGGCTGCTGCCGTTTAGGGGTCACAAAAGTGGATCAATTATCTCCATTTCTTTTGGTCCTCTGCATCTTCCTCCTTCAAACCCACCACCTGCATGTCCTCTCTCACCAAGTCCATAAACCTCCTCTTTGGTCTTCCTCTTTTCCTCTTTCCTGGCAGCACCATCTTTGACATCCTCCTTCCAATATAATCCTCATCTCTCCTCTGAACATGTCCAAACCAAAGCATCCTTGCTTCTCCATCTTTGTCTCCAAAACACAGACACAGGGAGAACATGCATACTCCACACAGAAAGGACTCAGATGACCCCAACTTAAAACTGAACCCACAATCTTCTCACTTTAAAGCAACAACGCTACCCCCTGCGCCACTGTGCCACCCCTATTTAACATTAGTTCATAGCAAAATCCCACCAGCAGTTTTCCAACATTTTTGTAGTTCCCTGTGTGCTGTGTTGTGTTTTCACAATAGCACAATGTCACTTTCACTGAAAGATAAGCATTTCAATATTTTTCAGTGTGATGTAATTGATTAATTTTCAAGGAAACAGAATCTTGATGTTTATTTTAGAACATTGTCTTTTTTTTGTTGCTGTTTAATCAAATTTCCTTTTAATAAAGTAGTTCCTCTTATACTACTAATGAAAAAATCACATTAAACCATAAATTGAACATAGTTTGCTATGAATTTGTACAGATGTTAATATGTTTGTGTAAATTCAAATGAGATATAAATAGACTAAAAGTGAGGATTTCTGCTGCACAGAGACTTGTGCACTAACTGGAAGCATATGTGCTCTGTTATTCAACTCCTCTCACTTTCACAAAAACATAATTAAACATAAAACTCTGACCTAGTTTTAAAAGAACATGGGTGGCTGGAGGGGAGGAAGGGGCTTTTCCCTAACCGGGATTAAACTGGGCCACCCTGAGCCTCCATGGTTGAACACGCTGTCCCAGTGAACTTAGCTAAGCAGGTCTACACGCACTTCGGCTGACCTAACTTCCAGTTCTAGACTTCTCAGCCTGCATCCTGGATCCCCCTAGTGATTACATGGAAAGCCTCGGATCATGGCTCATTTGCAAGGCATTGTTTGTTTATGAAACCAGGAACCAAGCTAAACAGTCTTCACCTTACTATTGCCACCTTCTAATGGTTTGAAATCCCCATAGCAATCAAGGCCATGGTGATGGAAAAGATCCACTTTGGACCAGATGCCTTATGTCTTTTTATTCTTATTTTCCACTCTTTCATTGCAGAATGAGCGTATGAAAGTAATGAGCCACGTTTTGACGTAGGAGTGTCTTCCGAGAACCAAAAGAGCTGTGGTTTATATTAGAGGATCAGGGCTTCTAAATCTAAACTGGCAGTCACAACTAAAAACCGTTTATGTGGTAAATGACATAGAACAGGTTGTGATCCCACCAAAACACTACATGTGTGGTTTCTCGACAGTGATTGGTTAGTAGTTTTGCAATCCAATTATTTTGATGTATATTAAAGGCAAACTATGGAACAAAAGGGACTTTGCAGTTACATGGGGTTGAATTTTTTTTTTGAGGAACATTAAATAAAATGTTGTTCTTGTAGTAAATTATTAGTTCACTTCTTACATTTCCGAAGTGGCTTGTTCTACATACACAAATGCTCTGTCTATCATACCCCATTTGCTTTTTCATCTCAAAGGTTTCTCTCCCAAGATTTCTTAGAAGTCCTTTACTACAAAACTTTAGAAGTCATAAGTCATCTTGGATAAGGGCAATCTGCAAAGCCAATTAGTAATGTTGTGCTCAGTACAAACTTAAGGTTTCAGCTGAGTGGAGAAGTTTTCCTGGCCAGACAAGAGAATTTTCCCTTTGTGGTATGGTGATCTGCTACAGAATATAGTCTGGTATCTTTGCATAATAAAGCATAAAATAGTGAAAGTATCTAAATAGAGAAGTGCAAACATAACTGACAAACAAAAACTGTAAGACAGTTGGAGTTGTCTATATTAGGGTTCTTTATTAACTTTAATAGCTCACAGGTCTGCCCTGTGATGGACTGGCAATGTCCAGCAGGTTTCCATGCCTTTTGCCTTGACAGGCTGCAACACCACCCACAACCCTACTAAGCAAAAGAGGTTTAGCTACTGAATTGATGGATAGATGGATGGATAGATAGTCAACTAGTCATTAGCCAACTAGTCACACACACACACACAAACACACACACGTCTGTGAATATGTGAAAAGGAGAAGTTTACCAGTATTTAAGAATGAGGGTGATGTGTGGACCTTTAGTAAATATAGATGCGATCCAACACAGCATGAAGTTATGGGAAGGAGTAGTGAAGGATGGAAAGAAAAGAGGTGATGATTACTGAGGTGCAGTATGGTTTCTTGCAGAGAAAAAGCAAAACAGATGCAATGTTTATTCTGGGGGTGTTGTTAGAGAAGGTCAGAAGGAGTTGGATTATAGATTTTGCACACGATAGGGTGTCTAGGTATTGTGGTATTGTTTGAGGAAGTCAGGAGAGGCAGATAAGTGTTTCAGAGTGGTACATGATATGTTTCATGTAGTGGTGTATGTAGTGCCATAGGATATGAGGGTGATGTGGCAGTGATGAGGTCTGCAGTAGGAGTGTTGGATGCATTTAAAGTGGTGGGATTACATCAAGGATCAGCACTCAGCCCTTACTTGTTTGAAATGATGATAGACGGGTTGACAGACGAGATTAGATAGTCAGCATGGACTAAGATGTTGGCAGATGACATTGATCTGTAGTGAATGTAATCTGTAGTGAGTGTAGTGAGAGTAGACCCTGGAGAGGTCAATATATGCACTAGAGTGGAGAGGAATGAAGGCAGAATAATGGGGAATGCAGAAGAGAGGTAAAGAAGAGAGTGCAGACAGGTTGGAAATAGTGGAGAAAATTGGCAGTAGTGATGGGTATCAGCAAGAGTGAAAAGGAAAGTTTTCAAGATTGTAGTGAATCTAGCTATTAAATGTGTTTGAGATGACAGCGTTGAAAAAAAGATTTCCAAGTTGTAGGTGGTGAAATTTTAAAAATGAGATTTGCATTTGGAGTGAGGAGGATGGTCAGGATTAGAAATGAGTATAATAGAGCAGCAGCTCAGTCTGGATGAAATTGATTGGGTTTGGACAGGTGCAGAGGATGTGAAGTATATTGGGAGGAGAATGTTCAGGAAAGAGCTGCTTGATCCTTTATTTGCCACATGCTCAGCCATACAAGTGCAATATGTAGTGAAAATCACCCTGATCCTTCCTAAATCTGTATAAGTTACACCCATAATGTTGTATAGTTTTATTGGTTATATTAGTTTTCAGAGAAATAAAATACTGAAATAAAGTGAAATAAAGTACTGAATAATAACAACAATCAGTGGAATGAATTAGCCTTTGTTTTCCTAAAACCAAACTGTTATTTTGGATTTTTGAAGATGAACAGCTTATTTTAATTTATCACTCTGTGGATTTTCAGAAGGCTATGTCAGTGCTGGAAAACTGAAAAGGATTGACTCATCCATAGTACATAACTGATAGGTTTCACAAATAGCAGAATGTTTCCATCAGTATTTTGATAATTTTCCATGAAGACTGAGAATGTCAGGCTCAGAGAGCCTGACCCTTTCTCTGTTTTTCCATGGGCTTAGCATAATTTATCCCTATGAAGAAACAGTCCAATCAAACACAAGCCATGGAGCTTCCAGCTGGACTTGGTTGCTGTCCATTGTTGCAGCTGAGGCTGAGGCAGGCTCCTGTTAGACTTGCCTGTTTATTCACTGGAGCCATAGGCCTAGTTTTTCCAGTGATCAGTAGAATGACAAAGCTAAGCCTGCTGTCTGGACTGCAATTGTCAAAAAGATAAGAATGTTTCTTTTTATTAATATTGATACCAGTAATCAATGGATTTTAATTAATTTACAAGAACTAAACTTCTAAACTTGTGATCATGAACATGAACATGAATATGGGGCAGTGGCTGCCTAGTGGTTAGGCAGATGGCATCAGGATTGAAAGGTTGTGGGTTTGAATCCCAGACCAGTAGGTTGCCTAGAGGAACAAAATTTGCGCCATTCATTTTACAGATTTGTTCATTAACGCTTGTGCAATCCCTGTAGCTCTGTCTTTACATATAAACTATCCCTGAGACCTCTCTGTCCAGTAATGTTTAACTGAATATCCCTCAATCCTTAACCTCCACACGCATGGTGTTTTACCACAACAACCTCTGGGCAACTGTGTTCTCTATAAGCAAGGCCAAAGGTGTCGGCAATAATTCTGCTATATTCATGTTGTAGAGCTGATGTTTTCTTCTTGTGGTACCCCAGAGCTCTTCTTCAGGCCAACATGTTGCATGGCAATGTTTGCATCAGCACATGAAACCCCCTCTCCTTCCATCTTCTCACTCCTCCTCGTATCTTTTGTCAGTAATACCACTCTGCTGTATTGAGATAGTACCATATCCCCATACTTTCGCTTAGCTCACAGGACTATTACTCCATATGCTGCTTTAATATCAATGACTGACTACATACACGATCCACAAGGATACTTTCTCTGACTCCTGATCCTAAACTAGAAACATCACAGATTTCCAAGAATGTATCACAAATGGCTTTGTAATTTCAATCAAAATTAAACCTGGGTCTAGGAAGCCTTCTGATAACCTTATAAATCAGTATTCTGAAATAAATATAGGCCACATGGTGTTGAGACTGTTATTAGTGATCATAACTCCAGAAATACTATATGAAATGAGTAATTTGGAAATTTGCACCTCCTGTGGCCCACCCAGGATTAGTCATCAGGTCTAATCTGGACAGAAGACAGCCCAATATTGTGAGCAGATCTGTCAAAGATATCTGTTCCGCACAGATGAAAGTGAGCCACCACTAAGTAGGCTAAAAAACCACAGGAAGGAAAAAACCCTGGCTCCAGTGCTAAAATCACCCACTCCCATCCCATCTTTGTCTCTCATCTCTCTCCACCTATTACAAGTGGAACAGGAAGTATTTCTGAGGCCAAACCTCACAGTGATAGGTGGGCATGATGTAAAATGATATGTAGGGAAGGTATAGTCAGAAAAAGATTGGCATAGAAACCAGGATTCACACTGGAATTGACATGTCTAAGACCTGGTGTACCACTAACTGCTCTTAAATACCTTTGGCTCCAGCATTACTGTAGATATTATACATAATGGTTGAGTGGACATTTAAGAAAGATGCTGCAGGCCAAAAAGGAAGCTTGTAGCGCAGCTGCTCCTGCCATCTGAAATCCCGCAAAAGGAAGCATCTTTTAGGATGCCTTCATAGTTTTCCTTCATAGTGCACATACACAAGCATAAGGGAACTATCAAGTAAGATTATATGGAGATCAGGGCAACAGAGCTCAGCAGAGCCTGCCTAGGCATTAGCCTTAGGGGTGCATCACATAACTTTTAGTGTTGAATTAGCACCTGCAGTGTATATTTGAGTTACCTCTGTTCTCAAGCCTACACTGCAAGCACTGATTTAAACCAGCTAAATTTGTTGAACTTTTTGCCCAACTTTCTTCTGTTCCAACTTTTAAATTATAATACTTACAAGGACACTTTTACAGAATAATAACTGAACCTGCATGCTAACCTAACCTAACCTGCCATGGCTTTGATGGCTTCTGTCAAATCTGCTCATGTGATTAGGCCGTTTTGAATTACTTCACTCAGGAGGCTCGTCCCCTATTCTCAAAGAAGACTTTAGCATATTCGACCAGAGACTGCAAGCACATGGGGGATGCTGAATACTCAATCTAACAGACCCTTAAAGTGGGTGGACCCTTCATTCAAATTCATTTTTTGTGTCGATTTGATGTTTAAAAATTCACTTATTGCAGATGGATCCTCAGGAGGCACTATCCAGGTTTACAGTGGAGGCTGGGAGCAGTGCTGAAGCAGCAGAAAAAAAATTATTTAAACTGAAGTGAATGACATTTTGGAATCAAGTATGAGGACTTTGTTTTCAATGGGACTTGCATGGAGTCTCACGTTACCCTCTGGGCTGTAGTCATCAGGTAGTGGATGTATGACATCATTTACTGGTAAGATAATGATGTTAAAGGGCCAGGGTTTGAACGTCATTGGGCAGTCACCATGCATTTCCTCAGTGGCTCTGCCAGTGTCAACCTACGGAACTGTTTCTCATCTCATATGTCTACACCTTGGCACTAGTAGTGCTGTGGGATCAGACACAGGATACTTAACAGAAAGCAGATTTTAGTGTAGGAACTTTTAACTTGTCAATCAACAATGTTTATAGGATTACAGAATATGTTGTTTATTTTAAACATTATATCTCAAATGGAAAAAGAAGACCACAGCCCTCCCACCACCCAAACCAGGAAGATGCAAGTCCAATGCCAAAGGGTCCAATCACTGGATAATTGATAGGTTTTAAAGTGAAAATTATAATTTGTCATTAACCATTTTTCTGTCAATAGGTGATGTTTTTCTTAAATGGCCAGTTAGTTTGTTCCCTTAACCAATGTCTGTTGCTCAGTACTCCAGTGTTTTCCTTCACAAGGTGAACTCCAGAGTTTCAACTGAGATTAGATATCAAATGTTTCTTAGGTTAAACAATCAATTACAAATACAATAAAAATAAATGAAACAAAAGTGACTATTTGTCATTGTGAAACCCGGGACAGCAAACAGTAAGGGTGGCGGTGGTCTAGTGGTAGGGTACTTGCCTACGGACCTCTGGATCAAGAGGTCCATTAGAGGTCTACATTGTTCCCCGGTTCGAATCTCACCTCTGGCACTACCACCACTGGGTTCCTGAGCAAGGCCCTTAACCCTGAGTTGCTCCAGGGGGACTGTCCCTGTAATTAGGACATGTAAGTCGCTCTGGATAAGAGCGTCTGCTAAATGCCGTAAATGTAAATGTGATAAACAATGAAATGCAGCAGGAGGTAGCTAAATTCTGAACCTGGGGAGCAGTGATGGAGTCGGTACTTTGCTGAAAACTTCAGGGAACTTCAGGGAAACCTACTGATCTAGGTTTAAAACCCACAACCTTCCGATCCTGGGGCTTAGTCCCTAACCACTAGGCCACCGCTATATCAATAAAAATACTTTCACTCCCTTTAAAAACTGGATCTTTAGGTAGTAAAGTTGTTATGTTCTATGTATTTTAACATGTCTGAATGTAATCTCAAACCCAAATATCTTCAGTAAATAGTAAAATCTAATGAATTGGTTCTGCTGTTCCAATACTTTATAAAGGGATTGCCCCCACCAATTCTGGACTTGCATACTGAGCGTCAGACATCAGGACTGAAATACTGAAATACTGTATTGACAGGAAAAAAGATTTGACTCCTTTATTATTTCTAACAGGAAACTAAATCAAGTGACACGTTGGTTGCCTCCCTCCTCCCCTTTTTTTGCCTTACTTTTGACCCTACATTTTGATGACATCATAGTATTTACCCCCACCCCCCACTCTGCCCTCCACCTCCAGACCTTCCAAGTCATTTTGCAATCCACATGCTGGCTTGTAATAAGCATAAAAACAACTGCATATGTGCCTTGACGGATGGGCCTTTCTACATTGTTCCTGGAATGGGTATAATGAATCCTAATGGAAAAAGGAGTAAAAGGAAAACTAGGAAGTGCCAACTTAGGAAATCACGGCTGCGTCAAGAACAGGAAGTAAGCAACACCCCAGTGAATCAGCCTTAGCAAGCAGGATTGCATGGAGTGGTGGTGAAGGATGTAAAACAGTCTGCATCATTAACATCCCATGAAGAAATAGTTTCTCTGAGGTAATATCAAGTAGACTAACTCTTGATGCATCCTTTCTTTCCCACAGATGTTCAACAGAACTGAATTAAGTCCTGTCTTCAGCTCTGTTTACCTCTCACTAGGCCTTTTGATTGAAGACTGATGCAGCCGTGCCAGGCCATGCATTTTCTGGAGGTTCAAAGCAACTACTTTATGCCAAGGTCTGGTAATGTTCAGGATGTTCTGCCTCTGAACTTTCCTGTTCTGGAGATGTGGTTCTGTAAACCAGTGGTGTGGACAGAACTTCATTAAAGATTGGGGGCTAAGGGTTGGCAAGCATCTAGGAAACATTATGTCTCAGAGGCGTATAGTGAGCATGACTGGTATCACCCAACAAGGAACAATCAGGCAGGATTATTCTGAGTATACATGTTGCTATTGAAAAAGTCTTCCTTTTCCATTGCTGAATTGATAGACATATGTTAACACTAGTGACCTGCAGCCTTGTACACTTTGCCAAGAGAATAATCAGTGTAGTTCAAGATGAAAAGGTGTGAAGATATAAATAAATACATAAATATATATTTTTTTATATTTTCATTGGTATTAGAGTAGTTCCGTTGGGAAAGTTGGGAAAGGCTAGTGTTTGCTTGAAAACAAGGGTGTTATAATAAATACACTAAAGTGGGAGGTTGTCAAAGCATGGTCAAAAGAATTCCTTTTGGTAATAGTTTTAAATGATTGACTGATCTTGGACATAGGACAAAGAACTGTCTTTTATTATGGAAGCAGGTCAGTTGAACAGATGCTGGCCTTGTTCTTCATATTAAGCATGCACCTTCAGAGCAACCATGCATTTTATATAAATGAATGTAAATCAAAGTGCTATTAGAACTTAATAACCCTGAACAGCATAATTTTGTGCTAATGATCAGAAAGTTTCATCAAAAGGAAATCACTTATTAGTACTGATCTAATCATCTAACCAGAGATACCCAGGTTGAGATGTGCATTGGCAGGTCTTGGTCTGACATTGCAATGCAAACTGTAGTCACATTCCAACTTTCAAACAAGAATGTAATAAATGTATATCAGAACTATTGCTGCTTCATGTCTATCTTGCAGAGCCTGCAGCAACTAACCTCTAAGATGAAC
Source organism: Hepsetus odoe (assembly GCA_017165825.1). Classification (NCBI taxonomy): domain Eukaryota; kingdom Metazoa; phylum Chordata; class Actinopteri; order Characiformes; family Hepsetidae; genus Hepsetus; species Hepsetus odoe. Next base: position 7,807,648 of record CM029386.1, read on the forward strand.
TACCTTCACTGCCAGGATGAGAAACATTCCCTGGGCAATAACACTCATAAATCAGAATCAGTCCCTGAACAGAACTGTTTCTTTAATCAAAAAATATGCATAAACATATTTAAATTCTTCCTCTATAAACAAAAAAATGATACCTGATTTACCCCCATGCCATAAACAAATTCATACACACTGCATGCTTTATATGCAACTTTTTCCTTATCTGGCTGATTGTTATTTATTTGTTCATTTGGTTCGTTGGTTGGTTGGCTGGTTGGCAATTATTACCCAGTAATTTTCCATTTCTATAAACCTTTGCATAATCCTTATGGACACTTAATGACACTCTGGCTAGAATACAAGAATACATAAGACCCTGTTCAGTCTTACTTGGTCCAGTTTCTGCCTTTTGTATGGCTGCACCTTATGGCATCCTGAATAAAAATCCTTTTGCACAAAGAACACCTTTCGTGCAACAGACAAATAGATTCATCAGACTACACTGAAACTCTGAGGGAAAACCTGTGGTGATGAGCCAAAACTGCAGAATTTAAGGGATTAAGCTATGTGATGTGAATTTAGGACATGCTCTTCCATCTGCCAGCCAAAGCAATATGTGCTGTAACCTTCTTTTAGTGGATGAGCCTCTGTAATTCTCATGTTGAGCTACCTGAGAGCACTTTCCCTTGATTCATAGCAGTTTCTCTTGATTCTGTTTGACCATTTGTCCAAAGTTCTCAGTGGGGATTCCAGCTCTTAGGCAATTCAAGGCCATCTGATGTATTCTGCCTATACACAGTCCATCTGAGTCAAATTATTTATCATTTATCTTACCTTGCTCTACCCACCATGCTAGGTTTACATCTGTAAAGCAGCCCATTAGTTGGGCTGACATGTTTGCTGACCTACCTTACTCGAATTAAAGTAACTAGTTAGCGTTTATACTATACTACAATACAAAAAGAGTCCCTGGTTGGTATGCTGTGTTGCTTCAGTGTTAGGCTGCTGTCCTATTTGTAGTTTCTGGGTCTGTTTCAAGTCTGCTTGGGTCATTAGTGGCCAGGGAGAGTGGGGTTGGGCAAGGTTTCCTACAGGAAGGAAGTCTGCTCTGTGGAGGGGCTCATAGTTTCCTGGGGCTGAGGTCTTACACACCACATTGTCCAGCCCTAGGCCACATTGCCCCAGCCTCGCCTTATTCCTGATGCTACTGTGTCACTGATGATTCCCAGAATTTCCCCTTTCCTTTGGGATTGGAGGGAACAGTATTACTACAGTGCTGGTGGTGAGGTGAAGATTAACAGTTGACTGATACACAGTAGGAACTGACATTGTGGGAATGTAGGCAGGACATGAATAACCAAAAGTGTAGATTGCAATGAGAATCAAAACCTGGAAAGTTGCTTGTGTTGAATTCTAGGTAGATAGACATATAGATAGTCAGTGAGTTTCCATGATATCTGATGTACACTTTGTGCACAATTATTAGACAAGTGAATTTTTTTTTTTTACGATATCATCATTTTTATGCATTTTTTCCAACTCCAAGCTGTGTAAACTTGAATGCTAATTGGATTTAAGCAGATCAGATGATGTGTATTTGTGTAAGTACAAGGTGTTCAGTGCTAAGAGACATAACCAAGGTAAGAATGACTGAAACCTGACCACCACTGAATAAGACAACTGAATGTAGCCTTCCTCACATCCTTCTGTCTCTTCATGTAATCCCAGACACACTCAGTGAAGTTGCCTGCCTAAAACATTTGCACAGTACTGTATATATACTTATCTCAACATCATCGTGTGTGTTTGGGACTACATGAAGAGACAGAAGGATACGAGGAAGCCTGCATCCACAGAAGACCTGTGGTTAGTTCTCCAAGATGTTTGGAACAACCTACTAGCTGAGTTCCTTCAAAAACTGTGTGCAAGTGTACCTAGAAGAATTGATGCTGTTTTGAAGGCAAAGGGTGGTGACACCAAATATTGATTTGATTTAGATTTCTCTTTTGTTCATTCACTGCATTTTGCTGATTGCTGAAAATAAATGATTAACACTTCCATTTTTGAAAGCATTCTTTGTTTACAGCATTTTTTCCACACCTGCTATAGTACACTTTTGCACAGTACTTAACAGGCCAAAAAACAGGCCTTCAGTTGAATCTCTTTTTTCTGATTGGTGGAGACTTCAGACCAATATAGTGCCCTATATGTAGTATATAAACTATGAGTGCATATGTATTTTGTACACATTTATGCTGTATACAATACACAGCATATATATATATATATATATATATATATATATATATATATATACACAATATATATTATATATATATACAATTATAATACTTTTTGCTGCAGGTTTTGTTTTTTTCTCTGTGAGCTATTTTTTCATGTAGAACAGGCAAACAGCATGTTCTGAGCTGGATGAAACAAATCCCCAGTGGAGATCATAACTATAGCCTGGCAGGCATGTGTTTTGGACTTGATGTTCCTTTTTTATGGCCCATGGGTTCCAAGTTTCATGATGTCAGCTGTGTGGTTAAGAAGAAGCCAGTAAAGTCATTAAACCAGTGTAACCATTAAAATAGGAGGCACAGCATTGCAGCAAGCATGATTGTTCTGCTCTGAAAATAATTTAAAAAATAATGTTTACAAATACTCTGGGTGACAGTTTTTCTATTGTTACCAAAGAAGCCAAGGCAAGCCAAGACTTTTTAAAGGTGAGGACCCATATCAGACAAGTGCCCCTTGCGATAGAAATGGTGTGTGGTCTTTCGGTTTGGCAGTCTTGCATGCATGAAAAAGGCCTGTTGCAAATTAGATAGAGGATTAATAAATTCATTTTGATCAAGGGTAGACTTGGAGAGTTGAAAGAGGATCAGTGTCATGATAATTTTCCATTAGCAAAAGGTTTAATGTGCTTTAACTTAAGACCCTCCCTAACATATTCATGAGGCACTGAATGTCTTTTTAGACAGTCTGTGTTTCATTTAGGAATATAACAATATTACAAACCTTATTGTGCAATCCTGCTTTTAGATCATTTTGCCTTGATGGTTTAGAGTGGTGTTTGTACGTGACTCATATCTGTCCTTACCGTGAATGAACCTGTGACCTAAAGTCACCACCATGCACCCATCCTAATCAGTAACATCAAGCAAACGATCCACATGCGTCATGAGCGACTTCGATAACAAATGAATAAACTAGCAGCGCAAACCTTCTTTGCAGAGATTAGACGATCAGCTCTAAGCTGTTCGTGATTAGGTGAGATGGCCACATGTTTTAATACTTCTGCAGCTCTTACTGGCAGAAATTTGAAGATGCAGCTACAATGCCATTAACATGGGATGATGACGCATGCAGAGAAAGAAAGAAAGAAAGAAAGAAAGAACGAAAGAAACAAAGAAACAAACAAACTAACTAACTAACAACTAACAAACAGACAAACAGACAAACAAACAAACATGTGCTACCTAAACCTGGCAATAGGGTTACAGACAATGGGCTGGATTAAGGTTAACCAAAGCATTACACTTCATGTTCAGGAAAGATGAGTTATGGATTTAGCAGTGAATATCACACAGTAACCTAACAGGAATTCCTATCTTACTGAGTTCATATGCACATGTGTCTGAAAAGAAGACTTTTTGGCCATCTGTGGGCTTGAGTTTACAGACACATTTATCCCTACTTCGGAGGTTTACAATTATATTGTTTTTACGATGCTAGCAGCTACACGTGGCTTCACCCACACATTGCACTTGTGTGGCCTGCAGCATCAACCACAGAATGGCTTCACCATTTTGCTGGCCACAAATGAGTGGAAAAAAAAAAAAAAGCATTTAAAAAGCATCTGAAAGGGTGGTACTACTAGAAGCACATTTTACCCATTGATAAAAAGAATGGCATAATGAAGTTGTAATGTTGCAAAAACCAACAATCAACACCGATGAGTCAAGCACAGCCAGTAATCCTCTTTCCAGAGCGACTTACATTTCCTAATTACAGGGACAGTCCCTGGAGTCCCTGGAGCAACTCAGGGTTAAGGGTCTTGCTCAGGGACCCAGTGGTGGTAGTGCTAGAGGAGGGATTCGGATCTGGGACCTCTTGATCCAGAGGTCCGTAGGCAAGTACCCTACCACTAGACTACCACTACCACTACCCTACCACTAGATCACCTCCACCCACCTCTTACAGACTCTCTGTTCTCTAGCAGCCATTACAGACCTGTTTTAAAGGCTTAATGAAGGGATTATTGGTAATTAGGGAGAAGACAGACAGAACATAGGAGAGAGCTGGTGTGGGGAGCTGAATTTCATACAGTACTTCAGACATATAGGTGTATGGCTTTAGCCTGTGAAGCATATTGAAGTAAGGCAAGAATAACGGCATTTGGTATTAATGCATTGATGTGGTAAAATCAGGAAGTTAACTAGAGTATCACTGTTTTTTATTTTTTCTTTGCTTTGAGGACTGTAGGGGGCACTGTGGCTCTTCACGTATTTGAGTCTACCATTAAGAACTGACCCCTAGGCTTTGGATGGCCAGCTTTGGCCAGTCTTGAATTTTGTCCTTCCTTCTCGCTCTAGTGTCCAGCTACATCTCATCCCATGAGGTCAAAAGAGGCTCAACCCTTACATTTCTGCAGTACATCTGTAACGGTGGCGTGGTACTGGAGGGACGTCAGGTCAGAGCCAAGAGTTTAGAACAGAAGTTTATTACGCACAGTGACAAAACAAACAAGACATAGGGAACGGGGGACTGCAGTTCTACACCTGAAACCCTATGACTGGGGAACTGCAGTATAGCCCTAGATACTAAGAGGTCTATACTAGGCGAACTATACCTAGTCATAGACACAAAGGTTATACAAACGACACAAAGTTTACACAACCACCACCCGTTATGCGTAGGTTAGACCTACCTAATGAGCCGCGCTCTGTTCTGACTCATCGGGGCTTAAATAGTCAGCCCCAATGATGCACACCTGCCCGCAGGGGCTCAGGTGTGCTTAGTCAGAACAGAGCGCCCTCTAGCGTACCCTAAACACCTTGTATGTGACCGAGAGCGCCCTCTAGCGTGCCCAAAACACAACACACGTGACAGAGAGCGCCCTCTAGCGTGCCCAAACCCTAACACACGTGACAGAACCCCCCCCCCCAAGGGCGCGGCTCCCGAAGTGCCCGAACGCAGCCGAACCTCAGGGGGGAGGCACAAACAACACAAAAGTCCCTAGTCGGGACACATGGTCGGGTCCATAGAAAACAAAAAAAAACCATCAAAGGACTTCCGACCAGTTGTGTCGGGTAGCTGGTGCTGGTGAGGGGAATCCCAGCAGTTCCGTCCACCTTTTTGACCGGTGCCTGACCTTGGCTCTGACGTCCTTGGAGGCTTTGCCTGACTCCATGGAACCCCTGGACTCGACAGGACCTGAAAGGGAGCTACACAGAGACGTTACAGGGTTTACAGAGGAAGTCTTCTTCAATGAGTCTAAGCTCTGCTTACAACCCCTGTCAGTCGGGTTCCGCGCGTCGCTTCTCCCCGAATCTCTGGCGCCGAAGTTCTGGTCCGTCTCCCTGAACTGATTCGTGCTGGTGTCTTTTGCCCTTTTCCTTGTCTGGTTCATACTTCCTGGTCGCTTGGGGCCCGGCGACGCAGTGTCCCAGCTTCTGGTTTCACGTTGAGGAGTTCCCCGTGGCTTCCTCCAAACGTCACATTGTTTTGGGTTTGCTGAGTTGCGGGGGCGAGCCGATGCTAGGGGGCCTGAAGGCAGCTGCTCCCTTTCTGCATTCGTTACCCATTTCTCCGCTGGACTGTTCTCCGGATGCTCTGTTTCGGCTTTTGCTCTCTGGGTTCCAGCAGGCACTGGTGTCGGAGAAGAGAGTAGAGATTCGATGAGGGCCAATTTACCTTCCATACCTCTGACCTGGTTTTCTAGCTCGGTGAGCTTGCTGGCCTCATGACGGGCCTCTCTCAGGTCAGCCTGCAGAGCGATGTTGTGGTCCTGCACCTGTCTCAGCTCTGTCCTGCACTGATGCAATTGCCCCTCCATTGTGGCTATTTTAGCCTCCAGCTTCTCCTGAGTGGTTGGAGTCCCAACTCTCCGTGTTATCCGGCCTACGATCTGGTTTCTCTGTTCCTGTCTTCTCCCCAGTCCCTTTCTTTGGGAAACCCTCACAGCGTGTATCTTGAATCGAAGGACCTCTCTGCCCTCTCTGAATTGGCTGTCCCTTCCGTGACGCTCACCTTTTACTTGAGCCAAAGTCTCCTCTTTTTCCTTCCTCCGGTCCTTCAAGACCTTGGCGTTCACCTGTGGCATGGCGGTTCCCTCGGTCAGCTGATGGTAGAGTCCCGTCAGCAACTCCTCCTGTTCAGCAAACCGAACATTACTGCAGCTGATCTGCTCACCTCCGAGGTGGGACTGGATTGTCCTCGCCTCTCTGTGCCACACGGCCCGATCCCTCACCGGCTCCACTTTGACTGACTTCTGCAAGCACTTCGCAGCATGTTTACGCCTTTGACACCTCTGTCCTTGTTGAAGTCCCGGTCTCCACCTTCCGAACCTCCTCTGACGACCACCTGTTGCCCAGCGCGGCCTCTTGAAGACAGACCCCCGCTGGTGCACTCTCCCAACAGCCTGAATGACGACAGCAGCTTTGTTCATAGCATTAACATTTTTTCGTACTAAATAACCTCTAAAAGCTGCCTGGATGCGTATCGCTGACTTTCTCAACACCTGAAATCTTTCGTGTTCGCTTTTGCCCCTGATGTAGGACCTAAAATATTTTTGAATGAAGATGGCTGACCTTCTTATGGCCTGGTACTTTGTTACTTCCCTGTGTCTTCTGAACGCAGCCTGAATCAGGGAAGCGGCCTGATGGTGCAGGATCACAGCCCTTCTGACCCTCCGACCTCTGAAGCAGGCTTGCAGGAACATTGCAGCGGAGCGCAATGTCAAAAACTCCTCTCTCTGTTTTCTGGCTTCACGTGTGGAACGATACCTCAGCTGGATTGCAACAACAGTCTGTTTGATGTATGAGTATCGTGCCCGAGCCCAGTGTGCCCTGTAAGCCCTTTGTAAAATCGTGGCAGCCTGGTGCTTCAGTTTCAGAGTCTGTCTGGTCTTCATCCCTCGGAATGCAGCTTGTAGAACAACAACAGCCCCTTTTTTCTCCTTCAAAGACTTCATTTCTTGCCTCATACTCTTACTAGCTCTATAATATCGCTGAACCGTCTTGGCTGCCCACAGTAGCTTCAGGTAGTACTTTCTGTTTATGTGTTTCCTCACCTGTGCCTGAATGGTTATAGCAGCCTCATGTTCAATTCTCCTTTGCACCCGAACTTTCCTTTTAAACTTGCCACTAACCTGGAGCTGCTCCTTCTCTGCTTTCTGTGTAGCAGATGGCTTCATGGAGCTGGGTTTGGGGGTCGACCTCTTGATGCCGCTTTCCTTGTTGCGAAGGGCTTCCCTGGTCGACTTCCCCGGTTGCACGATGCAGGAAGTGGTCTCCACCCTCCTCCTGCTCTCTGCGTCCGGAACTGCCTTCTTTGCCTCGCTTCTCTTGTTGCGGGTGGCCTTCTTTGCATTCCTCTTGGTGGACGCCGTGCTTTCGCGTGGCGGCGCGGTGGGCGCCGTGCTGGCGCGTGACGGCACGGTGGGCGCCGTGCTGTTGCTGTGAACACGGAAAGGAGCATTTGCTACCAACCTCTTGTGGTGATTCGCGTTGGCTGTGTTCCTGCTATCAGCTGCGCGCGGCGCTTTCTCCGCTGGCGGACTGTGGTTGCTGGCGCGCTGCGGCGTGGTGGGCGTCGTGCAGTCGCGGTGCGGCGCGGGGGACGCCGTGCAGTCGCGGTGCGGCGCGGGGGACGCAGTGCTGTCGCGGTGCGGCGCGGGGGACGCCGTGCTGTCGCGGTGCGGCGCGGGGGACGCCGTGCTGTCGCGGTGCGGAGCGCTGAGCGTCATGCTGTCGCGGTGCGGAGCGCTGAGCGTCGTGCTTTCGCTGTGAACACGGAAAGGCGCGTTTGCTACCAACATCTTGTGGTGATTTGCGCTGGCCGTGTTCCCGCTATCAGCTGCACGCGACGCTTTTTCCGCTGGCGGATCGAGGTTACTGGCGCGCGGCGCTCTCGCGCTCTCTGGCGCTGAATCTCCGCGTTGACCCGCGTGCGGCGCGGTTGGCTTCGTGCTTCCGAAGCCAACGATCCTTGCGAAGCTCGGGATCTGGGATGATATCCAGTGGGAGCAGCGACATCGTCCTCTTCAGACGGCGCTCTAGCTCCCTTGCCGTGGCCGTCGGCGTCCGTCGCACCCACTCCTCACCGTCCAGATGCTCGCGGAGGTCCAGAGAAGACGCCTCTGGCCCCCAGGTCCTCATCAGCTGCAGCGTCCGCTCGACAGCACTCGCTGCCGCCCACAGCACGCACTCCTGCTCGCCCTCGTGGCTCGTGACGTCCAGGTACTGGCGGCTCATTCTGTAACGGTGGCGTGGTACTGGAGGGACGTCAGGTCAGAGCCAAGAGTTTAGAACAGAAGTTTATTACGCACAGTGACAAAACAAACAAGACATAGGGAACGGGGGACTGCAGTTCTACACCTGAAACCCTATGACTGGGGAACTGCAGTCTAGCCCTAGATACTAAGAGGTCTATACTAGGCGAACTATACCTAGTCATAGACACAAAGGTTATACAAACGACACAAAGTTTACACAACCACCACCCGTTACGCGTAGGTTAGACCTACCTAATGAGCCGCGCTCTGTTCTGACTCATCGGGGCTTAAATAGTCAGCCCCAATGATGCACACCTGCCCGCAGGGGCTCAGGTGTGCTTAGTCAGAACAGAGCGCCCTCTAGCGTACCCTAAACACCTTGTATGTGACCGAGAGCGCCCTCTAGCGTGCCCAAAACACAACACACGTGACAGAGAGCGCCCTCTAGCGTGCCCAAACCCTAACACACGTGACAACATCGGTTCAGTTCTTGGACAGATCTAATTTTATCGCTATTCATGTCTTGGTAAAAGCTTCGAGAACAAAATTATGTTTTTTTTTCTTTTTTAAGTAGTTATTTTTTCTAGACATTTTAACCCAGGTCACATTAGTATGTCTAAATATATTGGACAAAAGTGAACTGACTTCTTTTACTCCATGCATATTTATTAGTTATTGCTCATGACTGTCTTATGTATATTCAGGCAATATATGGCAATTAAGCTGCAAAAATAGCCTAAAAATTTCCAGAATTTTGCATCATTGATTTTGTGATATGGCAAAAAACTGTAGTGCATCCTATTTAGCCTAGAGCAGGTTTGCCTACCCATTCAAGTTATGTTAAAAGTGTAGTAAAATGTTAGGGGTCTAAGAATAACTTCATTAGCAAATTCTGCTTTTATGTCTGCTGCATGTGTCCTCACTGCTGTTCCGTTTGCACTGCTATCCTAATACATATCTCACTAGCCTCTTTAATTTAAGAGGCCCACCTCCATCCTAAAATTCAGACTGATACAGATGGTATTTTATATTTTTCCTTTTACTGGAATCCCAAAACTCTTGTCTGAGAGTGTTAGTGGAATGGTTCCTGTATTTCTCCATCTTGAAAATGAGCAGAGTGATTTTAGAAGAGCTGAGTGAGTAGGCAGGGCTGTAAGAGGGCTCGGCAGGAATGAAGGCTGACAACTTGGCTGCCTGACATGTAGCTGCCTGTCTGGCACCGTCTGCCCAAATCCGGGGGGGGGGGGGGGGGGGGTCAGAACACATAACCTTACACGACCTCTTCACATGACCTGTCCTTCAGCCGCATATGAATTTCCCATGACCCCAGAAGCTGGCCAGCTGGGCTTTGTCTCTTGATGTTATGTATTTGATTGCTTGGATCAGTTTGTCACGTCGTTTCCGATTAGAAGGGGCTCTCTGCATGAGTGGACGGTGAATAAAGTGAGTCATGAGAACTTCCTGGGCCATCCAAAATTTTTTGTGTGGCAAATCCACTTCTGAGCCCTGTGATGAAACGTGAAAGGTCCAGGATTGGCCTGCTTCCACTATCCACTAATTAACAGACTTGGTTAGCTGCACCCAAAATGAAAATGACATCATTGTTTGCAGCTCTCTCTCTCTCCCTTATGAAATTAGACAACACTCTTGATTTCTCCATGAAAATGACCATTAACAACAAGTGTTTGTTATTTTTTAAACAAATACACTATAAAAAACAATGTCCACTAAGTTTAATTAGGATATTTTATTGATACACCAAGATGAAACAAGAAAGGGCAAAAATGAGACATCCAAAATTATTAGCCTCTTGGTCATTAATAGTCAATAGTGTACCCTTTCTGAGCCTCAACTGACAACAATCTCTGACATCAATCTCTCCTAGTTTTTTATTAGGTTGGCACAGGTCTCCAGAGGGATTTTGGCCCATTCTTCCATTGCAAATTGTTCTAGCTGGTCCAAATTGCATGGTTTCCAAGCATGGACATTCACTTTGAGCACCCGCCACAGATTCTCAATAGGATTGAGGTCTGGGCTCTGCGCAGGCCACTCCAGGATCTTGGTTTTGGTATCCTTGAGGAACTGTTGTACTAATTTTGATGTATGATTTGGGTCATTGTCTTGCTGGAAGACCCAGCGACAACCTAGGCCTGGACTATGAATCTGCAGATTTCTGAGATTCTCCCTCAAAATGTCAACATAATTTTCTTTTTTCATGATGCTATGCATCCGATCAAGGCTCCTTCTGCCTGAGGCTGCAAAACAGCTCCACAACATGATGCTCCCACCACCATGTTTAACTGTGGGAACTGTGTTCCTAGGGTTGAAAGCCTCTCCCTTTCTTTCTTCGCCAAACATAAGCAACATCCATGTGCCCAAACAGTTCCAGTTTAGTCTCATCAGACCAAAGCACAGACTTCCAAAACTCATCTTTAACTTTCAAATGCTCAAGGGCAAAACTCAGTCGGGCTGTGATGTACCCCTCTTTGAGTAAAGGGGTTCTTCTGGGACGATGGCCCTGAAGCCCACCACAATGAAGTGCCCTCACAACTGTGTTCCTTGAAACATCAATTCCAGAAGAGGCCAGGTCAGCAACAATGATCTTGGCAGATGTCTGGGGCTCCTTGCTGACATCTCTGATTATTTTCCTCTAAAGAGTTCTTGAAATCTTGCGCTTATGGCCACGGCCAGGTTTGTTTTTTACAGAATTTGTCTCCTTGTATTTGGCAATGATGCAATGTACAGCAGTTCTAGACACTGTAAATCGCTTGGAAATGGCAGTGTAGCCTTCCCCTTTATCATGAGCAGATGAGTCACAGGGTATGGGTCACTATTGAAAGGTCTGAGGTCAAGACTGGTTCAAGGCTTACATAAGGAGCAAGCACTTTAGTGTGTGAGTTATAGAGGGTCCAGGGGCTTGTGGAATGTGGAGTAAAGAGAGACTTTCCTTCTGTAAACATATTTCCCACCAGTACAGCTTTTACTAGGCTAAGGTGACTGTCAAGATATTCTTGTCTGCACATGCTGGACTGACCAGAGTGAAAAGCACAAGTAGCCTTCATTTTCAGGTCTTTGGAAAATATAAAAAGTGCATTAGGTTGCAGGCAAAAAAAGGAAGGGATGATAAAAGAAGAAGCTATAAATCACACATCATTTTTGTTTTTATCACTTTTGGAAATTAATATCCAATTGAACATTTATTCTGGTGCAAGCTCATGTAGCAAGTGTGCAAAATTATTGTATGCTCATGAAAGTGCAGTTCCAAACACTTATCCATAGCAAAAAACATACAGTATCTCACTAAAGTGCGTAGACCCCTCACATTTTTGTAAATATTTTATTATACCTTTCCATGGGGCAACACTCCAGATGTGATACTTTGATACAGTGTAAAGTACTTTGTGTACAGCTTGTATAACAGTGTCAATTTGCTGTTCCCTCAAAATAACTCAACACACAGCCATTAATGTCTAAACCACTAGCAACAAAAATGAGTACATCCCTAAGTGAAAAATGTCCACATTGTGCCCAAATAGCCATTTTCCCTCCTCTGTGTCATGTGACTCGCTAGTGTTACAAGGTCTCTGGTGTGAATGGGGAGCAGGTGTGTTAAATTTGGTGTTATTCCTCTCACACTCCCTCATACTGGCCACTGGAAGTTTAACATAGAACCTCATGGCAAAGAACTCTCTGAGGATCTGAAAATAAAGACTTGTTGCTCTACATAAAGATGGCCTAGGCTATAAGAAGACTGCCAACACCCTGAAACTGAGCTGCCTGATGGCCAAGACCACATAGCGGTTTAACAGGACAGGTTCCACTCAGAACAGGCCTCATCATGGCCATGGTCCACCTAAGAAGTTGAGTGCACATGCTCAGCATCATATCCAGAGCCTGTCTTTTGAAAATAGATGTGCTGCCAGCATTCAGAGGTTGAAGGGTTGAGAGGTCAGCCTGTCAGTGCTCAGACCATATGTCGCACACTGCATCAAATTGGTCTGCATGACTGTCATCCTAGAAGAAAGGCTCTTCTAAAGATGATGCACAAGAAAGCCCGCCACAGTCTGCTGAAGACAAGCAGACTAAGGACATGGATTACTGGAACCATGTCCTGTGGTCTGGTGAGACCAAGATGAACTCATTTGGTTCAGATGGTGTCAAGCGTGTGTGGCGGCAACCAGGTGAGGAGTACATAGACAAGTGTATCTTGCCTACAATTAAATGTGGTGGTGGGAGTGCCATGGTTTGGGGCTGCATGAGTGCTGCCAACACTGGGGAGCTGCAGTTCATTGAGGGAACCATGAATGCCAACATGTACGGTTACATACTGAAGCAGAGCATGATCCCCTCCCTTCAGAAACTGGGCCACAGGACAGTATTCCAACATGATAATGCCCCCAAACACACCTCAAAGTTGACCATTGTCTTGTCAAAGAAACTGAGGGTAAAGATGCTGGACTGGCCGAGCATGTCTCCAGACCTTACCCTGTTGAGCATCTTTGGGGCATCCTCAAATAGAAGGTGAAGGAGCGCAAGGTCTCTAACATCCACCAGCTCCATGATGTTGTCATGGAAAAATGGAAGAGATGGAAGAGAGTGCTTGAAAATATTGGCACTTTGGGCACAAGGTGGACATTATTCACTTAGGGGGTGTACACACTTTGGTTACCAGTGGTTTAGACATTAATGACTGTGTGTTGAGTTATTTTGAGGGGACACCAAATTGACACTGTTATACAAGATGTACACTGACTACTTTATATTGTATCAAAGTGTCATATCTTCAGTGTCATCCCATGAAAAGTTACAATAAAATATTTACAAAAATATGAGTGGTCTACTCACTTTTGTGAGATACTGTAGATCATTGGCTGTGTTAGCAGTCTTATGTACATTTACAGTTAGCCAAGGATCTAACATAATAATTTTAAAACTGGAAGTCAACTTCCAAGAAATAACATAAGCAATCACCTAAATCCAGATATTACAGATTATGATCCTATATATTTTAATATTATAATATAGACAGTATAATTATAGACAGTTGGAAGACATATTAAACATTTTATGCTAAGAGTCTCCTAAAATGAGCTTTTTCTTCATTGTAAGGCTTGACCCTTAATAGGTGATGCAGCCCTGGCATCAGTGCTTTTATCTTAATAGTTACATTTCAGATGAACTCTGCTCAATAATTTGCCAAATGATTTTGCCTTGGAAGTCAGTGATATCAAGGCAAATTCCATTAAAATTAACGTGAAATAATTAGCTCTTGAAAAATGAGTGGGTTATTATATTTCTGCAGTTTGTAAGTCAACACACATTTCCCTGTTACACCTATTCCAGCACACATAAGGCAATAAGCAGAGAAACTCTAGACAGGTTTTTTTTCCATGCTATGGGGAAAAAAGACACACAGTAACACCTAGGGTATATTCAATCCATTGTAGGAAGAAACTGGGCACCTGGAGGAAAATCATGTCAAAGTAGAACCCAGGCCACGCCAGTTCAGAACCCAGAACCTTCTTGCTGTGTGGAACTAGTACTCCCCTCTGAACCCATTGTTGCCATAAATGCAATCACATAAATACACAAATTGGTTACACTGTTACACACCTTGCACTATCAAATTATTTACACTTATATTCAGTTTGCATGAAACGGGTTCTTTATAAAGAGGTTTAATTCTGCACTTCAAACAACTATGACAACAAAACATGGCCAAAAGGGAAATTTATTTATTTTCAAAAAAACAATAAACATTATATGGAATTCCAGTGCTAATAAAATATCTCCATCCATCCATCCATTTTCTGCCGCTTGTCCCAAACGGGGTCGCGGGGGAGTGCTGGTGTCCAACCGAGCGCACACAGGGCGAGGACGGGGGACGCACCCTGGACAGGTCGCCAGCCCATCGCAGGGAGGAGCGGGACAGGGATGGCACCTTGCTCAAGGGTACCTCAGGGCAACCCACTGGGAAGGGTTTCGAACCCCCGAATAAAATATCTCCTCCTTACAAAAGAAAGATGTGCCACTGAAAATGTATACTTGTGACAGAATTTCACCTCTTTGACTGGTGTACAGGATTACGTTTGTGAATGGCACACCAGTACAACAATGACTTCAATCATGACTTCTCATATTATATAAAAGTGGTGATGAGTTGATGTACTGGAGATTTAATATGGTATGAAAACATTTAATTGGTTTTGGGAGCAGATGTACCCACTTTCTGACTGGACAAATAGGAAACATCAGTTTTCCCCAAAAGTATCTAAATTCATTTTCACCACAAATAGGGATGTCGTGATCTAATCTATTTAAGTGGAATTAGGAAGTCAAGAAATTACTGGAGCAATGCTCTTCAATCAACCATCATGCTCCACTAAATCCACTATTTTGTACAAGCTCCTATACAGTAGTAGCAAATAAAAAAATTGGTATAGTAGGTAAATTGGCCTGTTCCAGTTTTATTTTTTCTCTCAACTTACTCCACTGTTTCAGAGATACACTGGCTGGTAAAAAATAAATAAATAAATAAAATAAATACCACCTAGATTTAACTGAACAAATGAGAATGAGCCCTTGATTAGAGAAATATTGCAATAATTAATTTGTTACAGATTGAATTAAATCAATTAACCCTACTGATGCATGAATAAATTATTGTTCTTTATCAACCATTTTGGGTTTGAATGGGAATGGACAGCTATGCTGTTTCAGAAAGTTCACATTCGCAAAGGAAGCAATAGATTGCTGAAATCTTTTTTAAAATGGAAGTATAGTTGTGTGGTGGAATTGACTGGACGTAGTCACGGGGTCCAGACTTTAGAAAAGGGATTTTATTAAACATAAAATGTAAAACACACAAGCATAAACTAATCACAATGCTCACAATGTAGGAACACAAGCCACAGCGACACATAAGAATAACAATGACCAACAGTTCTGCCCTGACTCATTGGGACCTATACTTTTAGACTAATGAGCCACACCTGGTGACATAATGAGGATCCAGGTGGGCCCAGTCAGAGCAGACCCCCCAAAACAAAAGTGCAACTTGTGGGGAGCACATCCATGCCTTGCCAGGAGCTTGACCTAAGGGAAGGCAGAACAAAACAAAACCTCAAACAGACAAAACAGGAGTGAACGGAAAAAGGCTTGACCAGGGTTTGGTAGCCTGGTCAGAACGTTAAACAGCCCCCTTTGGGCCCATGTGACTGGCACCGACACATAATAAAAATAAGGGGTCCAGGGCTGCAGCTGGTGAGAGGAAACCCATTGCAGAAGTCCTTGGGGCTGTAGCCAATGGCAATGGGAAGCCCAACATAGGGCTGTAGCTAGTGCTGATAAGGAGACACAGGAGCCAGCAGCAACGGGGTACCGCCCTCTTGCAGAGAGTTGGTGGCGAAGACAAGCCACCTTCTTGAAGTAAGCACTGGCATCAGACCAGGTAGTGACAACTGCGAAGACAACCTGCCTAAGGACCCTGCATTCATGGGAATGGGGGCAATGCAAGCTCCTCATCAGCTGGCAGAGGAGGAATAGGAGCAGTTGCACCCGGAGCAGGGAGAACAGAAGCAGTCATAGAAGGGGCCACTGGAGAGCCGGCCATGTAAAGGGACACTTGAGAGCTGGCCAGTGAGGGCTCACAGTGGCTTGTCTCTAGCAGCTCCTCATAACAAGCTAAAATAAAGGGACATCGTAGCAAACTGCAATGAGTGTTGGAGACTCAGGGCTGTTGCAGGATGGTCTGACATCTGCAACATTTCCATATTAAGTCTCTGCTAGGGGAAGTACTACTGGCCAAAAATCTCCTGGCCCTCCTGCAGGTCACCAGTAATATTACTCCCTTGCACAAATTGCATTCTGTAAATGTTCTATTCAACAAATGAATACACAGTGTTTTATTTAAAAACAAAGGGAACCTCCAAGTACTGTAATGAAAGTCTGAAGTCTTAAGCAGAGAAGCTTAATTGCTGCCTTCTCTCATTTGACTGGTTCTGTTCCCTTATTCTTCTGGGGAATGTCTCGTCTGTCTTAAACAAACATCATTACACAGTTCAGCTTGTGTTCCTACTGAGTTCTGTTTAATACAACTTCTAACTGTCACAACTATTTTCTTACTTTTCTTAGTACTCATTAACAGAACATTGAATGGCTATCGATGTCTAAAAACTGGTATTTAGACTAAAAGGTTGTTTCCTTGTTTCGTCTGTTCATCTTAACAGAAACATTTTGATTTACACCGCTTCAGCAAGGCATGTTGAGTTATTCATGAGATGTTTGCTTTTATGTCATAGATTGCACATAAGCAGCCAAAAATGTCCATTGTGTTGAATGTTATACTCCAATTGCATTGCAATGAATGTTGAGTAAAGGCTCTTTCCAAACACAGTCCTTATCCACCCTTTACTTTCAAAACAGGAAAGGTATAGTATATAAACCATGCATTTCTTGATCGGTGGACCACAAGCTTTCCTAAGCCTCATGGCCTTGTTGACAAGCCTCGGCTGAAGGGTTGTCATTTACATGAAAGTGCCGCCCCTCACCTGGCAGAACATCTGGCTGAGGTGAGGAAACAACGGTGATTACAGACTCACTGTGCTTGGCGGGCTGTCAGTATAGGCTTTTTCCTATAGGAACTTAGAAGCAGCAGTGCAGAGATGAGAGAGTGTCTTCTCAGTACCTCCTTGTGAGAACAGGTGTTCCTCTGTACATGGTCTTCCTCTCATGTACTTTATAATGTTAGCAGGTTAGTAAGTACATTAGGGCTAAAAACTAGGGCAAAGCAGTTAGGCCTCCACCTTTGTTCCATTACCACATATAAACATATGCATGAAAGAGTGTGTGAGGTATATCTTCATTACACAGCAAAGCTTTGACAAAACCAGAAGACAGTCAAAGTGACTATTTGTCATTGTGAACACAACACAGCACTCAGTGAATCACAACAAAATTATTCTTCTGCATTTTTCCCATTCACACTGTGCAGCAGGGGGCAACCATATTCAGCAGCCCAATGAGCAGTGATGTGATCGGCACCTTGCATAAGGGTACCTTAAGGCAACATATTGGACTGGCAACCCATGACTTTCTGATAAAGGGGCTTAGTCCCAACACTGCCCCACCTTTAGTTGCATTTAAAGGTAACAGCATTAAGAGAGCTAAGAAAATTGTTTATGTCATATATCAAGGAATCCTTGGACTTTACTTAATTGGTAAAACTTTGTAAAGACAAAAACTTTATATTTGTCAAATAAACAGTTAGAATAGACTGTCTTTCATCTATTGTTTTAACCATAAAGTATCTAAAGAATCAAATGAAACTGTTTGGCATAATTGCATAGAATGTTATGTGCAATTTGATTGGGTGTTCACAAAGTTTTACCAATTTCAGATGGTGTTCATTGATGTTGCAGTATCTGAAATATTGCTAGAAGCACCACATGAATTAAATTTTTCTGAATTAAATAAGGCAAGCCTCAGACTTATCTTGGTCATTGAAATTGTGAACTGAATGATGCTGAATTAATGTGGTCCATTATTAATACAGTACTGTGCAAAAGTTTAAAAGTTTTGAAAAAATGCTGTAAACGAAGAATGCTTTCAGAAATATAAATAATGATTGTTTATTTTTATCAATTTACAAAATGCAAAGTGAGCGAACAAAAGAAAAATCTAAATCTAATCAATATTTGGTGTTACTACCCTAAACCAGTTACTACTAAACCAGCATCAGTTCTTGAAAATAAATGATTAACACTTCCATTTTTGAAAGCATTCTTTGTTTACAGCATTTTTTCCACACCTGCCTAAAACTTTTGCACAGTAGTGTATATAAGAGGCAGAACAGGTAGTCACTGATTTATATAATGACTCAGGTCTAGTGTTTGAGGTTTGACTTTGGTACCATTCAAATATGCAAATATGCAAGACCGATAGATGTGGAATGATATAAGCTTTGCTTTGGTTCTTTGTTGTGGCATGTGTTCATAAGATGTCCTGTGTCTACCCCTGAACCAGAGGTTGAGGTTTTGAAGCTTAGATTTCCCGTACAATAGAGTCTGCCAAATTCAATATATCATGGTGTGGTCCTCTCCCTAAATCTGACTGAATTACTTTCTCTGTTTTCGAGAACATTTTGAAGCCCACCTGAGGCACGTTTTGGCTTGGCAAAGATGAAGGGGCCCCTAAGAAACTGCTGAGTTGCCCCCCACATGGTGAATGAGCAGTGGGTAAGGGATGCATCAGTTTACGGCAAAGAGGCACGAGAGAATGATTACAGTCATTAAGGGGCCTCTGGACCTACAGGGTCGTGGATCAACATGTGCTGGTTACACTTGCAGAGTTGGAGAATGCATGCTAGAAAACAAAGGCTTGAGTGGTGTGACCTAAGGGGCAGGATCTGGCCTATAAGCCCACCCCAGCTACTGACATGTGTGGGAAGTGGGGAGTAAGGTCCCCTCAATCCCATGGGGAAATCCTTTGACGTCAACAGTTCTTTCTCATTGGTCTAGTGTTTTGATACTAGTTTGCTGAGGTTGGATTTCAGGTGAAAGGAAAATTGGAAATGCTGGAGTAATTAAGTAAAACTGAAAAGAGAGGTATTGCACCACTTCAAAATCTGTTACACTCATTCTTGACTTTTACTTTTACAGTTTTTTTTCTTCATTTCTTGGGCTTCCATGATTTTTTTGTATACTTTTCTTTTGTGTGGAAAGGGATAACAGTTAGGAAAGAATTCATCTGTTTGGTGCCCTTTAGGCTCCTCAAGGATGAAATGAAAAAAGATAAGAAAAATTAAATGAGATAAAGCTACAGTTAGCAGCCAAGTGTGTACTCTTCTTAGATAAAAAAAGGTATTGAGAAGCCCCTTCATGTGTTTCCTTGAACATCTGACATGCTGAGATTGTATCTACATCAATCCTGCAGAGCCCCATTACCCCATTATAAAAATTATTTATTAATTTTTCATGACTACATTGCATTCATAACATTTAGCAGGCCCTCTTATCCAGATCAACTTACAATTCCTGATTTTAGGGTACCTCAGGGCAGCATACTGGTCTGCAATTTCAACCCATGACTTTCTGATACTGGGACTAACTCCCTAACCACTAGGCTACTGCTGCCCCAATGAGGTGCAATACTTCACTACTTTCCTGTGTAGCTGCAGTTGTGCTACAAGATTCGGTACTGAGCCTTCTTTCCTACTTTTTTTTTTTCTTCAAAAACATCATTGAACCAACCAAATATACTTATGGCTTATGTCTTAAATGCGCAGAATCCCTGTCTACATTTTGGGCATGTATAACCGCATTACCATTTTAAACCGCATTTAAGCTCAATGTGAAAAGTGAAATAGTTGATGTTCCAAAAACCATCGAAGGTTTACCCTGTAATATGTATAAATCTTTTGGTAATCTTGGACGACATGTTAGAATTCCAGTATATTTTCAGTTATACAAAGCTGTACATTTTTACTTTTTTATACTCCTAACCATCTATGTTCTACAACTTTGACTATAACCATTGCTGATTTTGCACTTGTTTCCTTCTGTAGAGTAACTTCAGAACTTTGGTGGACTGACCTAAATATCAGCAAGAAGCAGAAGACGTTTGTCAATCCATATATACCAAGGACACTCCTTTGACATGCCTATAACTCCCACCAAGAACAAACAACTAACCAGTGCAGTCTGCTTTTTATCCCTGGGTTGAAAAATGAAAGAAAAGAGGAATAGGGCTATGGTTAATTTTATTATCAATAAAAAAGGCTGAATTAAAGCTAAGTCTGTACAGTATATTGTCTTTAATGTCATTCTCATCCAATGTGAGTTGTGAAACATGTGAATAGTTTCTTTTATGTCTTGTATAAACATGTGCATAGGCACATATGAAGGTTGTTGGTGCTGGTGGTCTAGTGGTAGGGTACTTGCTATGGATCCAGAGGTCCCCGGTTCGAATCCCACCTCTAGCACTACCACCACTGGGTCCCTGAGCAAGACCCTTAACCCTGAGTTGCTCCAGGGGGACTGTCCCTGTAATTAGGACCTGTAAGTCGCTCTGGATAAGAGCGTCTGCTAAATGGCGTAAATGTAAATGTAAATGTAACACAGAAAATCTCACTGACTCTAATATATTGAGCTACGTCCATTGCTGCCTATATCTGCTATATCAAGTCTGTGCACCCTAAAGAATGTAACGGTGGCGGGGTACCGGAAGGACGCCAGTGCGGAGCCAGGAGTTCGGAACTTAGTTTTATTATTCACAAGCACACAAACAAGAAGCAAGGACTGCAGTTCTAAGCAGAAACCAAGAACGGAGGAACTGCAGTCTAAACCAAGGTGCTAGATTACCACATACAAAAACCAAAACCACCATTGCCTGTAGGCTTAGCCTAACTAATGAGCCGCACTCTGTTCTGACTCATCGGGGCTTAAATAGTCAGCCCCAACGATGCACACCTGTGCCTTCATGAGCTCAGGTGTGCTCAGTCAGGACAGAGCGCCCTCTAGCGTGCCCAAAACACCTCATGTGACAAACAACGCCTACGTGACAGAAACACCACATCTGTGACAGAACCCCCCCCCAAAAGGCGCAGCTCCCGAAGTGCCACAACACAGCCGAACCTCTGGGGGGAGGCCAAGAACAAAAAACATTTTACAAAAAGTCCCTTTTTGGGGCATATGGTCAGGTCCACAAAACACTAACACAAAAGGACCTCTGACCAGCCTTGTCTTGGGCTGTTGGCGGCGGAGATGGGTACCCCAGAGTTTCAGTCCATATCCTGATAACTAAGTCCCCTTGGTACTGGTGTTTAGTGGAGCATTCCCTCCGTGTCTTTCTGCTGTCCGGTGTCTCTTCTGTCTCCCGTCTCTCTGACTCTGGGACCTCTGGGAGATGCAGCTGATGGGCTCGGGAGCCTTGTCGGGTCATCACCTGAAATAGAGCTACATACAAGAGACTCTCTGTGGTTAGAAGGGGAAGAGTTCGTTACCCTGTGTGTGCTCTGCTTCCAGTCTTGGTTCTTCTCGCTTTCCATGACTTGCATTTCGTAATTCAAGGTGGGGAGTTTTTCGTCTCTTTCATACAAATGTACAGGCCACAAGTTCTGAGGATACTGAGAGCAGGGACGGGTGATGGGTACGGTGTTGGGAAGCAGTGCAACTGGCAAGGTGTGTCTCTGCTCTGGAACTTTCAGGTGCTGACTGGAACCTAGTTGTAATGTTGTACCAACTGGGATGATATTCACACGGGCATGTAGCTGGAGGTTTGGGGGAAGAACAGCTGGTGCAAAGACTCTTTTGTTGGCACTGATAGCAATAAAGGAAAGGTATCCTTCCACTGCTGCAGTGAACGCTGTTGCTCTCCTCGGGCACTGCTGGCTTCTGGGAGGCCAGGGTGACTGTGTGCTTTTATCTCTGAGAAACATGGTAACTCGTGCTTTGTTTGTACTGACCTTACCCTTGGCAACCCGGGTTGCTCCTCTCCGCTGAGTAGGAGGGGGTTTGACTAATTCCGGAGCCTCTGATATCTGTGGATCCCCCACAGGCACATCAGGTTGGGCTGTAGGATTGTCGTCACCATAAGTAGCTTCCACAAAGCCTCTGGAGCACTCCTCCTCTGGATCATTCTCTGAAAGGCCAAGGTCAAGGGAATTGAGTACCTCTGAGGAACTAGACTCAATTTCTGCAACTTTGCTTACGGAATGCACTGAAACAAGGGAAGAATCCTACTTGACTTGACTTGAGATCCATGAAGGACAGTCTGTTCCAGAGATGATGCCTGAAGTAATAGATGGACTTGGTTGATGATGAACCAGACTGGGAGTCAGATTTCTTGATGTGGTTGTCTGGTTCTGTAACTTTGACTGGGCGGAGGGAACATATACAGTTTCAGCAATATGTACGGGTATGTTCAGAACAGGTTCACGAAGAAGTCCCTGCCGAATAGGCCGATAGGTTTCAGCGGAGAGCAGGGGATTCTGAGTAATCTTAGTTTTCCCCCTTGATACGGGGAATGGGGAGAGGACATGACCTCGAAGCTTAATTTCTGGGTCTTCTCTGTTGTGATACACGGTTATATTCTTACCTGAAGTAACTGTGGACAGAATCTCCACCAGAGGCTTTCTCTGCCAGTGTTCCAAAGCAGAAATCAATGCGGGTGATTTCAGAAGAGACCTAACCGTTATGGGTACCTCGGTCAAGGAGCTGGTGGTAGGGAAATGCCTTGTCCTCCCTGACTCATCCTGGGGGTCCCGTGAGGAATGGTTCGACTTACTGGAAAGCCTTGGCCTGAAAGGGTCTGAAAGAGAGCTAAACACAGATGAATCTTTGTGGTTCATAGAAGAGTCCCTCTTGGCCCGGTGACACTCTGCTCCATGTACCTGCAGGGTGAGTCTCACGGAGTCCAGGTTCTCATAACCACAGGGCATTCTTAATTTCTTGTCCAAAATCAAACGTATAAAACTGTGGATTACCTGCCCTCCTTGACCGTACTCTCTGGGTGGGTTCTGCGGATCAGTGGGTTTTCTGGTTTCCCTTCTGGCTTTTTCCAGCTCTGTCTGCAGAGCGGCATTGTTGCCTTGCACCTGCTTCAGCTCCTGCATGAGTCCACTGACCTCTACTCGAAGCTTACCATGGGCTTGAGCAAAAATCTTTCTCTCCCTTTCCATAGCTGCAAGGCCACTCTGGCAAAGAGACAAGAGTCCTTTGGTCTCCTCAAGCTGAGAACGCAGAGTGGTGAGCTCCTCCTCGTGTTTCAGTCTTTCATGGGTGGTTGAGCTGGTTATCTGCAGAACAGAGGTCTTGCTTTCTGCCAGCTGCTGGTTGAGCCTCGTCAGCAATTCCCTCTGTTGTTTGATCTGATCACCTCGTAGGTGAATGTCTGCGAGAAGTGCACTGTGCTTCAAGTTGGCCTGTCTGAGTCTGTCTGACTCAGCCCTGAAGTCCTCCTGGGTGCTGTTCAAGTTTTCGGTTAGCCAAAGTATCTGTTCCCTGAGATCCTTACAGACTTTCTCCTGTTCTAGGTACCTAGCCTGCTTTTCCTGAAGTTCCCCATTTACTGTAACTAGTTCCTCCTGAAGGGAATGTACTTGAAACTGGTGGCTCACCTGCAGCTGGTGTTTCACAGCCTGAAGAGAGGCGTTTTCATCCTCCCATTTCTTACACTTTGTTTTCAGGGCGTCCAGATCCTGGTTCCGTGTACAGATTACTTGATCCCTGGTGAGGAGCTCAGCCTCCATTTCCTGG
This sequence comes from Hepsetus odoe, assembly GCA_017165825.1. Lineage (NCBI taxonomy): Eukaryota > Metazoa > Chordata > Actinopteri > Characiformes > Hepsetidae > Hepsetus > Hepsetus odoe. The sequence goes on from CM029386.1 coordinate 7,831,390, forward strand.
AGCTGCTCAACTAAACTAAAACGTTTGTGTTGTGTCTCTCTGCGCCCAGAACAGACAGCCAGACCTTCTGAGATTCCTGTAGTTCATGTTCTAATTTCTGAATTTTCAGAGGTCCTCAATCTGGGCTCCCAGTGCTCTAGCTCCTCCAGCCACTCCTCACGGCTCCTGACGTCCCGGTTTTGGCGGCTCATTTCTGTAACGGTGGCGGGGTCCCGGAAGGACGCCAGTGTGGAGCCAGGAGTTCGGAACTTAGTTTTATTATTCACAAGCACACAAATAAGAAGCAAGGACTGCAGTTCTAAGCAGAAACCAAGAACGGAGGAACTGCAGTCTAAACCAAGGTGCTAGATTACCACATACAAAAACCAAAACCACCATTGCCTGTAGGCTTAGCCTAACTAATGAGCCGCATTCTGTTCTGACTCATCGGGGCTTAAATAGTCAGCCCCAACGATGCACACCTGTGCCTTCATGAGCTCAGGTGTGCTCAGTCAGAACAGAGCGCCCTCTAGTGTGCCCAAAACACCTCATGTGACAAACACCTCCTACGTGACAGAAACACCACATCTGTGACAAAGAAGATGGTTTTTATTGTATAGTTCTATATTATTTGCCTAGTAAGAAAAAAGCCTTTTGTCTAAACATCTATAAAGAACCTATAAAGCAGAATTATTAAGCAACTATTAATTTGCAGAATTATAAATGGAACTACATGAAAAATGAAAAAATTCCCAATTCAATTGTTTATTTTCATTTGTTAAGTGAGAATAATAAACAAACACAAAATTTACAAATAAACATTTCTAACATTTCGAAAATCAGTGACCAATATGGACACCATGCTTTTCAATAACACTTATAAGCCTTCCATTCATGGAGTCTGTCAGTTTCTTTTTGTGCAGCAGCAACCACAGCCTCCCAGACACTGTTCAGAGAGGTGTACTGCTTCCCTTCCCCATGAATCTCCGATTTAAGAAGAACCCACAAGTTCTCAATAGGTCAGGTGAAGAAGTCATATCAATATTCTTTCAACTTTAAGGCCTTTACTGGTGAGCCATCCAGTGGAGTACTTCAATGCGTATGATGGGGCATTGTCCTGCATAAAAAACATTGCCTTCTTGAAAGATGCAGACTTTTTCCTAAACTACTGCTTGAAGAAAGTGTTCTAAAAACTTGAGGAGATCTTCAATCCGAAAAGGTCTATCTACCCGATCTGTAATGATACCAGCCCATACAATGGAACAATGGGCTGTCATGAGTTGCTCAAGCTTCTAAACCAAGTGGAATGTGTTATTAACCAGACATATATTATTTTTATTATTTATTATAAAGATTAGAGTAAAGGCTGTGATCAGTTGCTAGAACGGATGTGATTATATGACAGATCACTTTACTGTCTCTGTTTCCAGACTGGAAATGTGTGAATGTGTGTATAATTATGGTTATGGTCATGTGTGTCTCTGTCATTAGAAACACATCTGAAATAAGAGCAGGAATGTACACGTGTGGAAAAAACTTCTCAGTACTGAGAAAAAAAAACAATCAGGAACTTATGTAGATTCTCTATCCAAGCTTTAGAAAGGTTTTAGTGAAAATGATTAGTTTTAACTCATGAACTGAATATTGGAGCAATACACTTCTCCTCAGCTCAAGGGGAAATGCAAACTGTGACAGTGAGCTTTGAAACATGAATGAAATTGATGATCTTGACCAATCCTGGTCCTGAAATGAACACTTCAATTTACAGAAAGTTAGGACACTCCAACCAAAATCTGAAAGTATACTTTGTTATAGTTCTAACAGCAAGCAGTTGCAGCCAGTGTCATAATCACTGACATTCTTTGTAAAGAAAGTCTGTTCTGGGCTCAAAGTCAGAACAAGTTTTCAATTGATCTTAGGTCAGGGGTCTGAGATGACCAGTTAAGAAGCTTAATTCTGGGTACAATTGGTTTTCGTGAGCATTTAGATGTATAGTTGTGATATTTGTCATGCTGGGGGATGCAGCTATTACCCAGGCTGGGGGATGCAGCTACTACCCATTTGGTAGACCCAGTTAGGTTTTTATGATGCCTTTTATTCTATCAAGATACTTACCCAAAAACTACATATTGATTTTTGACCATATTTAATGATGAGAAGAAAAGTCTTTTCTGTACTACCTTCTTTCTTTTTAAGCTCTACTGTCTAATCTGATCCTTCCAGTCAAAGGTCCAGTAGCATCTAGAAAACTCCAGGTGCTTATGTTTTTGGGTGGGTAAAAGGATTTTTTATCCAACATGTCTGCTAAATGCTTTAGTACACCTAATACATTAAATGGTGCAAACTCTCAAACAATCAATTTTAATTCCAGATTGTGAGGCAACAAAACATGAAAAATGCCAAGGGGGGTGAATACTTTTGCAAGGCACTGTACTTTTTTGTACATTCATATATTTGACTGAACACTGTGGCGCACTGGGTAGAGCTGCCACAGTGAGCCGTGGTTTGGTTCCCAGGCAGGGTTGTACATGAAATAGAATTGTGAATACACAGCAAAACACAAAGCAAACCACAAAGAAATGCGGCCTCTGCATTTAACACTTACATACATGCAGCAGGGGGCAGCCATTGAAAACACCCAGGGAGCAGTGATGGAGACAGTACCTTGCTCAAGGTTACCTACCTAACCACTAGACCACAGCTGCCCCAAAACAGCAATCTTGCCAGCCAGGAGTTGAACCTTCAATCATTTGAGTTGTAATCAAGCATGTTATCCATTGTGCCACTCGCCCACAGCCCACTTTTTGTGTGGTTTGCATGGGTTCTGTGTGTCTGCATGGGTTTCCTCCAGGAGCTCGGGTTTCCTCCCACCATCCAAAGACATGCACGTCAGGACTGAAGTTGCTAAATTGCTAAATTGTTTGTCTGTGCATCTGCCCTGAGATGGACTGGTGACCTTTGCAAGGTGTTTCCCTGCCTTTCACCCTGTGAGAGATGGGATAGAATCAAACATCCCCGCAACCCTACATTTGGAAAAGTGAAAATGAAAATGTATTTGACTGGCTTTGCATAAGTCTGACTTTGCAAGAGTTTCTTTTTGACTAAGAATACATATAACCATTAACAACAGATGCGTTTGATCAAGTAAGCTGCCACACATTCACATTTAGAGCTCCCTTACAATCCTAAATGGCCGATAAAAGTGGAAAAATATACCATCTGTGGAAACAAACACAGCCTTGGAGAACATGTTGTCTAAAGGGTAGACTGCTTGTTTTTTACTCCATCAGGCTCCTTTCAAACATTCAAATGTAGACCCTCACTGTTTATTTTAATAATCTGCTTAAATAGCAAAATGGAGGGAAGTTAGCATGGACAAAATAAAGTTTGTAAAGGTGACTGAGTATGTGCAGTCCTCCGAAAGTGTAAAAGACAATATTGAATAACATGAACTAGAGAGAGAGAGAGTGTGGAGAGATGTGGGGTGTGTATTCATATGTGTGTTATGTGTGAGTGAGTGAGTGAGTGAGTGAGTGAGTGAGTGAGTGAGTGAGTGGAAGAGGTGAGTTGGGCCAAAAGCAAACATCCTGTTTCACAAAGGCCCCCCTTATGGTGGACTGTAAAAGATGTGGTAAGCGTGTCTCAGGAAGTGATTCTTGTGTTTCGTAGGGGTTAATTGTGTTTTGCTGTGTTTTGCAACGCTGGGTAATGTGAGGGTGAGCTTTGTCAGATCTCACTGTTTCATGTCTCGGCACTTTTATCAGAGGCTTTGGGGCATCTCCTTCAATCCTGGAGTCCAAATCATTCTCTGAATATGACATGGTTGTGCTTGGGGCTACAGGAAAGAGGCCAGAAAAGAGGAAAGAGGAGGGAGGGAAATGCAACCTATCCAAAAATCACTGTACAATATTTCATCAAAGAGATAACTGTCTCTAACTATAAAGTTGCTTACAGTTCTTTCTGTCAAATGCTAAAGTAGAAAAGGGTGCATGAAATGGCAAAAATACTTCACAAATGTATTCCAGGTTACACAATATGTGTGACAGTATTTGGATTCTCTGTGAATGACTAATGTATAAATTACTACTCTTTTACTTTACTTTTTTACTTTTTAAATTAAATACATATACTGTCATTCATTTTAAAGGAGCATAAATTTAGCACTAGGTCTATTTCATCTGATGACCATTTTTAACGGCAGTTCAAAATGTTTCAGTTAGATCTTAAAAGTGATTTTATTAGAGGAGTGGGCATCCATAGATATGATGCATGGTAGAGTATACCCCCTTTACCATGATAAAGTTTCTGTAACATCTGGAAAACAAAAAATATGATAGAAAATTTGAAATACATATCAGTATAAATATATTTATCGGCTCCAAGTTTCCAACAGGGTAAAAGGACCCAAAAGGCTTTTACAATATGAATAGTTCATAGAAGCCACATTCATAACTTTTATAGTGTGCTATAGAGGAGGTATGGGACCATTTTTGATTTACCCTTCTGTTTAAGGCAGATCCGAATGTAGAAGCATGTAGAACACCATTTACTTTCTTATATTGTTTTGTTTTTACAGTGATTCACATTGTAAAAAAAAATTCTTTACATTTTTATGATTAATGGATGATTAGTGATTGAGCAGCTATTTAGCCTAACAGCTTACTGAGCAGCCCATTTCTTACTAAGAAACATAAGTCATCAGCTGTGTTCTTACCTCGTTCATCAGTTCACTTTGTGGTTTATGTGAGCAGTTAAGGATTATTGCATTCACAGCACAGTGATTTTTGTGATTTAGTATTCAGTATCAGAATCAGTGAATTTAGTGTCCATCCATTTTCTGCTGCTTGTCCCAAACGGGCTCGTGGGGCAGTGCAGGCGTCCAACCCAGCGCACACAGGGTGAGGACGGGGGGACGCACCCTGGACAGGTCGCCAGCCCATCGCAGGGAGGAGCGGGACGGGGATGGCACCTTGCTCAAGGGTACCTCAGGGCAACCACTGGGAAGGGGTTCGAACCCCCGATCCTCTGATCATGTGGCCAACGCCCTAACCACTAGGGGGCCACTGCCCCCTGAATTTAGTGTATTTTACCAAAATATATTATAGCTTAGCCAATCACATTTTAGTACATAACTATACTCATCATTTTAATCAAAATAGCTATAATGTAGTGGTCAACCCTATGGGCAATCACAAATGAAGTCCCACAAATGAGTTAAAAAAAAGGTCACATTATAAAGTAATTAAATTTATTAAGCAGCAGCTGCTTTCAATTTCTGGGTGAACCTGCATACACCATTATTGAATGTTTAAAATGTAAAAGGTCTTAAGCCTAATGTTGTGATTTCCTTTTCCACCAAGACTACACACACCTACACACATGCACAAAAAACATAAAATTTAATGAGGGGGTCCATATGTGGTATGTTAGGACAAAAGCCTGAAACTGCTTCTCTTGCATCTTGCATTCCTTGTATGGATGTATGGACCTGTGACTTTCCTGGAATCAGAGAATTCACTCCCAGCACTGCAGTTCTATAACTCCTAAGATTTTTTACTCCTAAGAGTAAGAATTAGACAGTATCATAACATGCTTATTTTTGCAAAAAGAAACTATTGATAACATGTGATTCCACTTACTGTAACAGGAAAGTGAATGTTATTACAGCCCCTGATTAGTGGATTTTCATCTGGCTTTCAGGAGCTGATTACATTGTCAGCTGGTATTCTCGCTAAGCAAGGAACAGACTGAACCTTATCTATTTACTTTCCATGTCTTGACAGGCCAAGATTTAGCAGGAGTCCTATAAAGTCAGTTACGTTGAGAAAGAATTTGCACAGAACATGAATTGCTGTTTGGGTCTCTTTTAATTTTGCCATGCATGCATATTTGTATAAAGACAAATGCTGTAACAAACAAAACTTTAAAGTAATCAGGGTTCATCTCCTTTAATGCAAAATCAGCAAGAGATAGTAGCAGGAAATCTCCCTCATAGTCATTTTCCAGCAAATGTTCTGTTCGGGACATTTTGAACCTGTCTTTCGGCCAAAATTTGATTCAGAACTTAAAAACTTGTTTCCCAGATGAAATCAAGCATTATTGCCTTTTAGAGTGTAGACTATGGTCATTTAATTCTAACTTTTATATGCAACAGAAGAAATTCTTGCAGGTAATAAAAGTGACCCATCATCTAGCTGCTTCTGTTTCACTTCCATTATACAATATGAAATCTCTCCATTAATGAAGTTTCCTTCATTACAACTAGTTAAAGCACAGCCTGGTTTCTAAAACAGCACATGCATTTAATGCCTCCTAAACAGAACCAGTTCAATATCCCTTTCTCAGTAAGTCAAAAAACGGTATAAAATGAACTAAGGAGGTTCTAGACTGGCCAGGAGCCCATTTACTGCTGGTCAAAAAATGGATTTAAAGAAACTTTTGTGGGTAATCCAGACTTTTCCTTTGGGCACTGACAGAAAGTTGAGTGTTTAAAACTAGTCCTAGCTGACTAGCAGATAATTGTGTGAATCCTTACCATGCTTAAACCTTTTGAACCTCTGGGCTGTTGTTCAGTCATTATAATCAAAAAATGATCAGTAGATCCTGAATCAGCTGATAGTTAAGTTTTTTGTTAAAGCCTTCTGTTCAGCTCCAAAATGTCTAACCAAAGAGAGAAGTTGGCTTGGAGTTGGGTAGAATTTTTTTTTTACTGAACAGATTTGTTTCAAAATTATAACATTTTGTTTCCAAACAAAACATAACCTGAAATGCAGTACTAAAAATCCTTGCAAATGTGAAATACTACCATGATGCTTATAGGCAACTAAATTAGTTTTCAATGAGGATACTTTTACTCAAATATATTCATTCTTAAATTCTTATAGTGTCTTAAATCATATCACATCATATCATATCATATCATATCATATAATTTCTTTAGGTTTGCATATAGTGAAGTGTAAAATTCAATACACCAAGTAATATATTTAAATATGTAATTTTCTACTACTTTTCTATGTGATTTCTGTTTATTAGCCGAGCTTAAAGCATGCAGTTAAAATTTGTGACAGAACATCTTTGCCGACCACCTTTTACAATTCATTTTTCCTAAACATCTTTTTAACTTATTTGTTTATAAATATAGAATTTGAACATTAGCACCCTGAATTGAGGCAGAAATCAAGTAAAATAAGCCATACAAAGTCTTCATGAAATTTAATGAAAAAAAACATATTCAAAAATGGCACAATCAGTTCTGAATTCTGCTAACACCCTCCCAGAATTCACTTAGAGGGGCTGACGTAGACTTGCTAATATCTACGCAATACGTTAAGAGTGGAGGTGGTGTGTGTGTGTGTGTGTGTGTGTGTGTGTGTGTGTGTGTGTGTGTGTGTGTGTGTGTGTGTGTGTGTGTGTGTGTGTGTCAGAGCAGAAGCGGCTCATTGAATGAGCTATGCCTACGTAAAGGGTGGTTCTGATTCAGGTTTATTTTGGGTTTTGTTTGACTTTGGTTTGGGCACCGCGAATCCCTTGTGTGCGTGCTTTGCAACCTGTGTACAATAAAACTTTGGTACTCCGCACTCCTGGCTCCACTATGGCGTCATTCGGGTACCCCGCCACCGTTACAGCAACAATCATTCAGAGGAAAGCAGGCAAGGGATCTGGCCATGGATCAGGCACTAAGGACCAGTCAATCTACTCAGAGATGAACAAATCAGCTACATGAATGTTCAGATCGCTGAACAGGAGGAGTTGCTGACAGAGCTCTGCAGCGTGATGGAGAAAAGAAGCCGCCGATGCTACAGGTGGAATGCACACCAGTCCGCGAGCGAAGGAGTTTGAAACGCGGGAAAGGATCACCTATCTGCTTCTCAGCTGGAGAGGACCAAAGGACTCTTGTCCAAATTTGCAAAGGAGATGACCATGGAAACAGGAAGGAGAAGCTCTGGGTCAAGACAAAGGTGAGCTTCCACGAAAGAGTGCGAAATTCAGAGAAGAGAGGGTCTCAGAAAAACTGCAAGCTGTGATGGCTGTGCAAAGAGGCTGGAAGACGGATGAACAGAGGACCAAACTGCTTGTGCCCAGAGCAACGAGTGAGACTCCAAGCATTCAGGAGAAGCTGGAAGCTAAAATAGCCCACTATCTGGAAGAGCAGCTGAATCCAGACCAGACAGAGTGAGACGGGTGCAGGACACAGCGTTGTCTTCCATTTGAACTGAGAGAAGCTGCAGTGAGGCCAGTAAGCTAAGCAAGCTGGAGAAGCAGGTCAGAGGTATGGAAGCAAAATTGGCGATCTTTGAATCTCGACTCACTCCACAGACAACAGTGCATGCTGGGACCCACAATTGGTTAACGCCAAAGTGGAGCAACTGAAGAACAGTCTGATGGAGAAGCAGGTAAAATTCCAGAGGTTGAGCAGCTGCGTTGATTCCCACTACCTTCGGTTCACCCTCTGTGCATGAGCTCAGAACAAGGTGGCTTGTGGAGGAGTCATGTGTGGAATATCAGTGGTGGAACCAGGAGCTGGGATGCTGCCTCACTGAGCTCAAGCAGCAGTATGATCAGAAGAGGAAAATGCCAGACATCTGCAATGACCTGTCTCAGTTCCAAGAAGCGAGCGACAGCTTCTGCACTGTGAATTCTGTGATGAGGCGTGAGAACAAGGATGGCCAGGGATTGGAAGCAGAGTTGGACTATGTGAAAAAGACTTCCTCTTTGAACCCTTTAAAATCTGTGTTTAGCTCTCTTTCAGGTTCCGTCAAGGCGAGGCATTCCACTGAATCAGGCGATTCCTCCAGTGAATTCCTCTAGGGTCAAGTCCAGGCAGCAGTTAAGTGGATGAACTTGCAGGATTCCCCTCGCCACCTCCAGTGCCTGGACACTTGGCTGGTCAGAGGTCCTTTGTATGATGGTTTGTGGACCTGACCATATGCCCCAAAGAAATTTTTTGTAGAGTGTTTTTTTTTGTTCTTGACCTCCCAGAGGTTCGGCTATGTTTGGCGGCCGGGCCACGCTTTGAGGGGATTCTGTCACTGAGATGGGGTGTTTGGGCACGATAGAGAGCTCTGTTCTGACTATGAGCACACCTGGGCCTTTAATGAAAGCACAGTGCCTCATTAGAGGCTGATATTTAAGCCCCGATGAGTCAGAGGCTGAAGCGTGACTCATTAGTTAGGCTCAGCTTACGTTATGGTGGTTTGTATTTGGTCATCTATGGGTATCTTGGTTTGGCTGCAGTTCTTTGGTTGGTTTGAACTGGCCCTTTGCTCTTGTTTATAAATATCGTTAATAAAGTTATAGCCCAAACTCCTGGCTCAGCATTGGCGTCCCCCCTGCACCCCACCACCGTTACACTGTCATGCTATCACCATGGTGAAGGCCAAGGGAGGAGATGGTGCAACCATCCATTGATTAAAGTTCAAACTGCTGCCAGGGGTGGTACAATACTGTAGTCTTGAACTGGAGTCCTAGCTAGCTCCACCTGATACCAAAATGCCAATAATAAAAGAAGAAGAATACTGCTACCATGTATTTCCCAGGAGAGTGATCTGGTAATAACCAGCTGATGATTTTCAATTTGAGAATTAGGATCCTTCCTGCCCTTTGCCATGTCCCCCATGTGGCATCAAAATAGATTTTTTTCAGTACAAGCGCTTTGGTATCACTGAGAACATTTGCTTTCACCAAGTCCTATAGATTCTGAGGTGGGGTCTTATGAATCAGAACAGGATGTTCAGCACATCCCACAGACACTATAGTGAGATCTGGGAAATGTATAACCCAAGTTTAATTCGTTGAACTCTTTGTCATATTTCTCAAATCACTGAACATTTTCTACACTTGGTCTGCAACATTATTTAAGTATTATCAGCAACAATCACATGGATACCAAGAATCCAGAGTTTCTTAGCAGAATTGCCTTGGGCATGAAACTGCCTTTGCTGGCTTGCTTTCTTGCCATGCATGCACATGCAATCAACTGTTAACATATAAAGAAAGAAAGAAAGAAATCTTCCAACCAGGCCACTTTCTTTCTTTGCTCCATGATCCACTGCTGATGCTCATGTGCCCATTGCAACATTCGGAGGTGGACAGGATTGTTTTCTCTGACCAGCATGAACATTTTCAGCTGTTGCTCACTGTCTTGGGATTGAACAGAGGCTAGTATTTGTTCTCCTGATGGGACTGATCAGAGTATATTCACATAGAGCACATGAAGTATAATCAAGTATGTTTTATAAAAAATCAAGTCAGTATTGCATGTAGAGATGTTGCCACATATGGTTGTATCTTTTACATCACATAACATCAAATCACAACACACATAAATAACTGTTATATTAATGCTGATTAATAAAGCATTTATTTGACTCGTTTCTCAGGCATGATTTATCATTGCCAGACTTAAGTAGATGTAATGAAATTCAAATTGGTTGAATCTGTTAAAATATTAAAATAGCTATAAATGTTGTTTCAACTTAAATTTATCAGCCATGTGTTATGAGTTAAATGAAAGAATGAGGTTGGAACAGTGGTGCAGTGAGTAACACTGCAAGCAAGAAGATCTTTGGTTTGATTCCCAGGCAGGGCAATCTTTTCTGTTTGAAGTTTGCATGTTGTCCATGTGGGTTTCCTCCGAGAGTGCTGGTTTCTACCCACAGTTCAAAGACTTCCACGTCAGGTAAATTGGACACTCTAAATTGCCTGTAGGTGTGAGAGTGTTTCTGTGTGTGTCTTCAACCAGCAGACTGGTGACCTGTCAGGGTGTTTTCCTGCCTTTTGCCCTGTGAGAGCTGGGATGTGGCTCCAACACCCCCTGCAACCCTAATTACAAAAAGTAGCTATAGATAAGTTAGTGAGAAAAGTAAGGAAAAAAAATGAAAGAAACAGCTTCACTTCAACAAATGCTTGAGGAGCATAGCAATTTGAGATGGAAAAGCTGTAATTATCTTCCAGTTGTCAAGTCTTTAACAGTGTCATGTCCTCTCTATCAAGAGACATTATAAACTTCTACATTCAGAGCATATGAGAGTTGGTCATTAAATGTTTTATGCTCTTCTTCTTTCCTTCCACCAGCTGCTCCTTTAAAAGGTCACCACAGCAATGTCCTTCTTCTTGTCCTCTCCATCTTCCTCTTTCACACCCTCACCCTGCACATGCCATCAACCTCCTCATTGGCCTTCTTCTTCTCTGGCAGTTCTTGACATACCTCTTGTAGGATAACACACTCTGTTTCTTCTTCCCATCCCCACACCACATAACAAATCAAATTGAACCTGTCAGTACCTGGCCTTGCTCACCTCTTCAATCTACTCTTCAGCCAATATACAGTGAGTGCAATCACTACATCATTTTCAATGTTAGAGCTGTAGTAAGAGTATAAAGTTAACCTAAATTAAACCAAAGATTCAAAGTGTCACAAAACTGGAAATTGACTAAATCTATAGTCAAAAGTTACATGGGTACTAATAAAGAAACAAATAATGAATGTTACTTAACAAGGCTGTAGAAACCAGAGATTTAATCTGAAATAAATTGAAGCCCAAAGAGAGGACACCTGGGGCTAGGAGGTCTTACAAAAATCATACTCAGTTGAAACGCTAAACAATGGGAGGCAATGCTGAGATGGGGACAGCTTCATAACAATAGGGCAGGGCAGTCTTATTGTGCAAAGCCATGTCCATGTTTAATAAACATTGCCCATACTCATGAGGTGAAATGCAAGAAATGTAAGAGAAATCACATTTTAAATGTGAGAACAGATTTGGTACAAGGAAGCCCGTCTTTACTGGGCCCATATAGAAGTCCAAGGCAGTGAGCATTCTTCTTCTAACATCACACCGCTGTTTTAAGACTACTCCCTCCACTTTCACACTGACTTTCACTTTGGCCTTCCTTTTTTCCTCTTGCCTTGTAGCTCCTTCCTCAACTTTCCTCTTCCAATCAACTCCTTGTCTCACCTCACCCAACTCAATCTCACTTCTCTGGTCTTGTTTCCAACGTGATCTATCCCTCTAATATACTCGTTTCTAATCCTGTCCATCCACATCACTCCCAATACAAATACTCACTAAGTCTTTAGCTCTGACACCTCCAGCTATGCCTTGCTCTTTTTCGTTGGTGCTACCCATTTTCAAGTATAAAAAGAGCTGAAATTCGCACTACCATCTAAACTTTCCTTTCACTCTTGCTTGTACCCGTCTGTCACAGATCACTCCTTCAACTCTTCTTTATTTCATTTTCCTGCCTCACCTCTTTTTCGCACTAGCAGTTACTCTGGATTGTGCATCCAGAATCCATAAACTCCTCCACCTTTGCCCTCCTGGCTTAAAATATCCTAGTTATTTTTCTGGGCTGACTTTCTTGTACCACCAGTTGTTTTCTTAAATTTCAGTTAGGCCACAGGCAATAAGCTCAAATATTTAAATATGAAAAGGAATAATTGAATGGTTTTTACACTTTTACAGAAGTCTGACTTTAAATAAAAAAACAAGTTAAAAAGAAGCATAGCTATGAAAAACTGCTTCACAAAACATCCAGACATTAAAACAAAATTCTGATTAAATGGCTTTTAAATTCTTGGCAGTACTTTCAGAAATCAATAAAGGCCTGAAGATCTTCCAAGATTCTTTAGTAGCAAATTTTACTAAAGTGCTCTGGCTGTACATTTACCATACAGCAGACTTATAACACTAATTAATTTGGCTTTGCAAGAAGAGCATCACTTGAGGCAGAGAGATGCAAATCGTTGCACTTTTGAAATGTTATTTTAGTTAAAAAAAAAATGTTTACCAACAAGAAGGGTGTATTTTTCATTAACCCATTACAATCAATGAAAATATTTGCTCCTAGGCTAGTGGTCTGTACCGAGGCAGGGGCCCTAAAACAAAATGCCATTTTTAGTTACCCAAAAATTGTTTCCAAGATATTCAAATCTGCAAATTAGCAGTAATTGTTCAGAAATCTGTCTCTAAGGATGAACTCATCACATTCTGCCTTAAACTTTGCCGTGCATATGTGTAGTGTGTCCGGCCACGCGGCTTTTCACTACACATCTGTGAAATGTAGTTCAGCAGGGAACAGTTATCACGAGGTGAATTTATTCTGATGCAGCTTCAGTAAGGATGATCAGGCCTAAGCCTCAGCATCATATACATGTCATATAAGAGCGGTGCTTTGGAAGCTCTAGATCTGCCATAAGCGGTTAGTGTTTTAATTAGAATCATTCATCTGGAAAAAATCTTCAGTGATGCAGCAGACTGTAGTTCTCCTGTAAAGCTAAAGGTTGAGACACTGGCTACAGTCACTCATAACGTCCAATCCTGACCATTATCATTACACTCTGATGACTTGTAGGGAGTATATGCATATATGCATGTATAAATGTTTCCTGCTGCAGGTGAGCCACCAGTTTCAAGTACATTCCCTTCAGGAGGAACTAGTTACAGTAAATGGGGAACTTCAGGAAAAGCAGGCTAGGTACCTAGAACAAGAGAAAGTCGGTAAGGGTCTCAGGGAACAGATACTTTGGCTAACCGAAAAATTGAACAGCACCCAGGAGGACTTCAGGGCTGAGTCAGAAAGACTCAGACAGGCCAACTTGAAGCACAGTGCACTTCTCGCAGACATTCACCTACGAGAGGATCAGATCAAACAGAGGGAATTGCTGGCGAGGCTCAACCAACAGCTGGCAGAAAGCAAGACCTCTGTTCTGCAGATAACCAACTCAACCACCCATGAAAGACTGAAACATGAGGAGGAGCTCACCACTCTGCGTTCTCAGCTTGAGGAGACCAAAGGACTCGTGTCTCTTTGCCAGAGTGACCTTGCAGCTATGGAAAGGGAGAGAGAGGTTTTTACTCAAGCCCAGGGTAAGCTTCAAGTAGAAGTCAGTGAACTCATGCAGGAGCTGAAGCAGGTGCAAGGCAAAAATGCTGCTCTGCAGACAGAGCTGGAAAAAGCCAGGAGGGAAACCTGAAAACCCACTGATTCGCAGGACCCACCCAGAGAGTACGGTCAAGGAGGGCAGGTAATCCACAGTTTTATATGTTTGATTTTGGACAAGAAACTAAGAATGCCCTGTGGTTATGAGAACCTGGACTCCGTGACAGTCCGTGAGTGTCACAGGGCCAAGAGGGACTCTTCTATGAACCACAAAGATTCGTCTGTGTTTAGCTCTCTTTCAGACCCTTTCAGGCCAAGGCTTTCCAGTAAGTCGGACCATTCCTCATGAGACCCCCAGGATGAGTCAGGGAGGACAAGGCGTTTCCCTACCGCCAGCTCCTTGACAGAGGTACCCATAACGGTTAGGTCTCTTCTGAAATTACCCGCATTGATTTCTGCTTTGGAACACTGGCAGAGAAAGCCTCTGGTGGAGATCCTGTCCACAGTTACTTCAGGTAAGAATATAACCGTGTATCACAACAGAGAAGACCCAGAAATTAAGCTTTGAGGTCATGTCCTCTCCCCATTCCCCGTATCAAGGGGGAAAACTAAGATTACTCAGAATCCCCTGCTCTCCGCTGAAACCTATCGGCCTATTTGGCAGGGACTTCTTAGTGAACCTGTTCTGAACATACCCGTACATATTGCTGAAATTGTATATGTTCCCTCCGCCCAGTCAAAGTTACAGAACCAGACAACTACATCAAGAAATCTGACTCCCAGTCTGGTTCATCATCAACCACGTCCATCTATTACCTCAGGCATCATCTCTGGAACAGACTGCCCTTCATGGATCTCTTCCCTTGTTTCAGTGCATTCCGTAAGTAAAGTTGCAGAAATTGAGTCTAGTTCCTCAGAGGTACTCAATTCCCTTGACCTTGGCCTTTCAGAGAATGATCCAGAGGAGGAGTGCTCCAGAGGTTTTGTGGAAGCTACTGAGGGTGACGACAATCCTACAGCCCAACCTGATGTGCCTGTAGGGGATCCACAGATATCAGAGGCTCCGGAATTAGTCAAACCCCCTCCTACTTAGCGGAGAGGAGCAACCCAGGTTGCCAAGGGTAAGGTCAGTACAAACAAAGCACAATTTACCATGCCTCTCAGAGATAAAAGCACACAGTCACCCCGGCCTCCCAGAAGCCAGCAGTGCCCGAGGAGAGCAACAGCATTCACTGCAGCAGTGGAAGGATACCTTTCCTTTATTGCTATCAGTGCCCCCAAAAGAGTCTTTGTACCAGCTGTTCTTCCCCCAAACCTCCTGCTACATGCCCGCGTGAATATCATCCCAGTTGGCACAACATTACAACTAGATACCAGTCAGCACCTGAAAGTTCCAGAGCGGAGACACGCCTTGCCAGTTGCACTGCTTCCCAACACCATACCCAAAACCCATCCCTGCTCTCAGTATCCTCAGAACTTGTGGCCTGCACATTTGTATGAAAGAGACGAAAAACTCCCCACCTTGGATTACGAAACGAAAGTCATGGAAAGCGAGACAAACCGAGACCGGAAACGGAGCACACACAGGGTAACAAACTCTTCCCCTTCTAACCACAGAGAGTCTCTTGTATGTAGCTCTATTTCAGGTGATGACCAAACAAGGCTCCAGAGCCCATCAGCTGCGTCCCCCAGAGGTCCCAGTACGGAGTCAGAGAGACGGGAGACAGAGCAAACACGGGACAGCAGAAAGACACCAGTACCAAGGGGACTTGGTTATCAGGATATGGACTGAAACTCTGGGGTACCCATCTCCGCCGCCAACAGCCCAAGACAAGGCTGGCCAGAGGTCCTTTTGTGTTAGTGTTTTGTGGACCAGACCATATGCCCCAAAAAGCAACTTTTTCGTAAAATGTTTTTTGTTCTTGGCCTCCCCCCGGAGGTTCGGCTGTGTTTTGGCACTTCGGGAGCCGCGCCTTATGGGGGGGGGGTTCTGTCACATATGTGGTGTTTCTGTCACATAGGAGGTGTTTGTCACATGAGGTGTTTTGGGCACGCTAGAGGGCGCTCTGTTCTGACTGAGCACACCTGAGTTCATGAAGGCACAGGTGTGCATCGTTGGGGCTGACTATTTAAGCCCCGATGAGTCAGAACAGAGCGCGGCTCATTAGTTAGGCTAAGCCTACAGGCAATGGTGGTTTTGGTTTTTGTATGTGGTAATCTGGCAACTTGGTTTAGGCTGCAGTTCCTCCGTTCTTGGTTTCTGATTAGAACTGCAGTCCTTACTTCTTGTTTGTGTGCTTGTGAATGATAAAACTAAGTTCCGAACTCCTGGCCCCGCACTGGCATCCTTCCGGCACCCCGCCACCGTTACAACAGTGAGAAGGTCCTGGGTTTGATTTCCAGGTGGGATGGTCCGGGTCCTTTCTGTGTGGAGTTTGCATGCTCTCCCTCTGTCTGTGTGGGTTTCCTCCGAGAGCTCTGTTTTCCTCCTTCCATCCAAAGACATGCAGGTGGACTGTAGATGCAAAATTGGCCACAGGCATGAGTGTGTGTGTGTGTGTGATTGTGAGTGTGTTTGTCTGTGTGTCTGCCCTGAGATGGACTGTTGACCTGTCCAGAGTTTTTCCCTGCCTTTCACCCTGTGAGAGCTGGGATAGGCTCCACCATTCCCCATGACCCTAGTTAGGACAAGCAGGTATGAAAACGAGTGAGAGAAAGAGAGTGTATAAATCAACACAAAAAAAGAAGAAGAAAGCAAGTTGTCCTTAAACAACAAACGTAATTCTAACTCAACAAGAGTGTGATTGCAAGGAAGAGAAAAGTTATAGCATAGCATGTGCAGCCTCAATATTAGTGATGCAAAGAGTTTTCAGTGGTCCTTCTCATCACAAATGAGCTGCACATGGTGGACCAGTTACATGTTTCTTATCAGAAATGTAATTTCATGTATAGACTGCGAACAAATACTCTCCACTTCCCTACCCTATTAGACCAAATGTTTCATTCGGGTCAGAAACTTGGCAGCACAGTGCCCCCCTAGTACACTAAGCCTCTAGCCTTCAACTACAAGCCACGGGCCCCTGAGTTAAGATTACTAAGTTTTGGGGGGTTTTTGCAAAACATCTGCTGCAAAATAAACAAGTTTTCAAGATGGAAATCACAACCCTGGCTCACACTTTGGCCGCCCAGGGAAAATAATGAGTCGAGGAGCCCATCACTTTTTCCACCCATAAGAGACTGATTAATTTTTATGAACATTTTCTGGCAATTTTTTTTTTCTCAAACTGGACCAACAACAGATGAAGCAGATTTAATTATGACTTCCGAGTATGCTGGAGGAGAAGGCTTGGAAGCTGTCTCTAATGCCCTCAATTCAAACTTGTGAGATCCTGGCGCATTGACAGAACCTAAGGTGTTGGCAGTTAGAGTTGTAGACCTTGGAGATATCAAGCTTGGAGAACAAGTTGGTAAAAGCTGGATACTAATGAGGACACATCAACCGTTTTACCTGACCTCCGATCCTGGCAGAACAATAAATCAGAAGATTTTTTAATCATCCGTCCTTCCTCTGCTATCACACTGAATTTCACTTTTACCTTACATTTACATTTACATTTACGGCATTTAGTAGACGCTCTTATCCAGAGCGACTTCCATGTCCTAATTACAGGGACAGTCCCCCTGGAGCAACTCAGGGTTAAGGGTCTTGCTCAGGGACCCAGTGATGGTAGTGCTAGAGTTGGGATTTGAACCTTGACTCATATGAACCAAATCATTGGTTCTAATGATGTTGCATAAAATAGAAGTTGAACTCATTTACTCTACATTTCCCTAACATTCAATCTGTCATTTGGTATTTTCTTGATTTTAGGTTTTTTGTGTAGCCAGATGAAAACTGAATCAGGAGAATATCTAGGTCATGAACTGAGTAATGCTTGTAAGTAAGCATACAACAAATTTTGTCCAAAGTCCAAATTAACATGAACTTTAAGTCAACAGCGGTGGTAACTCCAGTTTGCTGTAGACCTGGAAAATACTTCAAAGAGTGGAGGAGAAATAGAAGGGCATTTAAAACCGTGAACAGAGACGGGGAGAGTTAATTGAGAGCACATCATTTCCAGATGGCCCTGCAAAAAAGACTTGAGCCAAAAGATGATTAAACTGCTAAGAGAGGTGGAAGCCCTGTGCAATTAAGCCAGATAGCTGCCATATGCAAGGGGACACAGATGCGAGTCATCTAGGTTTAATTCCAACTTTCAGTCCTTTCTTTCCATTAGGCTGTTCATAACTCTCTCTTCATAGCCCTATAAGAGAGGGCTGGCTCATGGTCTGTCTGAGAGGCAGCTAACACTGAAGGAGAGGTGGCAGTAAAAAGAATGTGATGATGGCTGCAGAAGAGTTAGAGAGAAAAAAAGATGAAAATACTTACATTAAAGTAAATTAATATAAGGTTTCAGGTGTCTAGGACTGCTTTACTATATACTGCTCTCACTTTTAGAAAATCAGACTATTATAGATTTGAAATCAAAATCATTTCAGTTCATTCTTTGCCATATTGAGACATTATGTGTAAAAGTATTTGGGTGAGTCAGGTACCGCATTACTAAAATTGCCAGTTAGTCTCCTTCGAAACTTTCCTTACGATATTCATAAAAATGTGGTTGCGGTTCGTCTGTCTGAAATAAAGCAAGTGGTTTTTGCCTTTGGCTTTCTAGTTTGGTAACATCATGTTATAAGGGCATATTTAGCTAGTGGTTGGCAACAGACCAGATAATTTAAAGAAAGAAAAAAAGCTACTTATTTCTCACTCTGCTTTTATATTAATATAATTATATCCCAAAGGTCATCAGATTTTTACTCTTAAACATAGATACAGACATTTGAATTAAAACAAATGGTGGCAGTGGTTAGGGACTAGGTCCAATAATCATAAGGTTGTGGGTTCTAGCCTTAGATCAGTCAGTTACCCTGGGGTATGCCAGCAAGGTAATGTCCCCCATCACTGTTCCCTGGGCCTGGATATAGCTGTCCACTGCTGCATGGTGTGTGGATTAAATGCAGAGAACATATTTCATAGTGGTTGCTGTGGCTTGCTCTACATTTACAATGACAAATAGTCACTTCCAAATGAAACAAAAATATTATACCTGTGCATTTATTTACTATACAACATTACACATATGTAAGTGTCAAACATTTTTGATCTTTTTTCAGTATCTGGAGTCACCTCCTTGTGTAGAAGCAAATGCAGCTAAATATTTCTGGTAACTGTTAATCGGTCTTTTTGGCTCAGAGGAATTTTAGTGCATTCCTCGATACAGAACTTGCTGGGTATCTCCACACAATCTTTTCCATTCATATTATTCCACAACATTTCTAGTAAAGGTCAGAATTTCAATCTTCTCAGTTTTAGTTTTTTGGAGACCACTGGCTTTGTCCTTGAAACTTTGCTACACTCATACTTTTTGTTCAGAGTTCCCTTATTTTCAAAACTTATCAACATTGGCCAAATGGAGAGAGGCCTTCAGTTGTTGTTTCAATAATAAGTTGTAGTATAAAGACAAAAAGACAACCATGGAGCTCACAATGGGCATGTAAGGGCTTTCTTTAGAAGCAATATGAAACGACACCTGTTGAAAATTCTTAAGCCATTGGTTGTTGGCAGAGAGGGTAGTAATGGAACAATGGGATTATTTCTCTTATAATCAAAAAATAGGAAATAATAATAATTTCCTCCAATCAGAAGGGATTTGCAGACTAAACTATAAATCTGCATGAGGTAGAGTGTTATTTTAATTAGCCTAATTGGATTATCCTGTTGTGTTTTTAATTGAGGTTTTACAGCCATGAAATTTCCTTTCCTATGTGCCACTACTTTTTTTTTTTTTTTTTTTTTCTGGCATGCTAAAACACTCAGCCTCTTAGATCTAAAATAGACCAGGAAGGATGAAGAGAGCAAAGCAAGGAGAGATGCTGCCAAACACTCCAACTCAGCTGGATCCCTCCCATTCCATTTCGGAAAAAGAGATCCTTAGCTTAGCAGGGAAGATGCTAGGCTTTGTGGAAAAAACATGTGTTTTACCTGGTGCAAAAATAAACAAGATGGTCATGATTTTCCACAGTGGCTTCTTACCAAGGGATAATTCAACACTGAGTTCAACTAATACCAATCCAGAGACAGATAATCAATGTGAAGCTGCATGCCCCAGACCAAAGCTCAAAGCGCTTGAAGCAGGTTTAGGTGTATGTGTAATTGTGTTCCTAAAGTGAGCCAGACTTGGAACTGGATTAGGAGTTTCATTCCAGGACTTCTAAAATGAGGTCAACTCTGCCCCTAAGACTGTTCTCCTTCACATGAGTGCTCTGTTGGGAACAGCACATTGTTTGCCTCTGGGGCTGTATTGTAAGTATTGCACTTCTGCTCAATTGGCTATGTGTTATTTTCTTTGGGAGGTTTGCAGCAGAATCTTCAGGTGCTCCTCCAGTCTGTGCAGGTGCATCAAGTGAACCAATGTTCAAAACTAAAACATTTCCTTCTGCCCACCTACAGACCACATGACCCAATAATGTGAAGGAGAAAAGCACATTTTCTTCCAGACAAATGGAAACATTATCTCACAAAAGTGAGTACTCCTTTCACATTTTTGTAAATTTTTTATTATATCTTTTCATGACACTTTGTTACAATGTAAAGTAGTCAGTGTACAGCTTGTATAACAGTGTAAATTTGCTGTCCCCTCAAAATAACTCACAGCACACAGCCATTAATGTCTAAACCACTTGCAATACAAGTGAGTATACCCTCTCATACTGGTCACTGGAAGTTCAACATGGCACCACATGGCAAAGAACTCTCTGAGGATCTAAAAAAAAATATTTGTTGCTCTACATTAAGATGGACTAGGCTATAAGAAGATTGCCAACACCCTGAAACTGAGCTGCAGCACGGTGGCCAAGACCATACAGCAATTTAACAGGACAGGTTGACCATGGTCGCCATGGTCGACCAAAGAAGTTGAGTGCACATGCTCAGCATCATATCCAGAGGTTGTCTTTTGAAAATAGACGTATGAGCGCTGCCAACATTGCTGCAGAGGATGAAGGGGTGGGGGGGTCAGCCTGTCAGTGCTCAGACCATATGCCACACACTGTATCAAATTGGTCTGCATGGCTGTCATCCCAGAAGGAAGCCTCTTCTAAAGATGATGCACAAGAAAGCCTGCAAACAGTTTGCTGAAGACAAGCAGACTAAGGACATGGATTACTGGAACCATGTCTTGTGGTCTGATGAGACCAAGATTAATTTATTTGGTTCAGATGGTGTCAAGCGTGTGTGGCAGCAACCAGGTGAGGAGTACAAAGACAAGTGTGTCTTGCCTACAGTCAAGCATGAAGGTGGGAGTCTCATGGATTGGGGCTGCATGAGTGCTGCCAGCACTGAGTATCTACAGTTCATTGAGGGAACCACAAATCCCAACATGTACTGTGACATACTGAAGCAGAGCATGATCCCCTGCCTTTGGAAATTGGGCTGCAGGGCAGAATTCCAACATGATAATGACCCCAAACACACCTCCAAGATGACCACTGCCTTGGTAAAACTGAGGGTAAAGGTGTTGGACTGGCCAAGCATTTCTCCAGACCTAAACCCTTTTTAGCATCTTTGGGGCATCATCAAATGGAAGGTGGAGGAGCGCAAAGTCTCTAACATCCACCAGCTCCTTGATGTCATCATGGAGGAATGGAAGAGGATTCCAGTGGCCATCTGTGAAGCTCTTGTAAACTCCATTTCCAAGAGAGTTAAGGCAGTGCTGAAAAATAATGGTGGCCACACAAAATATTGACACTTTGGGCACAATGTGGACATTTTTCACTTAGGGGTGTACTCACTTTGGTTGCCAGTGGTTTAGACATTAATGGCTGTGTGTTGAGTTATTTTGAGGGGACAGCAAATTTACACTGTTATACAAGCTGTACACTGACTACTTTATATTGTATCAATGTAATTTCATTGTATCATTTTGCATAGGTGTTTACCTTCAAACATCAGAATTTATGATGCTTTATGACAGCACTATAAAGAGATGAAATGTTTGCCATGCTAGGTTAAGGCCTGTATCATCTGGTGAATTGATAATATAAGCAGTTAATTTTTAAAAATCAACAATGGCTTTCTAGGTGTATTTTTAAATGTTTACGCAATTGTTATAAATTAATTTCATAGGTAGTGTTCAAAATAAATTATTGCAAAAGGCTGTAACCAAAGCCTATTCTGAGCTTAAGGACATAGAAATTCAAAATAGGCCATAAAGTTCAGCTCAGTTATGGGTCTCTTTAAGTCTAAGGCAGAGTCAAGTTTCTGGACCTAGAGGCAATGTTTAACAACAAGAAGCACACTCCCACTCTCACAACCCATAAACACACAAAATAAGAAAGCAAACCACATTAGCAGTTCTCAAACTAGGTCAGAACTCTCCTTTCCATTTCCCTGTCCACACTCCTCCCTGTCCATCCTTCCATCCTTCCATCCATCCAGAGTGAGGACTCAGCTGTTGCAAGTTAAATAACAGACCCAGATCGTGCTTCAGAGCCACTGTCACAATGTTTTGGTTCCATGTATAAAAATAATTAGTTTTTTGTGCAAACTTTGACATTTTTTGTAGTTTATAGCAAATTTCCTCCATTGCAATTGAGGCCTCAGTTCTTTTTTTCCAAAGCAATAGAAATCTGGGTCCATATGAGGAAAAATGAGGAACAAAGGGACAGTTGCAGAAAATCTCCTTAAAAGTATGAAAAGTGAGATCAACCAAAACTCAAAACTTCCACTGGTCAGCACCAGATAATTGATCTGTTAAATGACATTTACAAGAAACTTGAGATAAGCGAGTGTACCATGATAAAAGCATTATCAATCTTGATGTTACCTGTTCTAACACATCTGTTTCAGCTCTTGTATCTCTTTAAAGTTGCATACAGTGTCTATAACATACAAATGGACTTGGATTGACATAAAATGGGCTTATGTGATTTAAAATGGGCTTATGTAGATGTCTACAGTCTTTTTTTTTGCGTGTGTGCCAAGGCTAGGCATGTCCTGCTAGTGACAGGAACTTGAGTAGCATTTTGGTGTTTTGGTCATTTTCAAAAATGGGGCTTGCCAAAATCACTGGAAAAACCTGTATCATGGGGGAAGTTTCTTTTTTTTTTTTTTTTTTGACCCACTGGTGCAGTGGTGCCCCAATGCTTTCTTGTGGCTGTATAGTCCACCAGATAAATAGAACAATAATTCCAATATGGTAGATTGTGAACAGACCATTTTAAGTGCAGCCTCCAAGGAGTGTGAGGCCTCAAAGGAATATTGCCTGGTTCAGATCACAATAGAGACCAGACCTAAGCACACTACCCACTGAGTGTGGCTCAGAGAGTGTGGTTAACCCTAGAGTAGATCAAAGAGCAAATTTCAGCTGACTAAGAGAAACTGTGTGTGTGTGTGTGTGTGTGTGTGTGTGTGTGTGTGTGTGTGTGTGTGTGTGTGTGTGTGTGTGTTTGTGTGTGTGAGACAGAGATCGAGGGAGAGGAATAGAGTAAAGAATAGAGATGCAAGAAGAGAAACAGGAGGATGTTTATGTATATGTTAGTGTCTCATTTGTTTATGTGAGTGTCCATTTTATTTATTAGCGTGTCTCACCATGTGTGCATGTTCATATTTACTGAATGCAGTTTCCATCTGGGCTCTCAAAACATTATAATGCACTGACAATATATGTCCAGCCTCATGTTTTACCACTCTGCAGTCCTGGATGGCTATAGGAGGACTGAATGACTGGTCAAACCAGTACACAGAAGTCTGTGATTGGCTAAGCAGCAAGGGCTAGTCAGGGACATGCACCCCAGGCCATGTGCACTCCAGTCTGTGCTGGCAGGGAATGAAAGTTTTCTGATCCAAAAAGAGGGGTCCACTGGAGATAAAGACAAGGGGGTGATGGGGGATGGTAACAGCTATAGGAACAGGCTGAGTGGCGGGCATAGCAAGACCTCATAAAGCGGCTGCTTCACAGAGCCTTCCTGTCAGAGGTCTTATTATCTCCCTTTGGCAATGCTTCAATGGAAGTCTTATCACCTTAATGGACACAAGAGCAGGCGCTGACAACAGTGCCACTCTCGCCCATCCCCTCTCAATGCCCCCTCCCCAAACGACTAGCATAGCCTGAACTGTCTCCGATTAGGTGCCCCCTTTTCTGTGACAGGACCCTTTTAGAGGGGCCCCTCAGAGCCTGAACCTGATGGTACATTGGTGGAGAGTATGCTTAATCTCTTTGATCTTCCATACCTGTGCTCCACAAACCTACTTTTCTCAAGCTTCTTCTCCTCATCCATCATCTCATCCTTGGATAAACAGAAGGGGTATTAACTTGTGCTCAGACAGCTCTGAATTCAATGCACATGAAATTCTACTCTCTGGGGATAAGTACATTGGTTAAAACTGTGCAAGATTGCCCATAATGCATGATGTGACCCTGGAAACCTAGAGATTAGTCTCCAGTGGTAATTTTTGGTCACTGGACCCCTCACACACTCCCACCACAGCTTACACCCCTGAGCTCCAGGCCAATGACCCCTTTAGTCTGGATTTGCTTAATTTGGGTGATCATTCTGGATTTGAAATACAAATTATTCTTAATCTACTAGACCAAGGGTCACCAACATGGTGTGGACCTGTTCTAAAAATAGCACAACTCATCAGTGAGCTGCATCTAAATGCAAACTGGTAGCCTTTGTATGCCTCAGTACCAGTGAAGTAGCTCTCAGTTTCAAAAAGGTTGGTGACCCCTGTACTAGACTCTATGCTTTGGACAGAAGAGCTGATTAGCATGCTAACAGTGTCTTGTCTCCAGTGAGGGATGCATTCTTTCTCAGGAGACACTAAAGAGTGGTTAGGGGCTTTGGAGACAGCCAAGCACGATCTGTTTATTCCCACAGCAAACAAAAGCACTGAGGCCATGGGCAGTGGTCAAAAGGAAGACAAAGTACTGTCTAGAAATTCTATCCCACAAAGTTGCTTAACCAGCTCTTGAGGCTGGATGCTTGGCATGCCACACAGCCACATGTGAGGAGTGTTACTTGACTGGTTATGTCTACAAGCTATAATGCTCAATGTTCTTCACAGCAGGTCTACTTAGTGCAGCGATACAGCCTATGACTCTGTGTCTCTTTCGCAGCTGCAGGCAGCTATCACCTGTCAGGCCCACTAAGGCCCAAGCTGTGGAAAAAGCCAGTGGTGAGGGTGGCCCAGGAACAACAGAGAAGATTAGCTGTAATGCTGGGTTTATTCACAATATCTCCCAAGACCTTGATTACATGCCTCAGAACTGGATTTCATAAAGCTGTGCTGATCTAAGATCATTATTTGTCACCATGGTCCATACAAATGAAGAGGTAATCTAATGCTAAATGAGCACTTTAAAATGCATAAATACAGGCCCAGATGTGCTTATGAAGTATTGGAATAAAGCTGGTACGGTCTACATCTGGCTAAGGCAGGGACTTCCCTTCACTGCCTAGATGGACAGGGTCCAGGGTTCTCATTCATTTCTTCCATTACACATCAGGATCATGATGACGAATCCAGTCTTTCTTGAGATTACAGTACAGAAACATCAGTCTAATTCAAGTCAATGAGACTATGATCTTGGGTGTCCATGTAATCAAAATGAGGCATCATAATGTACCATTGGCTCCTGGCTTTTGAGACTGGAAGCAATTAGTCATTCCCATAACCCCATTTACATTTATCAGCAAACTGGCCCATATTTTTGTTGCTGCTATTTTGTTTAGACTTTGGCAAGCACCTGCAAATCACTGTCCAGCCATGGGACTAGATTCCCCAGGCATGTGGTCCTTTGCTTGCACTTAGGGGACTAGGGCTATGTTATTAAGATATGCTCTGATGACAATGAGGAAACAGACTGATTTGATGGCATTACGCTCCAAAAAGTGTTTAAGTAGCTTTGGTGACTTACATCTGTATCAAGCGAGGCTGAACCCTTGTCTGACATGTAAAGACCAAACAAGTCTCAGGCTTCACAATACCTGGC
>CM029386.1:7859847-8046892 GCA_017165825.1 Hepsetus odoe
TTTTTACAGCAAAAAACTTTAAGGAAACCTGGAAAACCGCTTCTCAACAACACATTAAAAACTATGGGAAAATCAGGCTCTTTGGAAGCCATTTATAAAGAAATTAGTTGTTGCTGTAGACTTTCAAGACACAGTACTGTATATGAGTACTGTGTATGAATAAAGAAACATTTTTGAAAATGAAAAGGTTCTGTCATTTCACATACAAGATGGAAGTAGAACTATTTGTATTTTGTGGCAAATATGTAATTGAGCAAGTGAAAGTATTTGTTTATGACTGCATTAATATGTTACCTAAATAACAGAGACCAATCTGTGAACCTTTCATTGTGTGTGTGTGTGTGTGTGTGTGTGTGTGTGTGTGTGTGTCTTTATGTGTGTGTGTCTTTGTATGTGTGTGCATGTGTGTGTGAGTGTGTGTAATTGCGTGTGTGTATGTGTGAGTGTGTGTGATTGCGTGTGTGTATGTGTGAGAGTGTGCCCTCTGGCTGATCGGCGGCAGGCTGTGTCTTGGTCCCAGCTGACGCAGTAAAGTAGATTAGCCTCTCTCTCTCTCTCTTTGCGCCGCTCTCTCTGGGAGCTCCGGCTGGACTGCCTTTTGCAGTCAGTGCATTAACTGTGATGTACCACTGCTGTTAGATGACCAGCCGCCACTCTGCTTGCTACACAAATAATCTAAGAAATAAACCCAGTACAATGTCATATTCATTTCAATAAAGTAGCCTGTTTGTTAGGCTAGATGAACTTAGCATAAAAGTATACTAATATTTAAAGGCTTATTACAAGTGTCAATTTTATTTTCTGGGATGAAAGGATGCCCAAGTCAGGCCTTTATGAAAGCATTTAGAAATGCTTTGCAGATATGTGTCCATTGTCATGAAAGAACTAAATAGGCGTCTGGAAGACACTGTACACCTTACATACTTTCAAGCTTACTCTCACTCCCACTGTCATTAATACATCCCACATACTCACTTGGCCTTTAGCATGTTTTTGAAACTGAAGAGGACTGTCTGCATCAATGGCCTTTGGTCAAACAATGCACCCCCTCCCACCCCCTCAATGGTATGATGCCTCCCACCAATCCTTACTGCATTTCTGAAATAGAACATCTTTCTTAACACACACTTCTTATGTATCAAATTGCTTTTGAGAGTTATTTGGTTATATTGAACTGGGCAGGTCATAAACTCTTTGAGCACAAAGTCTAGTAACTGAACTATTCTGTATGTGTTGTGGCTCTACATAATTTTGTAATAATAATAATAATAATGTGAGCTTAGTACTGTGTGTGTGTGCATGCATGCACAGTAGTATCTGTTCATAAATATTTGCACTCTCATTTAAGGGAGTAGGTAGGTCTCTGTGTGTTTATGTGACCTTTGCCCAGTAACTCCTGCTGGGTGAGAGCCTGAAAACCTTGGTGTGTAACAGCAGACATGAAGCCAGGTACTGTCCTGTGAATATTAGAGTGCGTACCACAGCAACAGTAACCAGAAAAAAAAAAAGCAGGCCCCTTCCTGGCCAGGCCTTGATTGCCTTGACCCCTGACTTATGGGTCTTTCTCTCTCTCTCTCTCTCTCTCTCTCTCTGTCTCTCTCTCTCTCTCTCTCTCTCTCTCTCTCTCTCTCTCTCTCTTTCGCTCTCTCTCTCTCTCTTCACAAACATACATATTTTCTTTTCATAGACTTGATCTTTCACCAAGCCCACTGCTGAGACTTACATAACTAAATTAGGGAATTATGATATTTCAATTGTTCCTGCACTATTTACAACTATTGCAGGAAAATATGAAATAATATACAGTACTCTGCAAGGTGTGAAAAAATGCTGTAAACAAAGAATGCTTTCAAAAATGGAAGTGTTAATCATTTATTTTCATGAATCAACAAAATGCAGTGAATGAACAAAAGAGAAATCTAAATCAAATTAATATTTGGTGTGACCACCCTTTGCCTTCAAAACAGCATCAATTATTCTAGGTACACTTGCACACAGTTTTTGAAGGAGCTCAGCTGGTTGGTTGTTCCAAACATGACTGTGTTTCAACCTATGTGTGATATTGATGATCATTCACTTTAAAAAAAAAACAAAACAAAAAAAACAAACAAAAAAAAAAAGGGGCAGCAGTGGCCTAGCGGTTAGGGCGTTAGCCGCATGATCGGAGGATCGGGGGTTCAAACCCCTTCCCAATAGGTTGCCCTGAGGTACCCTTGAGCAAGGTACCATCCCCATCACTGCTCCCCGGGCGCTTTCAATAGCTGCCCACTGCTGCACGGGTTTGAGTGTGCATGGGTTAAATGCAGAGGTCCAATTTCGTTGTGGTTCATGTGTGCTGTGCCGTGACCTCGCAATGACAAGGGCTTTCACTTTCATTAGCACCTGTTTGGTGAAATTGGTTGATCATACACCTGACTATAATTCTACAAAATCCCTGACTGCAAGTGTACCTATAAGAATTGATGCTGGTTTGAAGGCAAAAGGTAGTAACACCAAACATTGATTTGATTTAGATTTTTCTTTTGTTCGCTTACTTTGCATTTTGTAAATTTATGAAAATAAACAATCATTATTTATTTTTTCTGAAAGCATTCTTTGTTTACAGCATTTTTTCACACCTGCCTAAAACTTTTGCACAGTACTGTATGTACCCTTGAAAGCATTAAATGGAGCGGGAACACAAAAATAAACATTAGTCTGTAAGCCTATTATAAATTTCATTACAAATAATTTTACTGGCAATAAACTTTCAAAGTCTGTAATTTTTACATTTCTATTTATAACAAGACTGTTAACTAAGCTTCAAAGATTTACACCATTGGAGAAAATTTGGAGAGGGAAAAGTGCAAAAGGATACAAAGAGGCTATAAAATGACAAACATATTATGTAGACCTCATAGAAGGAAAGATTGCATGAAAACATTCTTTTAACATTTTCTATGTTTCATTTCATTTAAATGAAAACAGCAGCACTGAGATTGTTTTCTCACTGCATTGTGTTGTATTCAAAATAAATAGAGCAGATAAATGGTCAAGTCAAGAAGGATTTATTATTAATTTATTATTATTTGTAAGTTTTTTCATCTATTCCGTAATGATATGATTTCAAACAGATGATGCCAAAGGTGATTGTAATTATGATCAAAAGCAGCATCAATCAAAGTGTCTTTGGGGAGGAGTGGGCAATGGTTCTTCCATCTTTATTTGGAAGAAATGGAAGCTGTTTGCTTTGGACCACAGTTGAAAGGACCAGACTGTTATTAGCAATAAGCTGAAAAGCTAGGGTCTGTTACAGTATAGGGATGTCAGTACCCTTGACAATGGTCATTTACACTTCTGGGACAACATTTTTAATGTGGAAAATCACACTGCCTTTAAGAAAATCTGCTGCATATGCTGCCTTTAAGAAAATCTATTCCTGGGAAATCCATGTATTTTTCAACAAGACAAAGCGAATCCTTGTTACATATAACAAAGGCATAATTGTGCAAGCATAGGACATGTAATAGACCAGGTGTGGAGAATTTTGTAATGAAAATGACAACTTCATACTATGTTTCCACTTAACATGTTTTTACAGGATAAATGGGACAAAAAAACATTTTATAACTTGAAATTCTCAGTGCCAAAACATTTCAAGTGTCATGAGAAGCAATGCCAGCCTACTACAAAGTGGTAAATATATAACTTTAATCATCTTTAAACTTTAATAGGGGAGTTTGCCCCAGGATCGGAAGGTTGTGGGTTCAAATCCCATTCCAGTAGGTTACCTTAATGTACCCTTGAGCAAGGTATCGTCCCCATCACTGCTCCATGGGCCCTTTAAATAGTTGCCCCTTGCTGCATGTGTGTGTATGAGTTAAATGCAGAAACAGTGGGCAGCGGTGGCCAAGTGGTCATGGACTAGGCCTCAGGATCAGAAGGCCTTGGGTTGGAATCCCAGGCCAGTAGGTTGCCCTGAGGTACCCTTGAGCAAGGTACCATCCCCATCACTGCTCCCTGGGTGCTTTCAATAGCTGCCTCCTGCTGCATGTGTGTGAGTGTATGGGTTAAATGCAGAGGTATCATTTCTCTGTGGTTCACTGTGTGTTGTGCTGTGTTGGGCTGTGACAAGAATAGTCACTTTCAGTATACCTTTCTTAATATGAATTATAGTTTTGCCAAGGTCAGTATACCAAACATAGCTGTAAAGACTTTGTAAAGCCAAATATAGCATTAGTCCAAAGCCAGAGGGATTTATTACTTAGTGTGATATCAGCACCAACACTTGGATTAAACATTTTACCTCTGTTGCTCCTCTGACAGGATCCAACTTGACATTTGTACACATAGACCAGGGTAGATAAAGATGGCTTGTGGCTGAACGGTAAATAGGCTATTTTCCACTTACTATGTGCAGAAAAATTTAAACAACCCACACACTGTACGTATGGAATGAGTGAAATCAATGTATAACTGGGGCAGCGGTGGCCTAGTGGTTAGGGAGTTGGCCCCGCATCGGAAGATTGTGGGTTCGATTCCCACCCCAGTGGGTTGCCCTGAGGTACCCTTGAGCAAGGTACCGTCCCCATCACTGCTCCCCGGGCGCTTTCAATAGCTGCCCACTGCTGCACGTGTGTGTATGGGTTAAATGCAGAGGTCCAATTTCGTTGTGGTTCATGTGTGCCGTGACCTCGCAATGACAAGGGTTGTCGCTTTCACTTTTTTTTTTTCACTTAACTGAAACAATAAATTAAGCTTCCCCATAACAAATTCTTACTCTGTCTCTGTGTGGTACTTAATGTTTCATATCTATTGGCCAGAGCAGAACAATCTTGCCCCCATCCCAGCCCTTGCTTACTTTTCCTGCTAAAAATAGCCTTTTATTAACACTATGACAGCCTTTTATTACTATACATGTGACCATAAAAAGTGAAAAATAAAAACAGCTGAAAAAATAGCATTGTCTTTGGTACAGTATAAGTGTAACTGGTGCAAATTTATTTTAAAAATGTAGTTTAGTCATCTTTCATAGCATTATCTCCATATTGTTTAATTTCAGCTTGATGCAACTACATTTTTTGTCACTTCCTGTAAGGCACGGATCACTTAAGCCAAGATGATTGGGTGCTGTTTTTTTTTATGATAGAATCTGCAACTGTTATTTAATTACTTAATGGTCTTTTAGGATGATTTCAGAAACCTCCGACCTATGAATAAAACAGTGAACAGCTAACAAAAAATCCACAACATGGTGCAAAATTCCTCTTCATTGTTCCCCAAAATAAATGTTTTTAATTCTACAGTCAGAATCATTGACTTTAAGTAACATTTGTGTCATTCTTCACAATAAACAGATTGATAGAAATTATTTAAAATTACTTTTAATTACATTAACTTTTGCTAAAAGTTGTGAAGATCTTTTTATCTTCTTGTAGTGATTTGTCCCAGATGCAATATTCCCAGTCATTAGTAAGGGCATCAGCTTTTTTCATGGGTGTCAGTATGGCATGCAACATAAACTCTATAGTACAATTATATTAAAAAATAAAAATAGATAAATATGATTCATTACTGAATAAAAAATGGGGATCACTCATAGGAATCATTTGTCATCTTCATAACTTAAAAATGTGTGTTTTGGCTATGTTTTGCTTAAATGGTTATGTTCGTTTTAGACTGGGGCAGATGATACTGGGTGACTGCTGGCTGTATGACAGATGTGCTAATTCTGTTGTCTTTTCCTGTATTTGTACTAATCAGTGTTTATTAAACTGTGGCATGCAACCCAAATTGGGTATAGGATGTTTGGTGCGTGGGGTGGTGGTGGTCTAGTGGTAGGGTACTTGCCTACAGACCTATGGATTCAGAGGTCCCTGGTTCAAATCCCACCTCTAGCATTAGCACCACTGGGTCCCTGAGCAAGACCCTTAACCCTGAATTGCTCCAGGGGGACTGTCCCTGTAATTAGGACATGGAAGTCGCTCTGGATATGAGTGTCTGCTGTAAATGTGAGTTGAAGTTCTTTTCACGAAAGATGTTAGAAGATTTGAAACACATGCATATTTATGCCATCTTTCACACTGAATATTACATTTACAATATTACAATTATTGACAGCACCTGAAATATAAGCAATGTGTTGCACAGATTTAATTTAAGTGAAGTGAAATAAAATGCATCCCCTGTATTTAGCCCATACACACCATGCAGCAGGGTGCAGCTATGTCCAATGCCTGGGGAGCAATAATGGAGATAGTAGCTTACTCAAGGATACTTAAGGGCAACCTTCTGGTCTGTGATTTGAACCCATGATTTTCTGATCCTGGGGCCTATTCCCAAACCAGTAGGTCACCACTGCACCTTTTCAATAATTATTGTCCCGACTGACCAATTTTAGTTCTGTTGTCAAGCCACATCTGCAGTTGAAAATGTGAGGAGCTTTGAGTTGAAAGAATATCTCACAGTGTTAAATAAATTCCCTCAGCTTTGGAACATGCTATTGACTCTTTTACAACTGATTTTTCTTCATACTAAATATTTACAGTTGCCACATTTTCTTCTTCTTTTTCTAGCAAGTGTTCAATAAGAAAGCACATTAGGCTTGATGTAAAGGTGTCTGTGTGAAATGTTCCTTTATTAAGTGATCCAATAGCACATTGTCAGACAAGCATAAGCCAAATAGATATCCTCCAACCCATCAAAACATGGAGGACTGCTGTGTTAAACACTATGTGCACAGCAGTTTGAGATGAATGGTTTGAATTGGTGAGAAAACAATGACTAAACAACACCATTCTGCTTAAATGTCATAAAGACAAGTAGCTGCAACAGAGCAGTGCAATATGATTGCTTGAGAGGGTGCAGTCTTAAGGACATACTCTGGAGTGTAAAAAAAAACCCTCTGAAAACAAAAAAGTTTGTATTTAAAGCAAGTCTTGATCTAAAAAGCCTTTGATACCTCTTAGCCTCTAAGCCAGAGATGTCTTACCTTTGCTCTAACTCTCTGGCTAATTTTCCTGCCCTTCATGGGAAAACACCAAACTTCACAGGTCTGCAGCAGCATTCAAAGTATGGAAAGAGATGAAGGAAGCTGCCCCAAAAGAATTGAAAACTCCTCCACTTGGGGCAAGGTCTCACTCCCAATCCTGAGAGGGCATTCCACCCTTTTCCGACTGAGGACCATGGCCTCAGATTTAGAGGTGCTGATTCTCATCCCAGCCGCTTCACACTCGGCTGCGAACCGATCTAGTGAGAGCTGAAGGTCACGGCCTGATGAGGCCAACAGGACAACGTCATCTGCAAAAAGCAGTGACCCAATCCTGAGCCCACCAAACCGGACCCCCTCAACGTCCTGGCTGCGCCTAGAAATCCTGTCCATAAAAATTATGAACAGGATCGGTGACAAAGGGCAGCCCTGGCGGAGTCCAACCCTCACCGGGAACAGGTCCGACTTACTGCCGGCAATGCGGACCAAGCTCTGACACCGGTTATACAGGGACCGGACAGCCCTTAGCAGGGAATCCGATACCCCATACTCCCGGAGTACCCCCCACAGGAGCCCCCGAGGGACAAGGTCGAATGCCTTCTCCAAGTCCACAAAGCACATGTAAACTGGTTGGGCAAACTCCCATGCACCCTCCAGGACCCTGCAAAGGGTGTAGAGCTGGTCCACTGTTCCACAACCTAGACGAAAACCACACTGCTCCTCCTGAATCCGAGGTTCGACTATCCGACAGATCCTCCTTTCCAGGGCCCCTGAATAGACTTTCCCCGGGAGGCTGAGAAGTGTGATAGTTGGAACACACCCTCCGGTCCCCTTTCTTAAAGAGGGGGACCACCACCCCGGTTTGCCAATCCAGAGGCACCGTCCCCGATGTCCATGCGATGTTGCAGAGGCGTGTCAGCCATGACAGTCCTACAACATCCAGAGCCTTGAGGAACTCTGGTCGGATCTCATCCACTCCCGGAGCCCTGCCACCGAGGAGCTTTTTGACCACCTTGGCAACCTCGGCCCCCGAGATGGAAGAGTCCACCTCTATGTCCCCAGGCTCTGCTTCCTCCTCGGAAGGCATGTTGGTGGAATTAAGGAAGTCTTCGAAGTATTCCCCCCATCGACCCACAATGTCCCGAGTCGAGGTCAGCAGCACACCATCCCCACTATACACTGTGTTGACTGTGCACTGCTTTCCCCTCCTGAGACGCCGGATGGTGGACCAGAATTTCCTCGAAGCCATCTGGAAGTCCTTCTCCATGGCCTCTCCAAACTCCTCCCATGCCCGAGTTTTTGCCTCAGCAACCACCAGAGCCGCATTCCGCTTGGCCTGTCGGTACCTATCAGCTGCCTCCGGAGCCCCACTGGCCAAAAAGGCCCGGTAGGACTCCTTCTTCAGCTTGATGGCATCCCTCACCGCTGGTGTCCACCAACGGGTTCTAGGGTTGCCACCGCAACAGGCACCAACCACCTCCCGGCCACAGCGCCGGTCAGCCGCCTTGACAATAGAGGCGCGGAAGGTAAACCCCAATGTACTGGCCCCAAGCCGTAGTGCAACAAGTATGCCCACACCTGCTCGGCGCCTCTCACCGGTGGCAACTCCAGAGTGGAAAAGAGTCCAGCCCCTCTCAAGGAGACTGGTTCCAGAGTCCAAGCTGTGCATCGAGGTGAGTCCAACTATATCTAGCCGGAACTTCTCAACCTCGCGCACTAGCTCAGGCTCCAGGCCCCCACCTCCAGGCCTGGCTCCAGAGGGAGGCCCCGGTGACCCACGTCCGGGCGAGGGAAAACGTCTTCCATAATTGTTGTGCATCAGAAGAGGTCTAGACTATATTATATTGATGGGTTTTGTTCTGTCAATGATGCACATCTTTGTGTATTTTTGCGTTTTATTATATTATTATATTGATGAACATTTGAGGGCAGTTTTCCACCACCTGTAAAGTGGCTTTTGTTGTGATATTTGCCCTGCAACTTAAAACTTTTTATCAACAGGAACTTTAAAAGCTGCAACTGCACCATAGAAGTCATAGAAAGTGAGCAGCTGGCTTCAACCTACACCTGGGAGGTTCAAAAGGTCATACTTATACAGAGTTGAATGTAATACTGTAACAGAAGGTACTTAGAATTCTCAAGATAGGTTTGTTTTTATTGATTATTTAAAGTATAACTATTGATTATTTAAAGTGGAGTGCCATTATTTTATACTTTTGTTTCAGCAAACCTCAATGTATAAAACACTGACTATAAAAATCTTTTTTCGCAGTAGTGTATATATGTTAAAAAAATCCTATTTTATTGTAAATGTGGACATGATGCTACATGCCTCAAATGTGCAAGGCTGCTTCTCTTCCTCCTGTTTAAAATTCTCTGCATTCTTCACACAGACAAAGGAAGTCAGTTTATTCAAAGGTAACATTAGAAGAGGCAGAGATATAGCCCAGGAATTTACAGGTACGGTAATTACCTGTAGATTGCACAGAATCCTTTCATAACCACAGGGAATGATAACATCATGTGGCATTTCTCTATTCATATTTAATCCAGGAGTTTTTAAAGTCTAGTCATTGAAGGTAAACTAACATGCTCCTGCTTTGAATCTGTCAACATTATCTTAACTTTTGTTTATTACTTGACTTAAAGCAGCTATTTCATGATTGGCCCACACACCCTGTGTGTTTTCAAACAACACAGGAATGATGCCAGCACTTCTATTAGGGTGTCAGTTGTGACAAAGCGAAGTTTGTGAGTTTAATCATTGTACAACACTCTCTGCTCACTATAAGGATTTAGAGGCAAAGTGATACAATTTTATATTTAACACAAAAAAGGGAATTCAACAAATAAAAAGTAATATCCTAGATAATTTTATTGTCTTACAACCACTAACAGAAAAGTCATCCCTTTCCAAAATATTTCCTTCATGAAACCATCTGAAAAAGCTCTATGAGGGAACTAAAACTGTTATAGTGGTATAGTTAATTTTTAAGAGTTTGAATCAAGATTGAAACATTCTTGCAATGCAGTTCTTCCACGAATGCACCATCACCAAGTGCAGGTATAACCCACTGAAATGGGGACCATTTGTTCAACTGATCCTGCTTATTCTTTTAGCTCTATATGCTGACATAAGATACCTCAGCAAAGAGTGGATTTCCATGTGAAACCTTTCATTGACGCCAATGAAGAATTAGTGTGAAATTGAAATGAACATGCACTAATTCAGGACATTAAGGAGACACAAGGGGAAATAGAGGCCTTCCTTTCAAAACACACATGAAAGGCAGAACTGAGGAAAGGGTTAGTATGTTCTTAATCTGTCAAGCTTTTTTTATTCAAACATTTTTCAGTTGAAGGCAGATATCTTGAATTTTAGGGATTTCTGATGGCTTTCTTGCGGGAATAATAGTGGAGGGATTTTCCCAGCAACTTGGGCTTAGGCCCAAGGCTAGGGGTGCTGAACCCCAACAGGGCTTCATAGACTACAGCAAGTGAAGCTGGTCTATTATGTAATCTAGAGAGGTCTAAGAGCCTGAACACAACCAGCCCTTTCACCAAACCTCTCAGTCATATCTCTAAAGCCATCGGAAACCAAACCCATAATCAGTCTTTGCACATAAGCACTTTCTTCTTCACCCTTGACATGCTCTTGAGAGTGCTTTTACAGCATGAGGTATAGGGCCCCATTTTTCTCCCTTCTCACAGCCCTCAATCAATCCTCCTTTTCCTTTGCATCTTGTGCTTATCAAAGACTGTTATTACATCACATGACTAATCTGTTCATCAGAAGCCATGAGGAACCACTGGTTCACCTGCTATTGAGGCTCTTCTGTTGGTGTTAGATCTTTTATCAGTTCTGCTGACATGCTCCTCCACACTCCAAGGAATGGGAAACTGATTGGGCTAACATGTCTGCCCGTGAGAAGTCAAGCGGAGTCCAGCACTTTTCCCAGACCCCTGGAAGCTGATTTATGAGGAATGGAAGCGACAGAGTGAGATGGAGTAGAGTCAATCCATCACTTTCAAATACACCTGTGAGCAAGCTTTGCAGATGTGCTGTCCAGTAGCAGCCTGTCTCAGCAGCAGCCTGTCTCAACAGTTCTGAGATTTTTCTGATATCTAGTTCTTTTAGTGGAATCTTACTCCAAGAAGCAAAAAGTCAATGTTATGATATGAAAACAATTGTTCTTGCTAAAAGAAAAAATGTATATGATGTCAATTAGACATTTAACCATAGCAAACAGTGTTAAATGAAGCTAAAAGAGCAGAGATGCCTAAAACGTGTTAGAGTTCTTTAAATTATCAACCATGTGAATTTGGTATGAAGGCACAACTAGTTTAACATAGTTTATCACTTTACTTATCTAAGCATTTTCTTTTACTGTCTGGTGAGAGCAATGCTAAACCAGTGCTCAGAGCTTTGAAGAATCAAAGTGTTTCCTGGGACTGTAGATGAGGTGGGCAATACTATGATAATGAATAAAATCCAATCTTATATGTTACTATTTTGAGCCAAGCAAATGCAGCACATATGCAATGGCAGTTAATAGACTGGTCTTCCTACTGTATATTAAATTGTACATTTTTAAAGATTTTTTTCAGTACTTGTTATGAAATACTGATACATATTGTGAGTATGAGTCAATAGAAATTATGTGAAAAGTCTACTGATCACAGTAACATGCATGGCTTCCTCACATCAATAAAACATTGTGTGATTGCCTGAAGAAGATGAATAAAAGAGCTGTGGGAGAAAATCTTCCATGAGCAAGTGTCTGATGATCCATACAATAACTGGATCTATGGACCATCTAACCTCATCCAAGTTAAAGGTGTCTGGCAGTGGTCTAGTGGTAGGATACTTGCCTATGGCTCTAGAGGTCCCAGGTTCAAATCCCACCTCTAGGAAGTCACTCTGGATAAGAGTGTCTGCGAAATGCTGGAAATGTCTGCCTGTGGTTTACCCTAACCAACTAGGGTGACAGTTCCTCTTTTGATAAAGGATCCGGATAGGGTCAAAGAGGGAAAGCCCCATTTATGAAGCATTTAAAAGGTCAGTCATCAAGCATTCAAAATCTAGATCTAATAAGAGTGTCTTCACAAGCACTATGCAGATGCCGGTTTGTGTTTGGCTCTGTCATATGAAATTACGATTTAATAAGAGTCTTGTGATCCGAGGAAGGTAGGTATCAAGACAATATCACATTGTCATTTTCTCCTGGGAAGTCATCTCTAGACAGGCTCTCAAAGGCTAGGGAAGAAGGTGTCTGTTGTGTGCGATTTAATACCAAAACAATCAACCAGCGAGCACAATGGAGGATTTATCCACAGAAACTGAGTGTGGGTGTTTTCAGATGAAACTATGCTTACTTGGGGCTAATGAAGGTATGAATTACCTCCCTAAGAAAATTCCAGCTGCCTAATATGACTTAGTCTTTCAGTATGTCATTTAATTTTTGATTGTAATTGTAATTTGTAACAATTGTAGATTGTAATTACCTTTTGATTATTTGTCTCTCTGGTTACATTGATTGGGAGCAAAATCCAAAGGTAAAAATCTGAAACTTTTTCCTAGCAAGTAATGTTAAACACCCGATCCTTTGTCTTGTTGCAACAAAGATTTGTAACATATTTGATAGGGATGTAGGGATGTAGGGATGTTTTTTTACACTAAGAAATTTATTGAGACTGATGAGTGGCTCCTCATTTCTCTTTCCTGGCTGGCACATCTTCATATGCATTTTATTTGTTATTATAAAGGCTCTTTTATTCCAAGAAGATGTAACTTCTCTCCTTTAGGAGTGTCAAATTGTTATCACTTCCAATTGTGTCTCACATCTGCAGGTAGACTGTGGGGATTATCAGGGCCCCAATCTGACTCATTCTCTCCATCAGTGCCTCTACAGACATCTGAAGGTCATTAGGTCCAGGCTCAATCTTTTATTGGCCAGAGCCAGTTCAAACATCAAACCCAAAGACATCAACAAATACCAAAATTACAAAGAAATTATACAGAAGACAACAGAGGCGCTTTGTTTGAGGTTACTTGGTGCCTATTCTAAAAGAGGCCCACTTCATTTGTGTATCAATACAGTCATGGTGTTTGATGGTCTGCTGTTCATCACATACCTTGGCCTTCACATGTCCCACATAATACTGTGTTTCTATGAAATGAAATTTCTAGCATGTCCTGTAAGAGGAACTCCCTTTGGTACCACAAAGAAAGGAACAGCAATGCTGTAAAAAGAATAATAGCCCCATTACAAGATTCTTCATTAAAACAATTGCTTTAGCCTTTGCTCCAACTTGAGTAATGTGAGGCATGAAGCATGAAGGAGTACTTTGAGATAGGCTTTGCACACATGGCCAAAAAGGGGAACCATGCGCAAACAATGACTTATTTACTATAACATTTGGTCCTCATTGAGAATGTGATAACCAACCTTGTTGGTTGCCTGGGTGGTGTGTGTGTGTTGTGCAAGTCTGTGTGGGTGAGAGAGCAGTTTGTGAATGTTGTTGAGTGTTGGTACCATGTAATGCAGCATTTGATATGAAGGGGCATGTATTGTCCAAAAAGTTACACATAAGACTGGTTTATTTATCAGACATTAGGCTTCCAGGTGCTTTGCAAATTTGCAAATGTGAGCCTTGAC
Organism: Hepsetus odoe; assembly: GCA_017165825.1. Lineage (NCBI taxonomy): Eukaryota > Metazoa > Chordata > Actinopteri > Characiformes > Hepsetidae > Hepsetus > Hepsetus odoe. Next base: position 7,873,474 of record CM029386.1, read on the forward strand.
ATTTCCTTTGGTAAGTAGTTTTCTTACTTGCTGCTTTTTTTTTTTTTTTTTTACCAAGTCTCATTCTTACTGGGGAGTCATGGACACACCCCTTAGCTGAGGCCAGAGAGACGTGCAGTTCCTTGGATGTTCTCCTGGAACCTTTGGTGACTAACTGGATGATTTACATCAGTGCCCTTGAGGGAATTCTGGCAGGTCCCTCCCGCCTGGGAAAATTCACCATTGTTCATAGCGTTCTCAGTTTGTAGATAATGGCTCACATTCTGGTTCAGTAATGTTTTCAAACTAGGAAAGATTTTGTCAACCCTTTTGTCATCTCTTATGTTTTTCTGGTAGCTAATATGTCGGATGGTAATCTTCATTATGAGTGAGATTTACATTCCACAGTGCTGGCTGCACTTGTCTTCAGTAAGCTAAATCTTATTATCAATTATATTTATTTTATTTATTTTATTATGTTTATGTAATATATTTATTACATTTATTGCTTGAAATAATGCTTATATAAAGTATGTTTAGTTGCTCAGTGATTCATTCTGACTTGGTTTTGTGCATAAATTAGTTATATTGGGTTTCTTTGACCTTTTTTCATGGAAGCATCATCACTTTCAAGCTATTCTTCTACACTACAACTACTTATGACACAATCCCAATTTTAGCAAGCTCAGATTTGGGCCATTTTGTATTGCGGTCATAATAATGATAAACTTCAGGGTTTGAATGCCTCTGGAAAGTGCTTGGATAAACATCACAAATCATGTTCAAAATCTATTGATTTGCACAGTCATATACTTTCTCCAAAGAAAAGTGATCAGTATGTTTAGAGTCCAGAGTTTATATTTTTAGTTCTGCACCAGAGCTAACAAAATAATGTTGATTTAGGCTTGCAAGTTGTATGATGCTAAGGGGTGGTTTTGTGCTTTCAGTATGTGTCCAGTGCAAAACTAAAGAAGCAAACATCCAACAGCAAACATGTCTTGCTCATTCACCTAAGAAGGGAAAATTTTAGATTTTGTCTAAATGTGTGTGGCGCCACAAACGTGGGTCTAGTAGTTAAAAAGAGCTGCATCAGGCTTACAGTTTAACAGACCTGCACCAAACTAAGACCCGTGAAGGCTATGACTGGAGCTCTCACAGCAGTACAAGTGTGCAAGTTCATGGCATGGCAGAGCAGGTCTAAGGTTCATGTGGTACACAGGAGTTTCCAAGCTAGAGTAAGCCAGACAAAAGCTACATGAGGGCATCCTTTGTGTGGCATAGTGGAAGTGAGAGACTGAGTGTGCAGGCCTTGGATATGCATTGCATTTGCCAAAGAGGTGCGTCCCAAAGTGTGTCATTATCAGATTTCACACATTACATAAAGTTATTATTAAAGGCCTCTTACTATCAGTACTCAATGCAGTTATATAAGCTGACAGGGCTTAAAGATGAGGGGCAGCCTCTTGAGCGTTATGTTGTTAGAGGGACTGAAAAAAAACCAATAAAAGTGGTTTATCCACATGGGGGATTAAGTTCGAAGACATGTGTATTGGTCAGGCTGGCAGACATGTGTTTCCTATTTTGCAAGAGGCGAGAAGTTTAATTAATATAAAGCCTCTCTTTTCCTGCTCTTCCTTATATTGCTTTCTTAGAGGTAATGCAAAGCTTTGTGTGTGTGTGTGTGTAGGTGTGTGTGTGTGTGTGTGTGTGTGTGTGTGTGTTTGTGTGTTTGTGTGTGTGTCTGTACATGCTTGCATGCAAGTGTGTGTGTGTGTTGTAATATAGATTAAAGTTAAGAGCATTTTTACATTCACCTGTAATTGACCCATACCTTGAAAGCCCCATCTGAAAATGCTGCTAAAACCAGGTTTCAAAGGCTGTTCACAAATGCTTTCAAATGGCCTCTGATGGTCAAGGTGGTTGGTAAGCTGGACATCCAGCTACACTAGAAAAAAACAATCCGTTTATCCAGCTAGTTAAATTGGTAGAAGAGTGTTTATTTTTACACTTGTGTTTTAACTGTGTTTGTGTTTTGACAGATACGACCAAGCTCATCACCAGTCTGAACTAGCTGATAAACCAGTCTAAATAAGCTCATCACCATTAAACTTGAATAATCACATATCCTACACTGGTCTCTGAGTATAACTACTTTGTTTAATTAGTTTTTTTTCAGTGGCACTCAACATTTTTTTCCCCCACATCAGATTTTATTTCCTAAAGTCCATTTATGATGTTTTGTGTCCCAAAACATCAGCATCAGTTTTACCTTTCCATTTTAACAGTCTTTGTCCCTTAGAACAAAACAGGTTGTTTTTGATGCTGTGGCTTTAGAGATTCCCATGTTCAAATGAGATCTTTTCTGATTGGTTGCCCTGTATTTAAAAAAAAAAATACCTGCCCCTTATAACTTAAACTGGAAAGGACCAGTTGTATATGTTTTGGTTTTGTAATGTGTGGACCTGGGTGTGCATGCTTTTGTGTATGGGTATGGGTGTGCATGCTTCCCACACTGTTTGTGTATGTAGGTGAGTGTGTGTGTGTGTGTGTGTGTGTATGTACGTGTCTGTGTGTGTGAGAGAGAGAGAGAGAGAGAGAGAGGAGAGAGAGAGAGAGAGACAGATAGAGAGAGAGAGAGAGAGAGTGAGCGAGAGAAGACAGAAAGGCACTGTCCTTGCTTTACCCCAGTGAACCTTTGTGCTCAAAACCCAGTCCACAAAACCTTCTGGTCTGAACTTCTTGAACCCAAAAAAAGGCTCAAAGATGATGACAGACAATGTGAAGAGAGAAGAGAAAAACAAAAATCCAGACAAATGGAATCACAGAAGCTCAGTCGGATCCCTCTACTCCATTTCTCTGTTAATATGAAAGTGCTAATACATTTCCTTCATTTCTATCACTATTTTAATGAAATCATTTGTCAAACCACGGAGAGACAAGCTTAAAATAGAAGTCCTTAATAAATCCTTATTCTTAGAGAAAAAAACAAAAAACCCAGGACAGCAAGATGCCACTAAGCTTTCAGTGAAGTTAAGAACACTTATTAGTAATCCACACTGACGTTCTTTTAAAAAATGTCCAGCAATATTAAAATAGCACAGATTTATTTTACGGGGGGGCAGCGGTGGCCTAGTGGTTGGGGCGTTGGCCTCGTGATCGGAGAATCGGGGGTTCGAACCCCTTCCCAGTGGGTTGCCCTGAGGTACCCTTGAGCAAGGTACCGTCCCCGTCTCGCTCCTCCCTGCGATGGGCTGGCGACCTGTCCAGGGTGAGTCCCCCATCCTCGCCCTGTGTGCGCTGGGTTGGACGCCAGCACTCCCCCGCGACCCCGTTTGGGACAAGCGGCAGATAATGGATGGATGGATGGATGGATGGATTTATTTTACATATAAATATGCACTGATTAGCCAAAACGCTAAAACTTACTAACTAATATGGTGAAGCTCTGCTTTCTGGCACTAAGACGTTAGCAGCTGATCCTTTAAGTCCTGTATATTGCCAGGTGGGAGTTAATGGATTGGACTGCTTCATCCAGCACATCCCACAGGTGCAGTAACAGCCTAAAATATTCTGAGAAGACTAGATGTCGGAACGTTACTGTGAGGATTATATGGAATTCAGCCTAAAAAGCATCAGTGAGGTCAGGTACTGATGTTGGATGATTAGTTCTGCAGCACAAACACCCCTCCACCTCATCCCTAAGGTATTCGATTGTGCTCAGTGATGCCATAATTCACTACCTCATCTCCAGAAAATGAACTTTACATGAAAAAACACTTTTATGCTTCAGTGTAAGTTCTTTTCAAAATATTTTATTTTAAATTGGTCTGTTTTTTTCTCTTTATTTTGGAGCATTTATTTTGGTCAGTTTTTGGTGTGTTTGTTAAAAGGGCTATTAAAAAAATAATTAAAAAATAAAATTGGCAAAAATAAATAATAGTATCAGTGGGCTACTAACTGCATAGACTGGTTTCTCTTCATGCAATATAATTGTGCTCTTGCTTTATCTCTATGCATTATCTGTTACCCATTGCTTTTAGGCCATGAAAAGGAAGATTATGAAAGGTGTCGTGATTTTGTGGGTGAGCCTAAGTCTGAAACAGAACAAAAAACACAATGCGCACCTTACCCTTCCAAATGCAACATTTGATGCTTGAGCATACGTTTTTATCGACTCCCAGAGCAGAAGACATAAAGCGATGGGTGCAAAGCTATATACAGTACTGTGCAAAAGTTTTAGGCAGGTGTGAAAAAATGCTGTAAACAAAGAATGCTTTCAAAAATGGAAGTGTTCATCATTTATTTTCATCAATTAACAAAATGCAGTAAATGAACAAAAGAGAAATCTAAATCAAATCAATTTGGTGTGACCACCCTTTGCCTTCAAAACAGCATCAATTCTTCTAGGAATACTTGCACACAGCTTTTGAAGAAACTCGGCTGGTAGGTTGTCCCAAACATGACTGTGTTTCAACCTACGTGTGACATTGATGATCATTAGCACCTGTTTGGTAAAATTGGTTGATCATACATGACTATACATCATGACTATAATCCTACAAAATCCCTGACTTTATGCAAGTGTACCTATAAGAATTGAATGATGGTTTGAAGGCAAAAGGTAGTAACACGAAACATTGATTTGATGTAGATTTTTCTTTTGTTCGCTCACTTTGCATTTTGTAAATTGATAAAAATAAACAAGCATTATTTATATTTCTGAAAGCATTCTTTGTTTACAGCATTTTTTCACACCTGCCTAAAACTTTTGCACAGTACTGTATATATTATTCTTGTTTGAGCAATCTCCTGACCATGATTACAAACTCTGCCATAAACATTAGCATAAGCAATCTTAAGCTCCATCTTAAAATTGTTGAGCTCTTTGAGGGCTGATCTTCAATGTCTGGAAATCTGGAATAAGAAAATCCCATCTTTAAATAACTTAATGATTCCACAAGAAAATAATGATCTGTGCATGTGGGCTTGATTACCGAATGCAGAAAGTGTGTCACATGCAATAAGTCAAGCATAGTCAGGCTGCATGAATGTACCTAGAGCTGAGTGGAAATGTTTAAAGATACATTATGTTTGGGTTTACAGATTCTTATTTCAGCACCCAAATGGTGGCTCCTATGAGTCTCACAGGAACGTTTGAGAACCGCAAGAGTCTCTCTCCCCTTTTTTTTCATCCGTGTTTCACACTAATTCAAGTCCGCAGTCGGCCATGTTCCACTCAAATCTCAACATCAACACAATGAAAGGGTACCAATCTCGAGTTTCAAATGCATTTGCAGCTTAATATAAGGCCAGATTTTGTACTGTAGTTTATCATGTAAGTGATGACATGATGGTGCCATACTTCTACTGAAATAAAAAATGACTGCATCTCCCTTACTTAGCTTGAGGCAAATATTCACAAAGTGGCTGAAATTTCAGTTTGAAACAGTTTGGAAATATGCCATAGGAAATAGATCTGTTTACATTTCTCAATGAACAAAAAGGGCAAATCAGGTTACTATATACAGTGGTATATGAATATCACAGTATGCTTGAATACCTGAATATTATCTCTGCACCCAGAGGACACATTAATATTATTAAAAATACCTCCTTCTATGAACCTTATTGAGGATTGAATAAGGATTTTTAGGTCAACACTTTTTTATAGGTACTTGGGTTTGTAAATACCTTTAAGTGACTATTCTGCCATTGTGAAACACAGTGACCGACAATGAAATTCAACCCCTGCTTTTCACCCACACACTGTGCAGCAGGGGGCAGCTATTCAAAGCACCCAGGGAGCAGCGATGGGGATGGTACCGTGCTCAAGGGTACCTCAGGGCAATCTACTGGTGTGGGATGCGAACCCACAACTTTCAGATTCTAGGTCCAACTCCCTAACCACTAGGCCACTACATTATTATCACACTATAAGTTGGTAACACTTTATTGTATTTCATTTCATTGATATGGTGTCTGTATTACCATGGCACACAAACCAAATCCTTTGTGAAGATGTTGCATGTTGTTTAGACACAAAACCAATATAATTAAAGAATTGTAAGCAGGGTTTAAATGTGAATGAAGTTTTCATTTTTCCAAGAACTTTCATAATCAGTTCATGGTATCTGTGCCCCTTCACTTCCTTCATTCTTTTAGAGTTGGGCCAGCTCTCTGGGATTTTATGATGGTTCTACTGGTGCCATAATCACTTTCTTGGCATCCACACCTTACTCCATTCTCCAGCATGTGCTGACTTGATCTGAGCTTTTTTATGCCTAAAGTCAGCAGCAGGTTGTATTTTTATGACAAATGGTATAACATAAGCCAGCCACTGTTGCTTTCAAGGCTGATGGTAACATCAGCAGTGCTTGTGTTAACAGGGAGAAACCTTTCAATTCAACATGACTGAGACACCAGACAGCATTATGAAAGTACAAATGCATATACTGTATATATAGTTACATTTATTCGCATAAACTGTACTAAAGTTTTACCAGTATGGGTGTGTGCCCAGTGAAAAATCCTCAAATGCTCTCATTGCAGCCTGTGGAGCCCTGCTGATGGTTTCAGAACACCGCAACTGGAAACCATCATAAGGCTTGGCAGTCATCCATCTAGCCAGATGTGTACACTTTATCTATGTAATAAGAGTAGATCCTTCCTTTCTTTTCCTTTCCCTTTATCACTCTATTTCTCATGATTTCACATTGTCTCATTATCTCCTTCATTGCTGTTGACCAACAAAGACCACGTTATAGTGTGGACAACCTGTGAGCCAAAAGAGCTTATTAAAAAGAGCTTATTGTTAACTGAACTGACTAGTCTGCATTTAACTGACATTAAATGCAGACTAGACTACTGTGTTTTGCAGCTGCCTAGAAATCTATGAACTTTCCATAACCATGACACATGCTTTGGATTTTAAAAACTTATAATCATCTTTAGGTAAACTTTGAGGAAACAAACCCGCTGATGACTGATTGAGGCTCTAGCATGTATTATTTGGTGTATCCATTTTCTAGACAGGTTCTACATTAAATAAATAAATACAACATAATAAACCTTAACCATATGCAAAGTATCTATGGCTGAAAGAAAAATAATTTACATATTTCAAGAATGTGTTGCAAAGCTTCTGAGTAGATTTCACAAATACACCTTATAAAAAATTGTCCTTTTGTAGTCCTGCAATCCTCAAGTGCATGCACATAAGCTGGCCAAATGGTGTCCCATTTTATCATTTTGGCACTCAAAGGGATGCCCATGAGTGATGTCACTGCCAACTTCAACAAGGATGTCCAGAAATGTCTGAGCAGCAGCCTCATGAGATACATGCAAGAATCAACACGAAAAAATCAAGAAAAAGAAAGAAATTTTTTTATGCAGCTGACTGCCAAACATCATAAAAAGGAAGTTGATGAAGATAAATAAACGTATTTATAATGTTAAATATGCATAATACTTATCTGCAGGTTAATGATTTTGGAAAAAAGGTAAAAGCAATGTGGCAAACCCAACAACTGTTTGTTTGCACCAAGCATCCTTGAGGTTTCCTTGCTCTGCACACTGTTGAAATGAAAGTAAAATGGACTAATTGTCATTGTGAAACATAGTAAAGCACTCAGTGAAACACAACAAAATGCAACCTCTGCTTTTAACCCATACACACCGTGCAGCAGGGGGCAGCTATTTGAAGTACCTGGGGAGCAGTGATGGGGATGGCACCTTGCTCAAGGGTTGCTCAGGCATCCAATTAGACTAGAATTCAAACCTATGACCTTCCAACCCTTGTGCCAAGTTTCACTAGGTCACCACTGCCCCAGATGTCAACAAAATTGGTATTTTGAGAAAGACTGCAGGGCACCATTTGAGGTTGAGCTATAGACGTTCTAATTTGCCCTACTTTGTGTACACAAGATTATGAGATATTCTGCTGCAGCTTTTTAAATTTTTTTTTTTAAATACAATTTTTATTGTATTTTACTTTGGCCAATTTTTTCATGACATCACACTTGCATGCTAAAATCAAGTAGATTAGGCAATGTAACGGTGGCGGGGTGTGGAGAGGACGTCAACACTGAGCCAGGAGTTCGAATCATAACTTTATTAACTATATTAACAAAACAAGAGCAAAGGACTGCAGTTCAAACCAAAACCAAGGAACTGCAGCCTAAACCAAGTTACCCAGATTACCAAATACCAAAACCACCATAGAGTGTGTAGGCTGAGCCTAACAATGAGCCGCGCTCTGTTCTGACTCATGGGGGCTTAAATAGTCAGCCCCAATTAAGCACACCTGTGCCTTCATGAGCTCAGGTGTGCTCGGTCAGAACAGAGCGCCCTCTACCGTGCCCAAAACACACCTCACCCGTGACAGGCAATCAATTATTTCTGATTTCCAAAAAATTAAGAAGTATAATATAAACTTATAATATAAATAGAATATAAAATTATAATATTGTTTATAAATATAAACAAACTTTTCAAATGATATTGCCATTTATTGAAAGACATACATTCACCAACCCTTGCAGCCTTGCAGCACAAGTCTTGAGTCACAAATCATTTCTTTACATTGTGCTTTCAAAGAGCCAGGCATTATTGTATTTTTAATTATACCCGTAATTAGTATTATTGAGGAATAGTTCTCCAGGCTTCTCACATGACATTTCAGTCCACTCCCTACTCTATTTCAGAGGCAGAACCAGCATGGAATCATCTTTACAGAGGACAGAACAAAAGGCATCCAATGTCCAAAAAAGAGCTTGGGAATGTACTTTATACGCCTGGAGAACTGAACTTTAAGAAAAGACAAGAACACTTGTTTAAATGAGTTCAGGCTGTGTTGAAGAATAATGGTGGCCAAGCTAAATATTGCCTTTAAAGCATAATCGAATGAATCATTGTACCTACTGTCTCATTTTCCTAGTAAAATATAAAGAAATGAGTTGAGGTTAAACACCGTTGTACAGAACTGTATAACATCCATCTGAAAAAGTAACTGCCCCCTTACTATTCAACCAATGAATCAATTTGATCATCAGATCACTTAAATGCAACCTTTCCATCCTAACAGGGGACGTAGCTCAGTGGTAGAGTGCATGCTTTGCAGGTATGCGGTCCATGATTCAATCCCCTCCATCTCCATTTCTTAGGGAAGTGGTGACCTAGTGGATAAGGAGTTTGTCCCTGGATCAGAAAGTTGTGGGTTCACATCTCAGACCAATAGGTTTCCCTGAGGTACCCTTAAGCAAGGTACCATCCACATCACTGTTCCACAGGCACTTCAAATGGCTGCCCCTGCTGCATGGTGTGCATGGGTGAAAAAGCAGATGTTTCATTTTGTTGTTTCAGTGTGTGCTGTTCTGTGTTTCACAATGACAATTAGTCATTTTAACATCACTTACAGCAATGTGAAATTTACTAAACGTCATGACAAACTCCAGAGAACCAACATAAGAGCCATCATATCCAAAAGGAGAAAACATGGAACAGTGGTAAATTTGCCAAGGAGGGGCCCACCTAATAAAATAATAAAAAAAGTGCTCATAACTGATTCATCCCAGAAGTCACAGAAGAACTCAATAAGGCAAACCCTTCAATGTATGGCATTACTTGTGAAGGTAAACATTAACCTGCTTCACTACAGCAGTGTCCAGGATACACGACTTATGCAGACTTCCAGTGTTTACCTAATGCATGTTTGGATATAAAATTAGGAATGTGATGGGTGATGATTTTTTTTTAAGAAGTGGTGCAAAAATGCATCATCTGCCAGCACTAAAGCATCCTTTGGCAGCAAGATTGTCGACTCTGTCACTTAACGTTATCATGGAGTATCAACTTCTCTTTTAAACATCAAAGAGACTGACTAAACACGAATCCTTATACCTGTCAGCAGCTGTCAGATCACAGTGTAGATTAAGTTAAAGAAACAGGATGTTTCTTTATGTTATACACTGACAGGATAAGTGCCTAAATATACAAGATGCTTAGAGTAAAGGGTTACAACCCCTCTGCATTCAGCATCACCAATATACTAATCCCCAGCCTGATCATCTGGATCATCTGCGTCTGTTTCTGTCACGGTCTGTCATGCCCGTGGTTCCGATCGGGCACGACAGATGGCGCTCTGTCCTGACTGAGCACACCTGGGCTTGTTTAGACACAGGTGTGCTTCATAGGGGCTGCTATTTAAGCCCCGGTGTGTCAGGACAGAGCGCGGTTCATTATCGAGGCTACGCCTCACAGTTAGTGGTGGCACTTTTGGTTTGTGTGGTTACTTTGGCTAATAAAATTACGTTTCGGAACCACTGGCTCTGCGTTGGCGTCCTTCACACTGCCCGCCACCGTTACAGAATGAACCGCCAGTACCTGGACGTCGCGAGCCAAGAGCGCGAGCAGGAGCACGCGTTATGGACGGCAGCGAACGTGGTCGAGCAGACGCTGCGGCTGATAAAGGCCTGGGAGACGGAGGAAGCGGTTCTGGACCTCCGCGAGCGTCTGGAGGGTGAGGAATGGGTGCGACGGACACCGACGGCCACGGCCAAGGAGCTCGAGCGCCGTCTGAGGAATGTGACGTCGCTGCTCCCACTCGGTCCCACCCCGGATCCCGAGCTGCGCATGGATCGGTTCGCGCTGTTCCTCCGGATGCTGGTCTCCATGGCTACAAGGGCACAGCGCTACCTCCACACGCTGAACCACGTGGTGTTTTCTACAGGCGACATGGAAGACGGGGCTTCTTTGACGGCTGCCGCCACGCAATGCGGAAGCACAGCGCCAGCCGCGCCGCCCTCCGCGCAATGCGGAAGCACAGCGCCAGCCGCGCCGCCCTCCGCGCAATGCGGAAGCACAGTGCCAGCCACGCCGCCCTCCACGCAACGCGGAAGCACTGCGCCCACCCCTCCTCACGACAGAACGGCAAAGAAGGCCGCCTGCAACCAGAAAAGCGTGGCAAAGGCAAAGAAAGTCGTCCCTGACACTGAGAGCAGGAGGATGGGGGAGACCACTTCCTGCATCGTGCAACCAGGGAGGTTGACCAAGAAAGCCCGTCGCAACAAGAAAAGCGGCATCAAGAAGTCGACCCCCGAATCCACTACTAACCCATCTGCTGGGCTGAAAGCAGAGAAGCAGCAGCTCCAGGTTAGTGGGTATTTTGAAATGAAAGTTCGGGTACAGATGTGGATTGAACATGAGGCTGCAGTAACCATTCAGGCACAGGTGAGAAAGCACTTAGGCAGAAAACACTACCTGAAGCTACTGTGGGCAGCCAGGACTGTGCAGCAACATTACCGAGCTAAGAAGATGATGAAGCAAGAGATGAGGTCTTTGAAGGAGAAAAGGGGGGCTGCTGTTGTTCTGCAAGCCGCATTCCGAGGGATAAAGGCCAGACAGACTCTGAGACAGAAACACCAGGCCGCCACAGTGATACAATGCGTTTACAGGGCTCACTGTGCTCGGACGCGATATCTATGTATGAAATATGCTGCTGTTGCCATCCAGCTTAGGTATCGCTCCACACTTGATGCCAGAAAGCAGAGGGAGTAATTCTTGGAATTGCGCTCTGCTGCAATGTTCCTGCAAGCCTGCGTCAGAGGTCAGAGGGTCAGAAGGGAGATTGTCCGGCAACATCAGGCAGCTTCCCTAATACAGGCGGCGTTCAGAGGACACAGGGAGGTAGCAAAGTACCAGGCCATAAGGGTGTCAGCTGTCATCATTCAAAGACATTATAGGTCTTACATTACAGGCAAACTGGAACATGAAAGATTCCAGGTGTTGAGAAGGTCAGTGATATGCATCCAGGCAGCTTTTAGGGGTTTTTCTGTTCGAAAGAATGTTGCTGCAATGCACAAAGCTGCCACCATGATCCAGGCTGTAGTAAGAATGCACCAGCAAAGATTGGTTTTCAAGAAGCAGTGCTGGGCAACAAGTGTTCTTCAGAGGAGGTTCAGAAGGTGGAAGCTTGGGCATCAACAAAAGCAGAGGTATCAGCTGTTCAGACATGCTGCAATTTGCTTGCAAAAGTCATTCAGAGGAAAGCAGGCAAGGGATCTGGCCAAACGGATCAGAGCTGCAAAGACAATCCAATCTCACCTCAGAGATGAACAAATCAGCTACATGAATGTTCAGCTCACTGAACAGAAGGAGTTGCTGACAGAGCTCTACCAGCAGCTGATGGCGAAAGAAGCCTCGATGCTACAGGTGAATGCCTCGGTCACGAATGAAGGGTTGAAACGCAAGGAAAGGATCACCTATCTGCTTCCTCAGCTGGAGAGGACCAAAGGACTCTTGTCCAGTTGCCAAGGGGAGATTGAAGCCATGGAAACAGAAAGAAAAGCTCTGGCTCAAGACAAAGGTGAGCTTCAAGGAAAGAGCGCGAAAATCAGAGAAGGGAGAGATGTCTCTAGAATAAAGCTGCACGCTGTGACGGCTGTCCAAAGAGAAAGGCTGGAGAGAACGGATGAACAGAGGAACCTAACTGTCTGCCAGACAACGAGGAGAGTTGAGACTCCAACCATTCAGGAGAAGCTGGAAGCTAAAATAGCCACTATGAAAGAACAACTGAACCAGACCAGGGCAGAGTTGAGACAGGTGCAAGACCAAAACGTCGCTCTGCGGGCAGAACTGGGAAAAGCCAGGAGAGAGACTGGTAAACCCACTGAGCTGCAAGACCTGTCCAGAGGTGATCCAGAGAAGGAGGGCTCCAGAGGCTTTGTGGGAGCTACCGCTGACGACAATCCAGCCGCCCCACCTGATGTGCCTGTGGAGGACCCATGGACACCAGAGGCTTCGGGATTAATCGAAACCCCACCTATTCAGAAAAAAGGAGTAACCCAGGTTGCCAAGAGTAAAGCCTTGACAAGCAAGAAGGACAGCGACTGGAGGCGAAGCACGCACGAGGTAACTAACTCTTCCCCTCCGAAACACAGAGATTCCCCTGTATTCGGCTGTTTTTCAGGTGAAGATCAGACAGGGCTCTCGAGCCAATTAGAGGAGTCCTTCAGAGGTCCCGCTGCAGGGTCAGCGAGACAGGTGACGGAGGAAACCCGGGACAGCAGAGAGAGACCGAAGGACTGTGCGGCCAAACCCAAACACCAAAGGGACTTGGTTACGAAGATATGGACTGAGGCTCTGGGATACCCCTCACCACCGCCAGGACCTCCGAACACTACTGGCCAGAGGTCCCTTGTTGTTGTAATTTGGGTGTTTGTGGGCCTGGCCAGGCGCCCCGTAAAGGGGACTGTTCCAGTTTAACTGGGTTTTTGTTTAGCCTCCCCCCTGAGGTTCGGATCTGTTTTGACGCCTCAGGAGTTGCGTTTTTTTGGGGGGGGCTACTGTCACGGTCTGTCGTACCCGTGGTTCCGATCGGGCACGACAGATGGCGCTCTGTCCTGACTGAGCACACCTGGGCTTGTTTAGACACAGGTGTGCTTCATAGGGGCTGCTATTTAAGCCCCGGTGTGTCAGGACAGAGCGCGGTTCATTATCGAGGCTACGCCTCACAGTTAGTGGTGGCACTTTTGGTTTGTGTGGTTACTTTGGCTAATAAAATTACGTTTCGGAACCACTGGCTCCGCGTTGGCGTCCTTCACACTGCCCGCCACCGTTACAGTTTCTTCACAAAGTCTTAAGTTAGATGACTTTGTTCTGCTTAAATGTTTAATACATAGGTCAATGTGTGGCTTAACAAACAAATATTAATCCTCAGATATTGGTTAGGTAAAGGGACTGGACTGGAACATTTTTCAGGAAGCCTGGAGAACTATTTTTCAAAAATACATTAAGAACATATTTGAACGTCTGCTTCTTTGGAAGTAATATATAAAGAATGAAGGGTTGTTCAAGACTTTTACACAGTACTGTATGTAAATATATATTTTTTGCAATTGTAAACTATGTTAACTATGCTTTAGTCCTGGCTTGCTGTTTTTTTATAAGGCCAATGAGCTTAAACGCATTGAGCTTAAGGAAATGTTGTTGGTTAAAGAGTAATGGAAATAACTAACAAATTACCTCATGTGGTGAATTTGTAAGCACCACCACTCCTGCAGTGGCCTTGCCTACACTTTAAAAAAAAAAGCTTCAGATCTGTGACAAAATATCCATCCAGACAACTAATTCTTGTTTCTAATGCCCTTGGCCTTATGGAATAACAAAACAGTTGCTACGTAGCTGTGGCTGTGTAAAGTGTGGGTGACAAACAGAGCTTTCTAACAAGGAATATTCATTGGCCAATGAATTGGGATGCGGGCAGCGGTGGCCTAGTGGTTAGGGAGTTGGCCCTGCATCGGAAGATTGTGGGTTCAATGCCCTGAGTTACCCCTGAGCAAGGTACCGTCCCCATCACTGCTCCCCGGGCGCTTTCAATAGCTGCCCACTGCTGCATGGTGTTTGTGTGCATGGGTTAAAAGCAGAGGTCCAATTACGTTGTGGTTCACACTTGCTGTGCTGTGACCTCGCAATGACAAGGGTTGTCACTTTCAATTCAGACAAACCATGAATAATCTATGAGCCATTTATTCCTAACTTCACACATCTTAAGTACAACAATTATATCTGGATAATGTCAAGCCATTTGAAAATAGTAAATATATATTTTTTACTAACACAACTTTTTTATAACTTTTTTTCATAACTTTTTTTTAACACAACAATGATGGCTTTAAAACAGACACTTTATAAATCTGATTGTTCAAAAAACTCCAGGACATGGGCTGATCATGTGTGAGAGCTGTATAAATGCGAGATGCAAAGGCAAAGGAGGATAATTATTCTCCACTGGTTGTTGTACTGGTTATATTGTATGAATCTTTTGAAAAGAACAGAAAAATGTTGAAAATTAACAGCACAGTCTTTATGGAAAACACTTGATTTGAATATTGCTCATCATGTACCATCATGAGGCAGTGGTGGCCTAGCGGTTAGGGCGTTAGCCGCATGATCGGAGGATTGGGGGTTCAAACCCCTTCCCAATAGGTTGCCCTGAGGTACCCTTGAGCAAGGTACCGTCCCCATCACTGCTCCCCGGGCACTTTCAATAGCTGCCCACTGCTGCACGGGTTTGAGTGTGCATGGGTAAAATGCAGAGGTCCAATTTCGTTGTGGTTCATGTGTGCTGTGCCGTGACCTCGCAATGACAAGGGTAGTCACTTTCATCACATCACATTTCTGCAATACATTTGACCAAGTATGAACATGTGGCTAAAATTGAATTTAGTGCATCCATAGGTTCAATAGTGCAAACACACACTAAAGCATTATTGATGTCCATTCAATAGAGACTGTAGCTGTGTGACCTAGTTTAAAAGTCTATTACCTTTAAAACATACAGAGTAAATGGCAACATTCATCTGCATAGTCTTGTTTCATTTAAGTTGCTTAAAAGAAACTAAACTGAGGTTTTTGGTTTTGGGGCAGATTGTTGTAAACAGCTGTTGTCTGGTAGTGGGTGATGTTCCGGTCTGTCTTGATTGGAAAACCATGTGTCTGATTCAGCTCTCTGCAACTGATAGCTGCCATGAAGCAACTATAACCCTCTGCCAAACCCAAGACTGACCTGGATTTGCTGACAAATTCCTGTTTGGAAAGTAGCACTGACACAGCCCTACAATTAGAGGTTTTCCACAGCAGGGTGACTACATGATAATGACACGCAAACACAGCATGATTGGCCTCAGCCCATAGCAAGCTGTTGTGGCAGGTTACACCTTGAAGCAACTGAAAAGGCACATGTTAAGGATTTTTTCCATCTGTTAGATTGTTGATACAAGATAATGTATTAAATATATTCCTGGTTCCTACAAACAAAAGGAATTGAATGAGAACCTTTAATGGCATTTAAATTATGTGGCTATAGGTGATGACGTATGCACCTCCTTAAATGCATTAATGGGGTATTTTACGTTGCTCTGCTATTGTTCAACATTTCTGTAATTAGAAGTGGCTTCCAATAAAAGCCATTATGAAAGTTCACAGACACATCCCCTGTATCCCTGACATTTAAAAAGTGTGTGCAATAATAAAAACCAGTAGAAAAAATGTAAAAATGTTGCTTTCACAGTTCATCAGTGGTCACCAAAGTGAAATATTTTTGCTTAGAATTAATCTAATAAAATACTCATTGTTTAAGAATGGATTACTTTTAGTTATTAATAAGTAACTGGCTGAATAGATTTAGTGTTAATAGATTTAGTATTTAGTGTTTAACTAGGATAAAGTAATGTGCAGAATGCAATGTAATTTCATTAATTTGCAATACTGATTATACTCGTGGTTAAGAACTAGGCCCCCAAGATTGGAAGGTCATGGGTTCGAATCCAGGACCAGTAGGTTACCCTCAGAAACCCTTAAGCAAAATGCACTGTTCCTATCACTGCTTCCCTGGCACTGAATATGGCTGCCCACTGATGCACATTGTTTGTGGTATAAATGCAGAGGATTAAATGCAAAAGTCATGTTTACTTAACTTTCACTTCATTTCTTCACAGTAAACCCACACTTTAGTTCTTAAGTCATGGTTAATAAGCAGTAGTTATAGCAAAGCTTGTCAGTAAGTTAGCTATGAATTAATGACAAACCAAACCCTCATTCAGCAGTGTACTAATTAGCACTAACTACTTCCTCTGATAATAACTATACTATTATTAATCATTATAATAATATCCTGTGCATGCACAGATTCACCCAAGCAAGAGGTGGGGCAGAGTCAGTTATCTTTAGATACAATTTTAAGATCCATTAACTAAGATCCACATTATCTGTGGAAACCACACTGCTCCTCCTGAATAAGAGGTTTGACTATCCAACAGACCCTCCTTTCCAGGACCACTGAATAGACTTTCCCGGGGAGGCTGAGAAGTGTGATCCTTCTATAATTGGAACACACCCTCCTGTCCCCTTTCTTAAAGAGGGGGACCACCACCCCAGTTTGCCAATCCAGAGGCACCGTCCCCAATGTCCATGCAATGTGGAAAACCACATGTGAAAACATGGCTTGTCAACCATGACAGTCCTACAACATCCAGAGCCTTGAGGAACTCCGGGCAGATCTCATCCACCCCCGGGACCCTGCCACCAACGAGCTTTTTGACCACTTCGGCAACCTCGGCCCCAGAGATGAAAGAGTCCACCTCTATGTACCCAGGCTCTGCTTCCCCATCAACCCACAACGTCCCGAGTCAAGGTCTGCAGGGCACCATCCCCACTATACATTGTGTTGACTGAGCACTGCTTTCCCCTCCTGAGATGCCGGATGGTGGACCAGAATCTCTTCAAAGCCGTCTGGAAGTCCTTCTCCATGGCCTCACCAAACTCCTCCCACGCCCGAGTTTTTGCCTCAGCAACCACCAAAGCCGCATTCTGCTTGGCCTGCCAGTACCTATCAGCTGCCTCCAGAACCCCACTGGCCAAAAAGGCCTGGTAGGACTCCTTCTTCAGCTTGATGGCATCCCTCACCGCCAGTGTCCACCAGCAGGTTCTCAGATTGCCACCTCAACAGGCACCAACCACCTTACGGCCACAGCTCTGGTCAGCCGCCTCGACAATGGAGGTGTGAAACATAATCTATTCAGACTCGATGTCCCCCACCTCTCCCGGGATGTGGTTAAAGCTTTGCCGGAGGTGGGAGTTGAAGCTCATCCTGACAGGGGACTCTGCCAGACGTTCCCAGCAGACCCTCACAATACGTGTGGGTCTAACAGGCCTGACCAGCATCCTCCCCCACCAACGAAGCCAACTCACCACCAGGTGATGATCAGTTGACAGCTCCGACCCACTCTTCACCCGAGTGTCCAAGACATGTGGCCGTAAGTCCGATGACACGACTACAAAGTCGATCGTCGAACTGTGACCTAGGGTGTCCTGGTGCCAGGTGCACATGTGAACACCCTTATGCCTGAACATAGTGTTCGTTATGGACAATCCATGACAAGCACAAAAGTCAAATAACATAACACTGCTCTGGTTCAGATCGGGGGGGTCATTCATCCCAATCCTGCCCTTCCAGGTCTCACTGTCATTGCCCACGTGAGTATTGAAGTCCCCCAGCAGAACGATGGAGTCCCCAGCAGGGACGCTCTTTAGCGCCCCCTCCAGAGACCCCAAAAAGGATGGGTAATCCAGACTGCTGTAGGCAGTACAGGCATAAGCGCAGACAACACTAAGGACCCGTCCTCCAACCCGAAGGCGGAGGGAGGCCACCCTCTCATCCATCAGGGTAAACCCCAATGTACAGGCCCTGAGCCGGGGGGCAATAAGTATGCCCACACCTGCTCAGCACCTCTCACCGGTGGCAACTCCAGAGTAGAAGAGAGTCCAGCCCCTCTCAAGGAGACTGGTTCCAGAGTCCAACGTTTTTCAAAGATTTTGCTCATCATAAGAGGTCTTCTGGTCTTCGTCCACTTTGTCTCTTCCCTCACCTAGGACCTGTTTGCCTTGGGTCTCCCTACAAGGGGCATGAAGCCCCCGACAACATAGCTCGCAGGATCATTGGGACACGTAAACTCCTCCAATATGATAAGGTGGCAGTTCAAGGAGGAGGAATTTTAATATTTTAATATTAATAATTTTAATATTTAATACATGTCCCCCTTTTGTGTTAATGACAGTGTGTACTCAAGCTGACCCTACAAGTTAATGCTAAAGCCTCTGATGAGAAGATCTGATCCACCTGGGAGTTGTCTGCATTATGCTTTTAATACACAAAAGGCCATTTCAGTGTCACAAATCTGATAAAGCTGAAGCAAAATTACAGTTACCATTTTTTTTTATTTGATAATATAAAACAAATAATACTTGTTTTTGTTTTTTTCTAAATTCTGCAGGAAGACACAAATTTCATTGCTTATGTCTAATAGACCTAGGCTATTAGAGGTTAAGATATATAAGATAACGATATACAAGCTGTATGGGTCACATAACAGACATAATAGTAATATTTTATTTATACCTTTTGTCATTTCTACATTTTTTAAATCTTTTTTTTTTTGTTAGAATTTGTTTGCAAAACAAAACAATAAGCTTTATTTGCTGTACACCCATCCTGAGACACAGTATTTTAATGTTACAAATGAATAACAAAAATATGATACATTATATTTAATGCCAGTATTTCTAAATATCCATACCTCCCTTGCCATACCAGTGGTAATCTATACTGATGTTACCAAAATCTCCAGTTAAAGTTCTTTATAGTCTAAAATGTTTGTGAAATTTAGGACTTTGAAAGGTTTTGTAGATACAATAATTAATGCCAGGAGTGGTTGATTCAAGTGTTCTTATTTTGAACATCTGTAGGAGGAGGAACATTGCTTCACAGAAAATATGTTCTGAATGATAGAAATGTTAGTTTGTTGCTGCTTCAAGGCTTCTAAAGCACTACAGATAAAAGTGGGATTTAGTGTACCTGTGGGTCATCCCTGTTAGCTATTTAGACATTTGATTGAGTTGATGACCTTAAAAGCCACTCCGTAAATAAATAAATAAATAAATAAATAAATAAATCTACTACACAATCATCTGGATCAAACAGATAAGCTTGAAGGCCAACTGGTGGCCCATGCAAATACACTTTCAGGCCATTTAAAGAGCATCAAAGGAAAACAGCCTTCTCACTCCTGACACTATATATAGATAAACTTTCAGCCATTGGTGTGGGGACTGACCAGCCATTTTTCTGGTCCACTTGCGATAACTGCTCCGTGGTGAGTGTTTGATGTCCACCTTCACATGTGGTAAATGGAGGACCTTCTGAACTCTCTGTTAAGTGAAGAACATCATGGGTCCAAAGGTATTTACACCTACTATGGATAGCTGGAGTATGGATAACTGAAGAAATTACATGGAACGATTAACTGATCTGTTCAGCTCACATGCATTAAAATAAAAACATGTCATGTGCCAGTAACTTATGAATCTTTAAACACCTGATAATGTAAAGGAAAAATCTAAAGGTTAGATCATTTTAGAGATTAAATGCACCTTGGCATATTTTCTAAAATCTCTAGAAATTAAATAAATGAATAGCTAGGATGAGATTATCCCAGATGAAATCTAATAATTGTGAAAGCCAAAGCTATTGCTTTACACTCATCAAACCATTCAGGTTTTCTACAAATCTCATGCTTAACAAGTGCTGCAAGGGTCTGCAATGGTACAAGTTTTTAAAAGGAGCCCTAATGAATGATGTTTGTCCTGATTTTTGTTTAATATAAGCATTTATATCTCATAAGCCAGTGCTTTCTCCTGACCGATAGCTGCTTATTTGTGCAGCACAATGGTCCAATACATTATGCTTTCCTGCTTCGATGCATTTAGAGTTATGATTCAATGTTTCTATTTCACTAATAAGGCTTAACACAATCAAAACAACACACAAGACATGGAGGGGTCCCATGGTGATTACTGCTACATCAGGAAACTCATCACATGGAAACAGTATTCCATTTATCATGTTTACAATGGTATTTAATACTTCCAAATCAAATGTTTGCGAATATAATGCAATAATATTGCCTACCCATATTTTTTTAAGAAACCAGGCCCAGCAAAATCAATGGAAGGAGTTTCTTGTTTGTAGTATTTTCAGCAGCACACACCCTTATCTCAATGCCCATCAGCCCTCTTCATGAGCTCTTTGTGTTCTTTCGATGCCCTTAACTGATGTAGTGTAAACATGAGGGCATTTCATGAGTGGTTGGCATTTCATTGGTGTAAAATGAGCAACCAACCCTATCATCATAACGCCCAGGAAGGACTGTTATCAAAGTGGGTCATACAAGATCAAAGCAAGCAGAATTAATCTATAGGATGAAAAAGATAAAGAGGCATTCATTTTCCCACTGGGCACTACAGAAGGACAGGGCATGTTTTTAGTTCTTTTCTTCTGATAGAATTGGTTAAGATGTTTTTTTTTTTTTTGTCAAGACTGGTAAAGTGGTAAAGTGTACACCAAGCTAAGACTGTGTGTGTGCCTTTTGCTTCCCACTTGGGTGGGCATGGTTGAACAGAGCTGGGCAATTGTGATCATGTGTGGGAAGCATACAGCAGTGGCCTAAATATGTGCCCCAGAGATCTCACCGTCTCCATAAATCAGCAGAAAGGGCCTGGTTTATCTTCAGGAGCACCTGCAAAAGCGAATGCATGATATTCTGGCTGTGGCCTCAGTGAAGATTACAATGAAGTGCGAAATGGTAGCAGAGATTTCGTTACTTTGTGTGCCTGTGAGGGGAGAGAGAAAGGGTGAAGCGCTGTGCTTAAATTGAGGCAAAAAGGTAGGCGGAGTCATAAATCACCAACTAATGTCATCTCTCTCTCTCTGCACCCAGAAGGAGCACATTTAAAATCCATTAGTGATGGTGCAGCCAGCTGTACATCAGCAGCAGTCATAAATTGTTTTTTTGGATGAAGTTTCTGCAAAGTGATGAGCTAAGCAAATTTCCCAGCAAACGTATGGTGTTACTCTGCTTGGACGTTTTCAAACTGAGTGTTATTAGAGAAGATGGCACAAGAAGGCTGGGGTAATCCATTAGGTCTACTCATAATCAGATGAAGTCTTTTACATTTATAAGGCATGTTCAGATATTCAGAATGTTTTTTTTTTTTTTTTTAACAGGCATCAATAAAAAAATTTTTTCTTAAACCCTGTCCACATATATCTGGATATTTTGATACATTTTTTTTGGCCTTTTTTGGCCTAAAATTTTTTTTAACAGATTTTCAGAATGTCTCCAGAATGGAGATTTTTCAAAACACCAGCATTTTCCTGCAAATTGCTGACCGAGCAACAAGAATTTGCATAGTCGGGGTATTACTTCAGCAAATTTGCAGAACTAAGTTTCACAGCTGGATTAATAAGCAGTTAATGATATGTTTTTGAGTAAATAAAGTTTTACTTTATCATTGTTGGAACGAGGCATCATAATCTACCGGGCTTGATTCTTTAAATGAGATGTTGACTGTAAATACTGGGGAAGTGGTGGTCTAGCTTAGATACCTTTTCCCATGATCAAAGGGCTGTAGGTTAGACTCCCAAACCAGTAGGTTACCCTGAAGGACACTTGAGTGAGGAACTGTCCATATCTCTGCTCCCCGGGCATAGAATGTATGGTGGCGGTAGTCTAGTGGTAGGATACTTGCCTGTGGTCCTATGGCTCAAGAGGTCCCAGGTTTGAATCCCACCTGTAGCACTATGAGCAAGACCCTTAACCCTGAGTTGCTCCAGGGGGACTTTCCCTGTATTTAGGACATGGAAGTTGCTTTGGATAAGAGTGTCTGATAAATGCTGCAAATGTAAATGTATGGCCCCATTTGGACATTTTAGTCATGCTACACTTCACTTTTTAAACATAAATAACATTTCAATGATGTCTTAGCATTTCTTAATTTCAGCGTGAACAACCTCATGGCAACAATGCAGGTATATGTCATTTGTCATTAAAGCTTTTTACATGTGTCATATAGCTATAAAAACACTGGTCTTTGGTGAGGTTTACCAACTTATATTTTCAGAAAGATTACTTCAGACTGAATATGAATCAGAGATATTAAATAAGAAGTTGCATTGTATCAGACAGGCCTGTTGAGTTTACAGCACACCCTCGGTTTCTTAAAAAATCTATAGTTTGCTCAATACTAATGCTAATGATGTTTAATGTTTGTTGATGATGTTTTGTTTGGTGTCGTCATGCCCTGCTGGGCTGGCATGCTCACAAGGAGTTATTTAGAATAATTTTTTTGTTGTTGAGAAAGAGTTATGAGAATAACTGTTGCCTTCCCTATTCCATCTATTAACAGTGCTGTTATCAAACAAGTCTGATGTAGTGAAAGGCATCATGTAGTTCAACGTCTCTTCAATTGCACTTGTTTCCCCTTGCGCTCTCTCTCTCTCTCTCTCTCTCTCTCTCTCTCTCTCTCTCTCTCTCTCTCTGAAGAATGGCTGTTTGTTCAGAAATATTGACATTAGGCCCCTTGGCCCTCACTCCCAAGTCACACAGCTGTGTTCAACGCAAACAGAGCAGGGGCCTCCTACCTTGTAGCTGTGGCAACTAAGGAATTTCTGTGAATATTGTTCCACCGCGAAGCAAATTCATTTCAGAAAGGGAGGTTCACATCTGCAGGTTCTCTGTGTGCTCCGTGAGCAATGTGCCTGATTCACTTGAAGGTCTCAATAGTTGGGTATATTGCATGCTCTTGCATAAAGAAGGCTGGAACGTACTACACCAATCTGTGTTGCTTAGAAACAGAATTCCAGCATTGGGAGAACATATAGGTGCATCAGCAGATTCTACATTAGAGGAGAAATGTCACTCTAAACTGCAGGTGCATCCCACCTGCAAATCAAGCAGTCATTACATGGAAGAAAAGTTCATGTTTTTTCTTCCTAAACTCAACCTATTCCACCACCAGTAGTGCAAGAAGTCAGTTATGTAGTACTGTAACATCTTTGTGCCAGGCCAGGCAATATTCTAGAACATAATATTCTTAATATGATTGGTATTACTGCAAAAAACACATAACACATTTCATGGAGAATTTGTGTAAGAACAATTTAAAAGTTTTTATTATATCTGAGGGGTTTGTGGCTGAGCTGATTTGCCATGTCAGATGTATTGGGACAGCAGTGGCCTAGTGGTTAAGGAGTTTGCCCCAGAATCAGAAGTGGGTTTGAATCCCAGACTAGTAGGTTGCCCTGAGGTACCCTTGAGCGAGGTACTTTCCCCAATACCGCTCTCCTGGTGCTTTAAATAGCTGACCCCTGCTGCACGGGTGTGTATGGGATAAATGCAAAGACAGTATTTTGTTGTAGTTCACTGTTTTTTGTGCTGTGTTTCACAATGAAAGTTGTCACTTTCACTTTCATTGTGGTAAAAGACACCACAATATATAAAGCTGTGGTAATACATGACCCATGTTGAGAACCAGCTTATTTTGTTAAAATGAAAGCTAGACATCTAATAAATTAGGTAATATTAAGTCTCTTCCAGGGTGTACCTTAAGTAATTAACATTATTAATAATAAAGCTCTTCTTGCATGCAAAGTGTTAATACACAGTGATAAGAGAATCTTAATATAAGATATATAACAACATTTTACAACAACAGTAATGTGAATAATATGTAATAATAACCTTATTAAAATGAAGTAAGTAAACTTGGAATTCAAATATAAATAGCATGAATAAAATAAATAAATACATATTAAAATACACAACAAAAGATAGAAAAAAAGCTAAAGAAGATAGATAGTACTGTTATTATTTTTATTGCTGTAACCAAAAAAAAACACTATTTACCTTTAATAAACTAATTACCTGTAATGTTGATTTTATATATGAAGTATAATCTACATAAAACACACTTCTGCACATTTTTTTAAACATTTGTGGAATTTAACATATTGGGAGAAAAAATGGCCTATGCAAAAGAACAATTTATACTTATATTTTTAATGCCGTGTTTTTGTTAATCAATCTAATAAATTCTGCAATAACATTTGCTGAAAAGTACAACATCCAAGCATTTCACTTGCTTTACATAACATATCATATGATCAGGGGTTCACAATGTCTGCATATGTTTGTACATCTTGCACAAGGAACTCCACACTTATATTAAATGCAGCCTCACTGTTGCATGTGCTAAAAGTGCACAAAATTTAAAATAAATGACAAGTGCCCAGCAAAATATGACTGCAACACATGAGTGCCTGCCTAAGAGAGACGTAAAAGCCTGACGTACGCATCTGGAGCGAACCATGTCCGGAATGTCCGGAAACAGAACGTCTGAGAGACTAAAGAGTTTTACGAGGGGGAATTTGTTGTGATTGAATGGTTTTATTAAGAGATTTACACAGCTACACAGCTAAAATCATGTCAGCCAGTCATGTGCAGCCCTCCCTCCAAATAAGCGTCAGAGCCACATACATTAGGAACATCTGCAGCCAATAAAGTTATGTAATTTACCATCTCTCCTCTCTGCCCAGGAGCCCCACTGCATGCGTCAATGATAACGGCGAATGGGGCTTTTTGGGAGCAGGATGCAGTTTGTAAACGTATGCGATAAAGGATAGAATAACCAGGGACACCATCAAAGCTTGCTGAACAAACTGTTCTCTCTTTCATGTACAGATGACAGGCAGGTGGATTTTGCACATCTGGCATTAAACTTTCACAATAACAAATACAGTGATGCAGTGTACCCAAAGCTGTAAGCCTGATGGGAATGTCCTTGTGAAAGCACATGCAACAGAACAAAGTACAAGGTGGTAGTCTAAGCTTAAAAGTAGAACTGTGCAGTGTACGGTGTCTAGTGCATAGCTCAGATTTAGTTTTTGCATTGTGGAGTAATTATATTTTTTTTGCTTGATGAGACTTGAGAATACTAAGAGACCAATCTGATCCTCCAGGGTGCTTGGTCTACTCTTTGGACTCTCCTCTTCAACTGTGGTTTGAAACATTTTTGTTTGGATTTGAATATTTGTTTTGGATCACAGTCCTGCTTGAAGATCCAACCATGACCCACTTAGAGCTTTTTATTGGCAGAGGGAGTCAGAATTTCATTTAAAATCTCCTAGTTCTTAATTAAGTCCATGGTGCCCTGTATTCCAACAAGGTTCTCAGAGCTTAGGAGGAAAATGAGTCCCAAGACATTACAGAGCAGTAGTCACATGTTTTTTCTTCATTTTTTTTTCTTTAATTGTTCTGCTTTATGCCAGACCTTGACTATTATTGACCAAGAAGATCTATTTCTGTCTCATTTGAACCACCTCCTGCAGCATCTTAAAAATTCCATGCATTTACATTTGTGTTTAGATAAAAGAAGGCTTATTTGGCAACGTGTTATTTTTAAAGGAGACATGAGACCCTAAGCTCATCTTCTGCAGGACTCTAAATATAATCCTTAGACAAATATTTGTCCCTCTAACAATCCTCTGCTCTGTGTGTGTGTGTGTGTGTGTGTGTGTGTGTGTGTGTGTGTGTGTGTGTGTGTGTGTGTGTGTGTGTGGTTGATTGGAGGGGGATGTTAATTAGAATTTTGGTTTTAACTTAAAATGTCTATGATCATGTTTAGGCTAAGAAACTCTGTAATATTTTCCTGCTGCTGAATGACTAACAGAATTTGTCCTCCAACTCATATTTGTACCCCACTGAAACATGAAGTCATGGATCACAGTTTAAAGGTGGGCGAAATATGAAAAGGAACATGATTCATTTAGGCTTTGCTCTTGATAAATTAATAATTCAAGGCAGTTGTAACATTCCTTGCATGTAAAAAATTTCTTATACAGTACTGTCAAAAAGTTTTAGGCAGGTGTGGAAAAATGCTGTAAACAAAGAATGCTTTCAGAAATAAAAATAATGCTTCTTTATTTTTATCAATTTACAAAATGCAAAGTGCGTGAACAAAAAAAAAAATCTAAATCAAATCAATATTTGGTGTTACTACCTTTTGCCTTCAATCCAGCATCAATTCTTATAGGTACACTTGCACAAAGTCAGGGATTTTGTAGGATTATAGTCAGGTGTATGATCAACCAATTTTACCAAACAGATGCGTAGGTTGAAACACGTAGGTTGAAACACAGTCATGTTTGGAACAACCTTCCAGCCGAGTTCCTTCAAAAACTGTGTGCAAGTGTACCTAGAAAAATCAATGCTGTTTTGAAGGCAAAGGGTGGTCACACCAAATATTGATTTGATTTAGATTTAGACTTTTGTTCATTTAATTTATTTTGATGATCGATAAAAATAAATGCCCCTCCTTGAACCGCCACCTTATCGTGGTGGAGGGGTTTGCGTGTCCCAATGATCCTGCGAGCTATGTTGGCGGGGGCTTCATGCCCCTGGTAGGGAGACCCAATGCAAACAGGTCCTAGGTGAGGTAAGAGACAAAGAGTGGTTCGGAAGACCTCTTATGATGAACAACAATTTTGGAAGACGTTTTCCCTCGCCTTGGACTTGGGTCTCTGGGGCCACCCTCTGGAGCCAGGCCTGGAGGTGGGGCCCGATGGTGAGCGCCTGGTGGTCAGGCCTTCAGCCATGGGGCCTGGCCGGGCACAGCCCGGAGAGGCAACATGGGTCCCCCTTCCCATGGGCTCACCACCTGTAGGAGGGGCCAAAGAGGTCGGGTGCAGTGTGAGCTGGGCAGTGGCCGAAGACGGGGGCCTTGGCAGTCTGATCCTCGGCTGCAGAAGCTGGCTCTAGGGACGTAGAACGTCACCTCTCTGGTGGGGAAGGAGCCTGAGCGTGAGGTTGAGAAGTTCCGGCTAGATATAGTTGGACTCACCTTGACGCACAGCTTGGACTCTGGAACCAGTCTCCTTGAGAGGGGCTGGACTCTCTTCTACTCTGGAGTTGCCACCGGTGAGAGGCGCCGAGCAGGTGTGGGCATACTTATTGCCCCCCAGCTCAGGGCCTGTACATTGGGGTTTACCCCAGTGAATGAGAGGGTGGCCTCCCTCCACCTTCGGGTTGGGGGACGGGTCCTTAGTGTTGTCTGCGCTTATGCGCCAAACAGCAGTCTGGACTACCCACCCTTTTTGGAGTCTCTGGAGGGGGCACGAAAGAGCGTCCCTGCTGGGGACTCCATCGTTCTGCTGGGGGACTTCAATGCTCACGTGGGCAATGACAGTGAGACCTGGAAGGGCATGATTGGGAAGTATGGCCCCCCCGATCAGAACCAGAGCAGTGTTTTGTTATTGGACTTTTGTTCTTGTCATGGATTGTCCATAGCGAACACCATGTTCAGGCATAAGGGTGTCCACATGTGCACCTGGCACCAGGACACCCTAGGCCGCAGTTCGACGATCGACTTTGTGGTGGTGTCATCGGACTTACGGCCACATGTCTTGGACACTCGGGTGAAGAGAGTCCGAATGGACTATGTTCCGCGCCTCCATTGTCGAGGCAGCTGACCGGAGCTGTGGCCTCAAGGTGATCACTGGTGGTAACCCGAGAACCCGTTGGTGGACACTGGCGGTGAGGGATGCCATCAAGCTGAAGAAGGAGTCCTACCAGGCCTTTTTGGCCAGTGGGGCTCTGGAGGCAGCTGATAGGTACCTGCAGGCCAAGCGGAATGCGGCTTTGGTGGTTGCTGAGGCTAAAACTCAGGCGTGGGAGGAGCTTGGCCATGGAGAAAGACTTCCAGACGGCATCGAGGAGATTCTGGTCCACCATCCGGCGTCTCAGGAGGGGAAAGCAGTGCACAGTCAACACAGTGTATAGTGGGGATGGTGCGCTGCTGACCTCGACTGTGGGTCGGTGGGGGGAATACTTCGAAGACCTCCTTAATTCCACCAACATGCCTTCCAATGAGGAAGCAGAGTCTGGGGACATAGAGGTGGACTCTTCCATCTCTGGGGCCGAGGTTGTCGAGGTGGTCAAAAAGCTCCTCGGTGGCAGGGCTGCGGGGGTGGATGAGCCTCCCCGGGGAAAGTCTATTCAGGGGTCCTGGAAAGGAAGGGTCCGTAGGATAGTCGAATCTCGGATTCAGGAGGAGCAGTGTGGTTTTCGTCCAGGTCACGGAACAGTGGACCAGCTCTACACCCTTTGCAGGGTCCTGGAGGGTGCATGGGAGTTTGCCCAACCAGTCTACATGTGCTTTGTAGACTTGGAGAAGGCATTCGACCGTGTCCCTCGGGGAGTCCTGTGGGGGGTACTCCGAGAGTATAGGGTATTGGATTCCCTGTTAAGGGCTGTCCGGTCCCTGTACAACCGGTGTCAGAGCTTGGTCAACATTGCCGGCAGTAAGTCGGACCTGTTTCCGGTGAGAGGTGGACTCCGCCAGGGCTGCCCTTTGTCACCGATTTTTAGGCGCAGCCAGGGGGTTGGGGGGGTCCAGTTTGGTGGGCTCAGGATTGGGTCACTGCTTTTTGCAGATGACGTTGTCCTGTTGGCCTCATCAGGCCGTGACCTTCAGCTCTCACTGGATCGGTTCGCAGCTGAGTGTGAAGCGGCTGGGTTGAAAATCAGCACCTCCAAATCTGAGGCCATGGTCCTCAGCCGGAAAAGGGTGGAGTGCCCTCTCAGGGTTGGGAGTAAGATCCTGCCCCAAGTGGAGGAGTTTAAGTATCTCGGGATCTTGTTCACGAGTGAAGGTAAAACGGAGCGGGAGGTCAACAGGCGGATCGGGGCAGTGTCCGCAGTGATGCGGGCTCTGCATCGGTCCGTCATGGTGAAGAAGGAGCTGAGCCAAAAGGCAAAGCTCTCAATTTACCGGTCAATCTACGTTCCCACCCTCACCTATGGTCACGAGCTGTGGGTAGTGACTGAAAGAACGGGGTCGCGAATACAAGCGGCCGAAATGAGTTTCCTCCACAGGGTGTCTGGGCTTTCCCTTAGGGATAGGGTGAGAAGCTCAGTCATCCGGGAGGGGCTCAGAGTGGAGCCGCTGCTCCTCCGCATCAAGAGGAGCCAGATGAGGTGGCTCGGGCCTCTAATTAGGATGCCCCCTGGACACCTCCCTGGTGAGGTGTTCCGGGCATGCCCCACCAGAAAGAGACCCCGGGGAAGACCCAGGACACGTTGGAGAGACTATGTCTCTCGGCTGGCCTGGGAACGCCTTGGGATCCGCCCGGAGGAGCTGGAAGAAGTGGCCGGGGAGAGGGAAGTCTGGGCATCCCTGCTGAAGCTGCTGGCCCCGCGACCCAACCTCGGATAAGCGGAGGAGAATGGATGATGGATGGATGGATGAAAATAAATTATTAACACTTCCATTTTTTAAAGCATTCTTTGTTTACAGCATTTTTTCACACCTGTCTAAAACTTTTGCAAAGTACTGTATATCCTTTTTTTCAGGTTGTATATGATTGTGTATTGTCTGCTTTATTTGATGCACTCCCTGCACACACACCCACACGTATATACACACAAACACAAACACATATCTGGTCCAGGTACCAAGGGAGAGGCTTATTATAATAGTTATGTTTTTGTCAGTGTTACGATTTGTACAAGAAGCACTGAACAGCTAAACATTCACCACTGCTATTTAGTAGCTTGTGGTACATTTTGTAATATAAAATACATTTTTAGGCTTGCTTTATATCAAATATAGTAAAAAATGGGGTGGTCAAAAAAATTTGCCCCATGTGAATGTTTGCTTTCAAAACACACCTAAAGTAATTAACCAATCAGCTTTGAAACCACACCTGTGCAGTCAATTGGCTTCCTAACAACACCTGCAGTCAATTGGCTTCCTAACAACATTCAATCAGCACAAAAAGACTCCAAGGAACAGGACACTTGAACACATGAGAGGGACTACTGTTACTGACCATGCCAAAGACAAAGGAAATCAGTCTGGAGCTCAGAAAGAAGCTAGTAGAGGCTCATGATAAGGGGGAAGGCTACACTGCCATTTCCAAGTGATTCACAGTGTCTAGAACTGCTGTACGCAATGATGCTGTACAAACCTGGCCATGGCCGTAAGCGCAGGATTTCAAGAACTCTGGAGAGGAAAATAGTCAGAGATGTCAGCAAGGAGCCCCGGACATCTGCCAAGATGATTGTTGCTGACCTGGCCTCTTCTGGAGTTGATGTTTCAGTTGATGTTTCACAGTTGTGAGGGCTCTTCATCGTGGTGGGCTTCAGGGCCATCATCCCAGAAGAACCCCTTTACTCAAAGAGCAGCACATCACAGCCCGACTGAGGTTTGCCCGTGAACATTTGAAAGGTAAAGATGAGTTTTGGAAGTCTGTGCTTTGGTCTGATGAGACTAAACTAAAACTGTTTGGGCACATGGATGTTGCTTATGTTTGGCAAAGAAAGGGAGAAGCCTTCAACCCTAGGAACACAGTTGCCACAGTTAAACATGGTAGTGGGAGCATCAAGCTATGGAGCCGTTTTGCAGCCTCAGGCACAGGGAGCCTTGTTCGGGTGCATGGCATCATGAAAAAATTATGGTGACATTTTGAGGGAGAATATGCAGAAATCTGCTCAAAGTCTAGGCTTAGGTTGTCACTGGGTCTTCCAACAAGATAATGACCAAAAGCATATATCGAAATTAGTTCCTCAAGGATACCAAAATCAAGATACTGGAGTGGCCCGCACAGACCCCAGACCTCAATCCTATTGAGAATCTGTGGCTGGTGCTCAAAGTGAATGTCCATGCTTGGAAACCATGCAGTTTGGACCAGCTAGAACAGTCTGCAATGGAAGAATGGGCCAAAATCCCTCAGGAGACCTGTGCCAACCTAGTAAAGAACTACTCTAAGAGATTGTTGTCAGTTGTGGCTCAGAAAGGGTACACTACTGACTATTAATGGCCAGGGAGCTAATAATTTTTGATGTCTCATTTTTGCCATTTCTTGTTTCAACTCAGTGTATCAATAAAATATCCTAATCCAGAATGTATTTATTTCCAAAATAACAAACATTTGTTGTTAATGGTCATTTTCATGGAGAAATCAAGAGTGTTCTCTAATTTCATAAGGGGGGCTAATAATTTTGGCCTCAACTGTAAGAGATAAAGAAAAAGTGGTTTTATATAGTGATTTTTTAAAATGTAAAAAAAAAATTTAAATAATGTAATGGATTTTAAGCTAACAGCATTAAAAGATATCTTCACTCATCACTAGGCATCACTGCTGTCAAGTCCTTATATTAATCTTAACATGAAATATTATGGTGCAGTTTGTAGTTTCTATTCGATACATGTTAATTTATTGCTTTACCTGGTTCACTATCCTCACATCATCCAATCTTCTCTCTCTCTCATTCACTTCATTCATCAGCTGCTCAAGTACTCCTTCCATCTGCTCACCACTCTGTTCACCTGTGAGTACGTTTCCATTCCTATCCTTAATCGCCCTGACCTGTTGCACATCTTTCCCAGCTCTGTCTCTCTGTCTAGCCAATCCTTTTCTCCCTGCTTACTGTCCAACCTCTCATTCAGTTCATCAAAAACCTTATCTTTATCCTTCACTACTATTTTCTTCACCCTGCACTTCATCCCCTTTTAGTCCTGTCTAATTTCTTCATCTCTCTTTATTGATGTTGGTTACAATCTGTATTTCTATGCTATTTGTCTTTTGAGATTTAAGATTTGAACAAAAGGGCATCAGAACAAGGGCTTACAATTTTACAAAAGTATTGACGTGGTTCCCTCCAATTTTTCTATTCTTGCTAAAATTTAGTTTTATACAAAAAATGTTTTTATCATGCGGCCAAATCAAAGTAGCGATTATTATAAATAATTCTTCATGTGATTAGACAGATGTAAAACAGATTTTGTAGCCATCCAAAATGTATCAGTTAAAAAAATCTGTTGTATACATAGAAAGAAATCCATTTTCTTGTTACATGGCTCTCAGAGGATGTTTAGAGTAAATGGCCTGCAATATGGCAGCAGGACTTGGGATAGAGTGGAAAGTTGGAAAGGCAGCGTGAATAGAAGCATTTATAGGTTGAGGAAATTTGCCTGCGGTTGCATTTACTTTTTAAAGTTGCCACTGTGTTTTTTTAACCACTTGCAGAAAGCACAATCAGAAAGTTTGTTTTAGAGGGCGGCATTTTTACAAACCAATCCTAAGCAAATAAATGCCCATCTATTAGAAATAGCATGTTGAGTTATTTAAAATACACACACAGACACACATACTCACACATGCATGCACACACACACACACACACACACACACACACACACACACACACACACACACACACACACACACTCACTCACTCACTCACTCACTCACACACACACACACAAACATACACAATGGATTCCTGGCAAACTGGAGTTCTTAGTAAAATTCCACTAAGTTGTAAATTCAGAGAAAAAAACCTGTGCTTTTTGGATATGGCTGGGCTTAGGGAGCAGAGAGGAGAACTGCCAACCGCATGGAAGCATCCTACTGGTCCAGAGACAGCATGGCAAAGATTACAGGGAGGGCAAAGATGCCAGGGAATGAGAGATGGAGGCAGGAAGGGGGTGAGACAGAGCACACATATGGAAGAGTGTATTCTTCACCTCAAAAAACACAGTCAGCCCACACTGACCTTAATGACAGTGGAGACAGGCAGCAAAGTGCACGGAGTGCTGTGCATTCTGCTTGATGGAAACAAATGTGCCTAGTTTGACAGGAAAACAAAAAAGATTGTTAGGGAGAGTTTTTTTTTTTTCATTTTGAAAGTAAAATGCATATTTCATGTGGAGTAACACATTTTCTTATTTCAATAAATGAGAAGTGGTAAATGAGCAGCTCTGCCTTCCAACATAATTTATTGACCTAATGAATGGATGAAGTACTTTTTAAGTTTTAAGTTTAAAATTACTAAAACAGTGAGGGTTAAGCTTATTCAGCTGAAAATAAGCAAATGGAAATAGGTCAGTAGTGCATAAAAAGATGCTAATGTGGCTAGGAGATAAATAATCAAATTCAACCAAAAATTAAAGATCTATAATAATATACATGCATACATACATATATATATACATACAGTACTGTTTTAGATAGGTGTGAAAAAATGCTGTAAACAAAGAATGCTTTAAAAAATGGAAGTGTTAATCATTTATTTTCATCAATCAACAAAATGCAGTAAATGAACAAAAGAGAAATCTAAATCAAATCAATATTTGGTGTGACCACCCTTTGCCTTCAAAACAGCATCAATTCTTCTAGGTACACTTGCACACAGTTTTTGAAGGAACTCGGCTGGTAGGTTGTTCCAAACATGACTGTGTTTCAACCTACGTGTGACATTGATGATCATTAGCACCTGTTTGGTAAAATTGGTTGATCATGCACCTGACTATAATCCTACAAAATCCCTGACCTTTGTGCAAGTGTACCTATAAGAATTGATGCTGGTTTGAAGGCAAAAGGTAGTAACACCAAATATTGATTTGATTTAGATTTTTTTTTGTTCGCTCACTTTGCATTTTGTAAATTGATAAAAATAAACAATCATTATTTATATTTCTGAAAGCATTCTTTGTTTACAGCATTTTATAGCATATATATAAACACTAGGTCACTGCTGCTTGTAAGAAGAAATGGGCATTTTTATTCATTGTTTTGATGCAAAAGTAATCTAGCAATGTCTAAACTGTATGTTCTCATAAATGACTAGCTAATGCTACAATTCCAGGCCAACAAGTCAGTGTTTTCTATACTTAAAAGAGATCTTAATTTATATATAAGCCGGCCTAGCAAAACAATAACTATTTATCAAATACCTTAAAAACTCATCATTGTGGTGCAGATAGTCAGACAGGATGTTTGTCCATGAATGGTCCAGGCCATTTGAAGTGTTCAGGATAGTGAGGGCTTTAAAAATAACTACTCCTGGCCAGTGACTAGGTAACTGCAGATAGACATAAACATGAATGTGTGCATACATTGAAAATTAGAGATTGCATGAGATATGGCTTCTCAAAGTAAGCAACCAGAGCAAAGTTTCTCCCTCTCTTTGCCATGCTATTTTTTCTACTTCCAGTTATCATGTTTTCAGCAGTAGAAAATTACAAGCATGCTGTGAGAGGCAACAAATGAAAAGAGATTAAGCAGTGGTTTTAATAAGATAACCCATATGTTAGATTGGAAGCTTTACTTGTTTCACTTTGTATATTACCATTTTACGGTGACACATTTCAGCAAAAAAGCACTTGTATCATGCTGATGTTTTCCGTTTCTAACTTGTGACTAATAAAAGTTTAATTACAGCTACATTTGACATGTATAGAAGTGTAGAGGGAATTTTTTTAACAAAATGTAAGTGGTTAATTCCACTGTCCATTATCTTGTTATCTTTAAGCAAGTAATTCTGTAGGTTAATTTAATAAGTACCAATAGGACAGCATGCTTGTCTTGATTAGACAGTTTTAATGATGAAAAAATAATGAAATAATAATTATGTAGATAATAATGGAATTAATATTGTAGAAATTGATGGTGACCATGGTGATGAAAGGAACCATAATAACAGCAAGAAGAAAAAACACACTAAAAGCCTTATCATGCGAGACTAATTAAAACAATGTATCAAAAAGATTTGAGCAATGCTCAGCAAATGCTAGACTCAGACATATGGTACGAAT
The DNA here is from genome assembly GCA_017165825.1 of Hepsetus odoe. Taxonomy (NCBI): domain Eukaryota; kingdom Metazoa; phylum Chordata; class Actinopteri; order Characiformes; family Hepsetidae; genus Hepsetus; species Hepsetus odoe. The sequence continues at coordinate 7,908,499 of CM029386.1, forward strand.
ACAGAGCAACACAAACAAGAAACACCTGAGAACAATCCAAGGGCAGGTTTACAGGCCAGACACAGGTGACATGTGGCCTGACACAAGAGCAAATGTGGGGCAGGGCAACCAAACACAAACATAAGCACATGGCCAGAGACATGAAGGGAGTGAAAATAAGGAAAACATACAGAGACAGGTCAAGGCAGGGTTGGGGATGTTACATAATGCTTGTGAAATTTAAATACAGCAACCATGATGATAAAAGTAAATAGAAATGAGTAAAACTGTTTCATATATTTTTCCCATAAGTCCTCAGGCCTTAGGTTTGAAGGATTTTGAAGTAAGAAGGATGCATGAATAAATATTGTGATACAATGCAAACTCTCTTGTAATATGTATATGCTTGCTAGTGTTTAAATACATTATCACTCCCCTATCCTATTGCTCTCAGTCTGTTGAGCATATCTGAAGAGGACCATAACAAAAAGAAAAAAACTATTTTTTTTCAGTTTAGTAGTAAAATAAATGCATTTTCATTGTGTGTATCATTTTTACCTCTTCCCATTTTTTTACTGTCTTCCCTGACCTACTTGTTTTTGATATTTGTTTGGTACTTTTTGACTGGCAGCTTGCTGACACATGATCAAAGGAACGAGAAGTGAAGTGGGCAGGGCTAGAATGTGCACGTTCAGCAGAAGAGGTGTGAAGCCCACAGTTAGGTAAACAGTGGTTGTGTATCTAGGCAACGCCAACAGTGGCCCCTCTCTCCTATAAGGTGCTGGACCCTTGTTGCGGGAAGAAGCATCCATGCTGCAGGTAACATCGCCATGGACACTGTCTTTGTCAACACATTCAACAACAGAACCCAAAACACCTGTAATACAACACACAGTCCAAAAAACCTACAAACACACATGCAGAGGAGAGTGAGCATACAAACCAGATGGCGGGTTCAAAGAGAAGGGAGACTTTCCACACTTTGTCATGAAAATCTGCAACATGGCTTGAGGTAAACACTTCGAGCCAAACATCTCATCTCTCCATCTCCTTCACACACATAAACAAAGAGAAGATTAATGGGCTTCAAATTGGAGCTGGCTGTCACTGACCCAGTAGAGGCTTGCTATGAAGTTGGTCTATCACTGGGTTTCTGGGAAGGGTCTGACTTTGAATGTGTGAGTAGAGTTGCTGGAAGTGATGAGTACATATGTCTCTGTTGTTCCTGCCATCTCTTTCTGGATGTTCCTTACTCGGTTTATAGGTGTCTCCTATGTACGTATAGCTATGTATGTATATTCACTTCACATTGTGCACACATACAGATGTGCACAGCAGATGTGAATGCATTCATGGGCAAATATGCTTAGCATGTATTTATGTATTTAGTGTGTATGTGTAAAAAAGCTAGCATGGCCATTCAGGCGCCCATATGTACCCTAGCTCTAATTAGCAGCTGAAGGCATTTCTCTGATTATCATGACCATGTTGAAATCTCCCAGGAGACTTTCCCATGCTTACTTCCAAACACAGCCTGGCTCTGCCTGCCAGTAAATTATCCACCTTGAGGAGGCTTGCCAGACTGGGCCTCCGAGCCTTTGAATCCTGCCTGGATGGTGGCTCATACCAGGTTAATGGCTCCCCAGTTCTTAAGGTCTTCTCAGGTCTTAAGGTTCAATCTGTGGCCTCTGATTTAAAACTGCACCTATACCAGGCTCAGTGTAGGTCAGTTCAGAGCAGCAATTTATTTAAGTGTTTTGTTTCCATATGTTCAGATGCGTCACTGTCTCTACATTTAAGGCAATCAGTTCTATGACCTTTGACCCATGAACTGATAAAGAGCTGAGATGTTCTGCAGAGATGTAGCCTCTGAGGAATACCTTATACCAATAACTGAAATACCAGAAATATGCAATAAACACTGCATGCATTGTAAACATTCTTATTTGAAATCTAAAGCAGTACTGCAATTATTCCTACAGTGATGTTTTCCAGCTAAAAATATCTTGAAGGTGGGAAGAAAAATGCAATATGCTTTGGATTATTTGGTTAGGAGTGTTTTGAAATGTTTTTGTAGCTGATAAATGTAGAAGGAAGGCAAATAGCTAGCAATCCTACTAAAAAACTATAATATAGTCATAGTAACTTTTTAAAGTAATCTTTATTGAAGTGGAGAGAGTGAATTATTGACACATCAAAAGAAGTTGAAAGCTAAATCTGGCAAGGATGCATTTACATAAATTTGGTGCCTTTGGTGGCTGTTTATTGTTACTAAATGAAGCGTTGCTAATGCAAGCTTATTAGCCTATTAAATGTCAACAAGGCCACTGACACTACTGACACTACAGACACTACTATTGACACTACTCTGATTCCTAATAGTTGCATATATTTCCATAGTGCGTGGTAAGTACTGTAGTGATAAAACACAGAATTCTTTCAAAAAATGAGACAGTGATATAGCTCTAAGCAACAGAATACTGTGCAAAATCACTAATAACATAGCAAAAGTTTTGGGCCCTCTTTTGTGAAAAGGTATCAATATACATGGAAAGCCTTTTCCCAAAGTTTCACAGTACTAGTACGTCTGGCTGTACCAAGACAAGAAACCATGAAACCTATAGTTTTGACATTTTGACCTTTCCACCAGGCTCAGTGTAGTTTGTGGGTCAAGGAGCAGGGTTCAAGCTGCAAGTCATGACATCATAGATGACATGTAGTTGTGTTTCTTGATTTATAGGGCAAGGATCCATGCTGTCCAACATCAAAGGGTTCACCAGAGGTTCCTAGAACATTCAGAGCAAATCTGACTCAACTGCTAAGTTCACCTCAAGCCCTAACACCATGGTTACTGCCCATTCTCCCAAGTTATAATGGGTCAGTGGTCAACGCACATCTGACATAATCTGAGCTGTTGCCTTCAATATTTGGCAAGTCTCCATGGTGACAGTGACTCCACCTCTTTTCTCTGGCTTGCAGATCTTAAGATCACATAGGCAAGGTTCAAAAATCCAAGTCAATAATATTTGTGCTCTCAGTTACAGAAACAATATTGCGTTAGCATTGCTTGGCTCCAGTTGTGCTATCCAACACTCTCTTAAACTGCTGCTTCAATGAGAACTTACAGGAGAGCAATTTTTTATGTCTTCTATGCACTCATTTATGGCTGAAATAATTGTTTACTTTCATCTTCATTCATCGTCAGAAGGTTGCTTGGTTTTTGAAGATCACAAATGCTTGACTGCATAAGGATATTCCCAGTTTGATTTATATTCAGCCCAGTATATTTCAAAAGTCTTGCACTAACATTAAACCACTAATCACATACCTTATATGGTGTTTCATTAAAAGATAGTTTGAAAAGATCAAAGATCAAAGATCATCATTCTTTTGGGGGTTCCAATTGTTTTGCCCTCACTATTTAATGTAATGGAAGTGTGAATGTCAGGGATAATGTCAGGATGAGAAAAAGCAGAGGTTTTTGGCATGGCAACCCCACCTCAAAACATTGCAGTGCTCTGGCTGTTGTAACTTTTTTATGTTTGTTTTAAAAAAAACATTTGCTCAAGATGACAGAGTCTTCCTTTGTGTTGCCTAAAAATAAGTGAGTTGCTGTGTGTGGCATTGGATTAGCATTGTCAGTTGTCTTCAAAGGCCGTCCCCGTCCCGCTCCTCCCTGCGATGGGCTGGCGACCTGTCCAGGGTGCGTCCCCCGTCCTCGCCCTGTGTGCGCTGGGTTGGACACCAGCACTCCCCCGCGACCCCGTTTGGGACAAGCGGCAGAAAATGGATGGAGTTGTCTTCAAAGTCTATTCTTCTAAAGCCCAAGGCTTTCTTTCATCCTTTTTTTAATTCTCAGAACGGGAGTTAATTTTAGCAGTTGACACTTTGCCAGTGATCTTGAGTCCTTTGGAAGGATATCAAACTGGTTTTGTCTTAACCCTTTCATAACAAAGTTCTGGCAACATTCGACAATCTGTCCAAACTGAGTTCTTATGGTATGTGTATAGCTGCAGATACTGTTTTCTGTTATGCAGCATCAGTATGTGGAATCAAGCTATATGCAAGCAATTGTAGATCATGGATTTTGTAGGATTAACTATTTTTTGCACAAAATGATTTCTTAACTGGAACTTGTTAATATAATAAATATCTTTTTTTTTTCAAACAAAAGTTTAAAATATCTAAGCATCTATCTAACCATAGCAAACCACCAATATTTGTTTATGTTGTTATGAATCACTGAATTCTGGATGAAATGACTGAAATTTTAGATAGAGATCATGTGGTGAGATGGTTAAGTCATCCTGTCAATATTAGCTACTGAGGCACCATTAACAAACTCTTTTGACTGTTTGTTTAAGCTAATCTTTGGCTAGCCTGCTGTATGCTGTGTGTGTGACACATTCATCATTGAGCATGAAGTATCAACAGACCAAATTAGGCCAGGTTGCTTTGAACCAGAAGTCTCCAGCTTGGTTAACAAATTGAAACACATTTCCCTGAAGCTTATTTTTAAGTCATACAAATGAAAAGTGCAGGATCTTGTACAAGCTTCTAAAATACCATTGGACTATGCATGCTTCATGTGCTGTGCCACACTGCTCACCACATGCACCCAGTGGATTATAGGTCTAACAGGCATTATGCAACACAGACATTTGTTTGCTGCAAACGTCACCATCTTTTGACTACGTTTTAGCAGAACTTAGATCTTTTTTGATCTAATGACGCTGGGAATCTTCTGGGAAAAAGTACATGTCTGAATTTTAATTTGAACTTTATTTATTCAAGGGGCAGTGGCAGTTTAGGGAATAGGGATAACAAATCCATGATTGGAAAGTCCCAGACTGGTAGGTTCCCCTTAGGTAACCTTTAAAGTAATTCATTAAATTGTGAAAAGCATTTAATTATGGTACATTGTGGTGTTACAGTGTCAAACAGTCAATTTTGCAAAAAATGTTTGTCATTAAAGCACAAAATGTACTACAGCTTGTTTGGGAATAATACAATAAAATTGGTAAATGTTAATATGGTATTTTGGCTAGCTACAGCTATGCAAGCTCTCTAGTTATAATAAAAGATTACTCTACTCTACTCTACTCTAGTTGTTTCAGCTTTTAGGGACTAGACAGGTCCCATACTATGTTAAACAGCTGGGTTTTTTTTTTTCGTATTAGCTATTAACTGGGGCAGTGGTGGCCTAGTGCTAAGAGAGTTGGCCACAGGATCCGAAGGTCATGGGTTTGAATCCCAGACCAGGAGGTTGCCCTGAGGTACCACTGAGTAAGGTTCCGTTCCCATTACTGCTCCCCAAGTGCTTTCAATAGCTGTCGCCTGCTGCATGGTATGTATGGGTGAAAAGCAGGGGTTGTATTTCCTTATGGTTCACTTTGTGCTGTCACTTTCTTACCATAAGTGAGCAGACAGATTTGATTCATTTGTAAAACCCAACCTGTTTAAAAATGAAAACACTGTGTTTGAATCCTACCAAGTGGGACCATACAGATCTAGAGAGACTGATCCTTAAGCTAATACTCTGCTAAAAATGAGATGGCATATAATTTCCAATTATGTTCCATTGTAGTAAGACAGTTATGTTCATACTCTTTTTGCCTACAACATGTTTAACCAGTCCCCTGTGCTTGAGTGACACCAAACCTACAGCTGGAAATGCACCGCCCCTTCTGCTACCTGCATTTTCAGATTTCACTTTTTGTGTTGGGTCCTGCTTTCTGCTGTTTTAATCGCCCTTCCTCACTTGAGTGCGCTAACTAAGAGGACCAAATGTATTTACATGAAGTATTAAAGATGAAAACAGGTAGATTTTTGAGGATGGTAGAGAATGTAGAGCTATTTTAAAAACACAGCAGGATGGAAACCATTGCAAATAGACCTACTGCACTTACATTACACCTGAACCCTTAGTCTTATTATTGTCAAAACACTGTCAATATTTTGTAAGCGATGCTGTGATGACTGCCTCTTCTACGTACCATTACATAGTATATTAGTCTTCCACAGCACCCATAAAGCTATCTCTGTATTAATTTCAGCAAAAATCCTTTTCTCACCAACTGCTCCTGCTGCAGATAGAATAAGCTAACATGCCTAGAAGGTTCAGCTGTTCATATAGAGAGAAATGTGCCAGAGCCAACAGTAAATACACTCATTAAATTGAGAAACTAGTTCTTCCCCCAAAAGTAGCCAAAACTAATAACTTTGCTACATGTGATTTTGAATCAAATCCTTTGTAGAAGACCATAAAAAATGGCATTGTTTATTCAATATCAAATAAAAATGGTCCATGATGTAACAGTTTTTGCTAGTCAAATGCCAGGATTGTTATACTAATGTGATTTGTAATGTGAAATTTTACATGTCCCTAATGTCATGTTTTGTTCACTTTTAAACTTCTGGTAGCCATAGCCCACTTTTCCTTCATCATGGTCTTTGCAGGGTAAGGCTTAGTTAAGGCTTGCATAATTGTAAAAGATTTTTAACAGGTTGTTGTTTCCCAAGTAAGATATTGTATTGAAGGATTTTTAGTGTAAGAGAGATAATGTTTGCCACAATGAATTGTGCTGGCAGTACTAGGCTGCACTGAGTGGCACTACTGCATCAGAGGGGTGCAAGAGCAATAAAGCCACATGCTAGCTTATTCCAGCATTTGAATGACCCAGTAAACCATCATAGCTATACACCCACTAGAGCTACTTTAACTGTACAGCGCTCAATCCTGCATTTTCTGCATACAACTTGTCACTGTCCCTTTACTGAAATTAAGCAAAATAAAATACAAAAGCAAGTGAAAAGTAAATGCTGCGTGGTCTGTTACAAACTCTTTTACTTTCTTAAGCAATCCATTATCCATTGCATCTCTTTAGGTGAATGAGTGCAGAGCAAAAGAAAAGCATACAGGGAGTGGATGAAGACAGAGGATAAAAGTGGAGAGATGGCAAAGCAGGAAGAGGCTCAGGATTGGATAAGATCAGCATTGAGAGCCATGATTGGGGAGCTGAGTGCGGGAAAGGGAAAGGAGGAGGAAGAGAGCATGGGCTCATGAATAGAGTAGAATCTGACGAAAGGTGTGACATGAAAGAAAGCAGAGAGGGGACACATGCTTATAAGTCTTGGGTGTACCTGATCACAGGGAGCCCACCGCAACAATGACTTTCCAGTGTGTGGAGTGAGCATTATGGGAGAAGGCTTCTTCTTGGCAGGCCTTTCTTTCTTTTCTTTTTTTATAGTCACTGGCATACCTGAGTCTAAGACAGATAAGATCAGAAGGATCTCCCTGCTCTCCTCTATCCTCGCTCTCCCTCTTTTCTTCCTTTTTTTTCTATCACTTTAGCCCTCCTTTTTCAAGGCCTTGCAAGAGATTTAAGGTAAGCAATGATTTTTCCAGAGGAAAAAAGAAACATGCAGGAAACAAAAGCAAAGAGAATATAGAGATGAGGAGGGTGAGGCTCACGGAGTGCATCTGTTCTTGGTCGTATATGACAGTATGTGAGGTTGGGACTGAGGTTGAGGGCCTTGGGAAGTTTAAGGATCTTTATCACTGCAGAGCATATAGATGCAGAGCAAATTATTCCGTTTGTATTTTATAAAGAAGAGAGGCAACACACTGGTCATTTTTCTTTATACCATTATTACTTTGTGTGCTGTGTGGATGTTTCCTCTAGACACGGTCTTGTTATTAATCTGGTAGTTTAAATATTTAATATTCAGTATTTACTTTAAATTATTCATTAAATACTATATGATTTAGTAATAACTAATGTAATTATTTAGTGAAGTTAGTGCTTCAAATCATAATGTACATACTTTTAAATTACTCAGTAACTACTATGGTACATTCAATATTTATTATACATTTTAAGTTGAAAAACTGAGATTATTCACTTTCTACTAAGAACTATAAACTATTTACCCTATATTATAAACTTTCTACTTTGAATTATCCCCTATCCACTGTTGAAATGTTGAAGCTATGATTCTCATATTACAATACAGTCAGATTTGTTCTTACCTTGCTATATCTATAGTGCATTCATTTCAGAGATGTTACAGTAGCTGAATAGACAAAGCCAAGTATTTGAAAGAACAAACATGCTTAAAGACTTAAAGACAACTTTAATAATTCTTGAAATTGTACGTTTTAAAAAACTATAGCTCTCAATCTACAGTTGGGCAGACAGCTGGTCAGCTAGTGGTGAAATTAATAGCATCGGAGAAGATTGTGTGTTTGATTCCCCTCCAAGAGGTCTTCAACCTAGGAAGACAGTTTCCCACAGTTAAACATGGTGGTGGGAGCATCATGCAGTGGAGCTGTTTTGTCTCAGGCACAGAACCAGGTTTCTGTTCATAGTTTAGGCTTAGGTTGTCGATGGGTCTTCAACAAGACAGCTGACCAAAGCATACATCAAAATTAGTTCAACAGTTCCTCAGGATACCAAGCAGTCTGGTGGCTTGCCTGGAAGCGTGAGCCTCCAATCTATTGAGTCTGTAGCGAATTAACTCAAAGATGCTGTGCAATTTTGGACCAGCTATAACAATTTACAATGGAAAATGGGCCAAAAAATCCCTCGAAACCTGTGCCAACTTGCTTGTAACTTCTTCTAAAGATTTGTGTCTGATTGTGGCTCAGAAAGGAACACACTATTGACTATTAATAGCGGGGCTAATAATTTTGATTTTCATTTTTGCTGCTCTTGTTCTTCGGTGTATCAATAAATATCCTAATTAAACTTAGTGGACATAGTTTTTTATAGTGTGTTTCAAAATAGCAAACACTTGTTATTATGCGTCATTTCTTGGAGAAATCAAGAGTGTTGCTAATTTCATAAGGGGGGCTAATAATTTGGGCCTCAACTGTACATGTACGTGACTGATATAAAATGAAAATAAAGTAAAAAATGTTTGCTATATGAGTACAATTGCAGTTAAAGACAGCACAAGTGTCTTGTTATTGTACTTAACAGAATTTTCTGATATGTTTATATATCTGAAGTTTAATTTTCTGAAGAAATTGCGTTACATTTACATTCAGCATTTAGCAGAACTCTTATCCCAAAGAAGCAACTTACATGTCCTAGTACGGGACAGTCCCCACAGGACCAAGTGGTAATTAGAGGTGGGATTTGAATCTGGGGACCTCTTGAGCCATGAGTCCATAGGCAAGCACCCTACCACTGAATACCACCCCAAAGCATAAAATACAGCCAAATAAAATGCACTTTCAGATGCAGGCTATATCTGCGAACATATTATTTAGCCTAAATAGGAATAAGATAATGTATAGTACTCATTTTTCATAACCCTTTGTCTGATTAAGGGTGCAGGTGGTACTGAGCCTATCCATCTTTCCCAAGTAAGATAGGGTTATCTGGACAGGTTGCAGTCTATCACAGAACAGACACACAAACATACTCGCACACACATTCACACCTACAGGCAATTTAGCATCTCCAATCCATCTCACATGCATGTCTTTGGACTGTGGGAGGAAACGCTGACACAAGGAGATCATACAACTAACATCATAAACTAACATCCATCATGGACAACACCTGCCACCCCCTACACGAGACTGTTCGAGCACTGAGCAGCTCGTTCCTTGTGAACTTTGCACCCGCGGTGTAAGAAAGAGCATTACACTTGGAGTCATTTCTACACTGCTGCATCTAGATATTTAACTCATCATAACATTACATTTGCTTGTTTATTATTATTATTGTATATTATATTATTATTAGTGTTGTATATTATTATTAGTATTATTACTGTATTGTATATTATATATTATTATTATTATTATTATTATTATTATTACATTTATATTCATATTTTTGCTATATTTATATTTTTAACTCTTGTTATTTATATGTGTTAGCATAAAACTTATTACATTACTAATATTACTCTTGTAGATATGTATAATAGTATATATATATATATATAGATATATAGATAGATAATTTATTATTTATTTATAGCTCCTCTACTTTTCTCCTGTACTTGTTTCTGTTCCTCTTTCTCTATATCTTTATATATTTTTTCTTTTCTTTCTGTACACCTGTCTTTTTTTTTTATAAGAGCCCTGCAAAGCCCAAATTTCCCATTCGTGGGATAATAACCTCTCTCTAGCTCACCTGAATGACCGGGACTGTCCTGCCTGGGAATTGAACCCAGGAACTTCTCTCTATGAGGCAACAGTTCTTTCCACTGTGCCCTCAATAGACAATATAGTGCAGATCATACACTACAGACAGGAATTTGAAAATAAATTCAAATTAGATAGAAAGTTCTATTTTTATACTTTAGGTATATTTCTACCCATACTTTTAACTTTTACATTAGTAAATTGCTTGAATAAATTCTTTTGGCAGTCCTTTTTACACAACTTTTTGTAATTCTGCGGTTCTTCTTTTTTACTTTTTACTCACATTTTTCTTTGTACCACAGTTGTGTCTGTTCTTGTTTACAAGAAAAAAAACATTTGGACAAGTTTTCCTGTCCAAAAGCAGATAAAGAGCTAAGTCTGATGAAATTGGAGATATACCTCAAACTTAACTGTCACTGAGGACTTAAGTGAGGTAAGAAAGCACTGTAAAACAAGAGGAGGCAACTCCATGCCATTGGTACACTTTTGAAAGCATTCTTTCACCATTTTTCTAGTCTCTTTTTCTTCTGTGCTTTTCTTTTAACCCAGATTCCAGCTGATCAGGCTGAGTCAGGGCCAGATCCAGCAGGCCTCTGCCTGAAGCTCCAAAATCCTGTCAACGCCAACAGAGAGACACAGAGGCGCGTGCAGGCAGTAATGCTCCACATACATGTATGTATATATGTTAATATAATACAATTTTCCAAGTGTGTCTGATGTATTTATTCAGCCAAGGCAAGTTTTTGTTCTCGACTGTAGCGCTTGGTGTAAAGGGACAGAGATACACTTCAAGCCAGTAGTCACTGCAGTAGTCAGTCTTTTTCAAAAAACCAGCAACAAAACTTCTCAACTGAGTCAAATCCATTTCAACACTACCATTAAAATAAGCAAACCCTATTAGCATTTTAGATATTTAGATCAGATTTCTGTGTATTCATGATGGTCAAAAAAAGATTAAAACATTTTTAAGATTGTTTGCACATAAAGGTCACAATGTGTTTTTGTTTTTTTTTTTTCAAGGTAAGGTGTGCTGCATCTGACAGGTCAGTACAACCATAATGAATAATATGACAGGAGTTTGGTTTGGATTTAGAAATTAGATTTTTAGCAATTATTTATTTCTGGTAGTATAAATTTCAGATAGCCCTTTATGAAGAAAGTGGCAACCTTGTCTGAAGCATGACACAGCGCAAAACAGCTTAATTCTGCATTTCACCCATGCAGCTATTGATGGGCATCAACAGGGGCCCCAGCTATTGAAAGCTGCCCAGGGAGCAGTGACAGTACCTTTACTCAAGAGGGTGCCTCAAGGCAACCTACTGGTGAGGGAATTGAACCTATAATCTTCCGATCCCCAGTTCTACACTAAAAAAAAATCTGAACATCAAGTGTCTAGGCTGATCAACTACATATGAAGCCACTTTTTTCCCTTTTTTTATGCTTCCAGAGTTCAGTTCCTCACCCCATAAATTTTGTATTTTTAAATTTAAACAAACATATCACACTACACCTGTTACTAATTCAAATTGGTAAAAATATATAAGAACTGAATACTGAGTTGAGACAGCGATCTTCAAAATAGTCCTCAGGGTCTCTAAGGACATCCACAACTTTGCCTTAGCCATATGCAGCGTGAGTTAGTTTGGAGTAAAAACATCCATCAGCTACCAGCTTTCATTAAGTATACCACCGCTGAATTCACACACAGTATACCAGATACCCAAACTTTGGTTAACAGTTTATCACTGCTCTTTCATTTTTGGTTTGTTCCAGTGGTGGGGAGGCTTTCACATACCCTACCATGGGTTGTATTTCTAGAAAGCAGGGAGCTGATGGAAAAAGCTCAATGATCAACTACTATATGTAAGAAGTATGAAGAAATAATTAACACAGATGAAATAAAAAAATAAAAGGATTTTCAATCAATTCACTGGAGTGCTGAAGGTGCAATAGCAAGCAATTCAGTGTGGGAATAAGTAGTAAATGGTGAGGACATTTACAGTGTATTTTGCAGTCCCTGCATAAATGCCTGCATAAATTACTGCCATTTCAATAAAAATAAAGTAGTAATTAGTAGAAATTGATACGTTAACTCCTAGCTAGCATGCCTCTTGTGTTGATTTTTCTGAGAAGAAAACTGATAATCAGTTATGGTATCTGTAGGGATGTTAATGGAAAATAATGTTTGTATTTGAGTGCCTTAATTGATTTTTGGTTAAGAATGGGAAGAGAGTGGGAGTGTGGGTAATTTACTTTTGCAGTCCTTTCGCCTGAACACAAATACACAAACTGGCTGCATTAGATTTTCAGGTTAAAACTGGATGGCATGCAGGCATGCTGGGAATTTAGCAGAAAATAGAGCTGTACATTTTTACAGTGTCCTGAATTCCTGCAGTATTCCATATTTATCAAAGTGAATTGTTCAGATATTTACATAAAATGTAACATCTAACAAAAGTTAAGCTATGTAAACACATTTCTAGATTCAGTCAATCATAGAGCCAAAAGTAATTTTAGTAATGGATTAATACAGTTTTTTTCACATCTATGATTTGCATGTTGAACAATGTGGTAATAAAGAAAAAAACATTCAAAAATGTTCAAAGAAGTCTTTTGTTCATTGCAGGTTAAACCAATAGGTTTTCATTTGAGATAAGTAACAGAAGCTATCCTTTCAGAAAAGTTAATGTGAAAACACTAAAACTAGAGTTAACTCTACAACACACAACCCCTTTCAATCTATGTGCATACACATGAGACATAGCTACAAAACATAGCTACTAAACTACTGTTATATAATATATATTATATATTAATTTCATAACAGTTATTAGGTAGAACCTAATTTCTCAGGCGTTTCGGGGCAACAGTGGCCTAGTGGTTAGGGACTAAGCCTCAGGATTGAAAGGTTGTGGGTTTGAGTCCCAGACCAGTAGGTTGCCCTGAGGTACCTTTGAGCAAGGTATAGTCTCCATCACTGCTCCCCGGGTGCTTTCAATATCTGCATGGGTGAAAGCAGGGGCTGCATTTCATTGTACTTCACTGTGTGCTTTGCTGTGTTTCACAATGACAAGTTGTCACTTTCACTTCACTTTCATTTGAAAAGTACATAGAAGTTACTGAATAAGACATTTTGAAAAGAATAATGCGCCTCAAAACCTAAAAACTAAAATTAATCAATTTTTTCATCTTTTATTTTTTGAATTGTGTACATCAGGGGTGTTGAACTCCAGTCCTGGAAGGCTGGAGTCCAGCACATTTTGGTGATTTCCCTCCTTAAACACACCTGGTTCACGCTTAGTGGTGTAGTGTGTAAGGCCAGGTGTATTGGAGGAGGATTTAAATTGTTTTATCATGGTGTAGATGGAAGAAGGTGTGGAGTATGTGGAGAGTGTTTTGGAGGTGCAAAGAATGTCAGATAGGGTTATGAGTTTGAAGCTGGAAGTTGAAGGTGTGATAATGAATGTTGCAGGGGAGAGAGAGTGGTGATTGGTGCAGATTTTAATGTTCATGTTGGTGAAGGGAACAGAGGTGATGAGCAGGTGATGGGTCGATATGGTGTCAAGGAGAGGAATGGTGAAGGTCAGATGATTGTAGATTTTGTGAAAAGGATGGAAATGGCTGTAGTTAATACTGATTTTAAGAAGAGGGAGGAGCACAGGGTGACGTATAAGAGTGGAGGAAGATGGTAGATTATATTCTTTGATTTGAGATTGAGCTTGGAGACTGCAAAGTAGTGACAGTGTAGCTAAACAGCATAGGATGGTGGTCTGTAGGATGACCTTGGAGATCAAGAAGAAAAGAAAAGTGAGGGCAGAGTCAAGGATCAAGTGGTGGAAGCTGAAGGAGGAGGACTGCAAGGTGGGATTCAGGCACGGGCACTAAGAGGTGTTGAAGAACTACCGGATTGCTGGGAAACTACTATAGAAGTGATAAGACAAAAAGCTAAAAATGTACTTGGTGTGACATCTGGAAGGAAGAAGGAGGATAAGGAAACCTTGATCCACTGTGGCGACCCCTAAACGGGAGCAGCCCAAAGAAAAAGGAGAAGAAGATTTTCCAAATAGTTGCTGAAAGAACATAGTCCATGTCTTTTGGCTTGAAGACATTTTCAACCGTTTGATGAGTACCAACATCACAGAAAGGAGGTGTGGTGATATTGCCAAAGTAAAACTTTAAAAAATATTGTTATAAATAATGAAACAAAAAAACATTAAATTAAGATCGGTTGGTCTTTGACACATGTTCGTTTTTTGGCAAAAATATTTTTTTTAATTAAAAATTATTTCAAAAGTTTCCCAAATTTTCATAGCCTGCATAACAATGGTTGAATATAAATCTTGTTTAATTTTACTTTATTTCTACTCAGTAGAGCTTAGAATGAGGCTGAACAATGGGGTTGAGTAAAGGGGAGTGAACACTGTGCCAGGAAAGGGGGTGGAAAAAGGAACAGGGCTCTGCAGAAAGACAGACAGCAGAGAAAGACAAGTGGTGGGAGAAAAGAAGGAGCTGAACACAACAGAAAAGAGTTCATTGAGTTTATTTCTCACTGCGCCATGTGCATTTTGGGAGAACAATCACAGCATATTGGGGACAATCTAAAACACACACTCTGCCCACTGGAATGCTCTGGATCTGAAAAAGCTCCCTCCTGTGTGTGTGTGTGTGTGTGTGTGTGATTGGTTGCGTGTGTGTGTGTGTGTGTTCTCTGATCATGACTGTGCAGATGAACAAAATTTCTCTTTGAAACATTTTCATTTATTTCATTTATTTAATTTTATTGTTAAAATTGATTCAATTTGTTTTACACTCATTAATCTCCAGACTAGACTCAATGACAAAGTAGTGTTTTGAAGAGTTTTGTAAATTTGTAATTATTCCCATTAATGTAAGTTTTCAGGCCTTTCACATGGTCCTTGGTTGAAGCATCTTTGGCCACAGTCTAAAGTCTTCGAAGGAATTATTCTACCAGCTTGGCTCACGTTTCTTTTGGAATTTATCCCATTATCCTTGGACCAGCAAGTTTGGATGATACAAAGCCATCTTCAGGTCTTAACAGAAATACTTTGTTGGAGTCAGATCCAGACTCTGGTTAGGCCACGCCAGGATGTAGCCAGGGGTCCAAGAAAGCACAAGGCTGTGCTGTCTTTTAATGGGTTGGATGGTCCCTTCTGCCCTTATCACTTAACAGAATTGGTGATTAGTGTTCTCCTCCATGTGTGTTGAGATTTCCAATGATATTGTGTTAAAAGCAGGTTGAAAACATGTGTTGGATATGCTGAAACTATTGGAGCCCTAGCTGCTAGATGTTGTTTGATATGTAATGCCTTTTGCTTACCTTACTATGTTCTGAGTTTTGATTACATTTCTGTGCAGCAGTAAGCAGGGAAAATAATATTTAAAAAATAATATCATGTTTCTATTATTCTGACCTTCCTCTGACCTTATTCTGATCTTCGTGCTCTGCAATGCTTCCTAATATTGTATTTTACTCAAACATGCATCATGATATTGTGGGAAAGTGTAATGATGTGTTCTGATTCATCTTAGCAACTAAAAAAGGAATGGCACTAACATCTTCAAAGGAACTGAAATATGTTAAGCTCTGCTCTTTTTACCAAAGAAATAAAAAAATAAATAAAAAAATAACAGTGTTGTGACCCATCAGAAAGAAGCCTAGATTCATTCATTAAAAATATGGAAGCAGTTAAGAAAACTAAACATTAATGAAGAATTGCAAAATAAATTTACCTGGTATAAAATAAATGCTGTTCCTCACAAATAGGAATAGGCATTAGAAGATTAAACATAGACATCTGAGGCTTTTCAAACAAAATTCCTTCATTTATATGAAGCACGGAATAGATGTCCTACATCCTTGTTGGTACTGATGCATTACTAGAATGATAAAAAATAGAAAATAGAAAACCACTGACCTGGATGATACTTATATTCATCAACTGTGACATTTTTACAGAAAGCCTTGTGACATGTTTCCTCACAGTCCCACCTACTGAATAAATCAAAATGTATTAGGTAATTATACTCTGTCAAAATTATGCCTCAGATTACACCTTCAGTCTAGCGTCATACAGCATAAACAATTATTTACAATTTCTTAGATACTAAAGGATGGATAATTTTCCAAGAACCTTTTTTAATAAAAAAATAATTAAAAGTTACATCCTAGAGTCCCTTTTATATAGTGACCCATGAAATAATTTGGGACTTCTTTGTTGAAATGTCTAATTGTCACTGACATACAACCTCAGTCAAATTCTGTTAAACACAAATATGCACACACACACCTGGTTTACCCATCACTGGCTGAGGAGCTAAGGTCTGACTGTGTTTCCTGTTCAGAGGGGGTGTGGCCTTTCTGACTCAAGCTGGTTAAAACATTAGGCTATTGTCTAGGTTCTGCTGCAGCATTGCTTCTGTTTTCACCTACAGCTCAGCAACTCCCTCTCTGCAACTGCCAGCCTGGCCCTGACTCTCTGGCCTCTGATTCTTATGCTCTTAAATTTGAAGTTTTTCAATAAAGTTATGACACAATCATTTATCATTTATTGTTTTTTTGTTTGTTTGTTTGTTTTAACAAACATCCAACCAAATTCAAATCAGAGTAACAGAGTTATCGTAATTCATATTTGTACAAGGACTTGTAAAATATTGCCTGCCATACCACACAGCACACCTAACATATATACGTTTATCTGTTTAAACCCTTACTTCCTGCTTAAAAGAAATTTTCTCATTTATTTTTACAGGTTTAAGCTTTTTACTTTTGCTCAAAGTATACTTTCAGCTCTGTAATTTTTTGTAAATTAATTTGATTCTGACAAAGTATCAATACTGTCATATATGTGCCTTTTTGTTCTAATTTATCTAAACCATACAAAGGAACATGTTTGCATGCTTTAAAGTTACAAAAAGGCCTTTGTGTTTTAAATACTACATCTTTTTCTGTCCAGTTTTTATCCTAATTCTAAAAAGGTCTGTTAGAGCTTCTGTGTTTTCACTCTTTGCTCACCCTCTGTGAAGCACAGTGAGCTTTGATTGGCCAGCTTTCTGAAACCTACAATCCACCTCTTCCAACCACATGTACTGTAAACAATCACATTGTTCACAAAGCTATGATGTTCAAGTGAAGTGGAGCGAAAAAGTTGTCCTCATCCTCCTTTTTTTCTTTCGATATGTATCTAAATTTTGGTATGAAATCAGATATGAAGCAAAATGTTTTGATTGATCAATGAAACTCAGATTGTGTGAGAGAAACAAAATGAGCATTGCAGCATGACAAATCTAAAGCAACATTAAACGGAGCGGTTGAGGTGAGCTTCCCTTGTTGCCAGCAGCACCTTTAAATATGCAATACTTGTGTTGACAAAATAAAGGCTTAATACTACTAATACTACTACTTAATATTACTACTGGGTTTTTTTGTTGTTGTTGTTGTTGTTGTTTCCAAAACGGTCCAGCTAAACAATCCAGTCAAGATTCAATCTTGAACTGTCTTGGTCCTACACATACGTTTTTGGAGATTTTTTTATGCTGTCAGGGTTGAGACGACATTAGATCCACTACAGATCAACTAAAGGATTCATATCATACAAGGATGGGAAAGTGTTTTCTCCCTGGCAATCAGACCCCTTAACTAAAAATTAACTCTAGATTTCCCATGCACACTCTTTCAATGTGTACATATTCATATTTCTCTGTTTGATTCAACTTTACATATTAACATATTGTGCTTGTTTGCACATTTATTTAATACACCTGCTGCTAAATACATTGTGTTATTATACTGTATTGCAGTCAGTACTGGATTCATCATTGTCCCTCACCCTACATTCTGTACCATATTTATATACAATACTGTCTCTGCTCTTTGTTCGATTTATATACTCTGTTGTGTCATATTTATTTTACACTGTGTGTTGTATTGTCTGCACTTGTTTAGTTTATGTCATGTCCTATGTCATGTTCAATTTTGTCTTATGTGTAGCACCATGGTCATGGAGGAACGTTGTTTTGTCTCACTGTTGAAATGATGATAAAACTCTACTTGACTACTTGACTTAACAACTGTGACTCTCGACATGCTCAGCAGACCAGAATGTCCAAACATTTGCAAAGGTAGCCTTATGATGGCCTCTGAAATCCATCTAGCTAGTAAAATAAACAGTGGTATCAACTGTTTGGTTACAAGACATTCCAAATAAGTCGTCTGTAGTAGAAGACTACAGAAAAATGCTTCAAACGCATTTTGATGAATTTGTCTCAAAGGCATCACTTAAGATCCCTTCATCAACAACCAAATGAGTTAGCAGTAAGAGAATGCAAGAAAAACAAAAAAAAGGTAACTTAAACCTTGTCGCCCCAGACACTTATGAATGTTAAGCATGACTAAATATTAATACTCCACTATATTTGGAAAGCTGTGTAAAAAGACATAGTCCACCAGACATTCCACAAAATATGAGGGAGAAAAATGCTTAGGCTTCTAAGAACAGCTGAGAGTGAGAGAGAGAGAGAGAGAGAGAGAGAGAGAGAGAGAGAGAGAGAGAGAGAGAGAGAGAGAAATCAGTCCCTCTTTACATTTGAAGAACCTTCCATACTAGGATGATCTAGTGCCATGCACAGATGAAGAAATAGGTAAATAATAAATGTATTCAAAAGTATTCAAGTAGAACAATTTACTTTCTTTTATTTTAGACTATTTTGTGAGTTTGTCCACACCTTCAACAAAAAGCTGCCCTATGAGAGTATGTAGGAGTGTACAATGGGTCAAAACTCTGAGCAACTTCAGCTTCAGCAGAGGAACCATCGAGAGCATCCTGAGCAGCTGCACTACTGCCTGGTACGGGAACTGCAACGTCTCAGACTGCAAGTCCCTACAACGGATAGTGAGAACAGCTGAGAAGATCATCTGTGTCCCTCTGCCTCTGTACAGGACATCTCACCACTCCCTGCATCCGCAAAGCAACCAGCATTGTGGATGATCCCTCTTACTCACCCCACACTTTCTTCTCCCTCCTGCCATCCTGGAAAAGGTTCCGCAGCATACGGGCCTCCACTATCAGGATGGGAAATAGCTTCTTCCCCCTGGCCATCAGACTTTTAAATTGCTAATGTGTTCACACTTATTATCGATCTATACCTATCTATTATCTATTTTTTTTCTTGCACTCTGCAATTTAGTCATAACATAGACATAATCATAGTCATTTGTTCCATAACACTAAGTCTCTGACGGATGAATGCACTGTCTGTTATGCTGTCTGTTGTCTGCACTTGTTGCCTTGTCTTATGTCTTATGTTGTGTCTTATGTTGTCTTGTGTCCTATGTTGTGTCTTATGCTGTCTTGTATGTAGCACCAGGGTCCTGGAGGAACGTTATTTCGTTTCACTATGTACTGTGTATATGGCTGAAATGACAATAAAAAACCTACTTGACTAATTGACTTGACTTGACTTTAAGCTGGAAGGCCAAAGTAACCTGATAAATAAAAACAGGACTGAGGAATGTGAGGAAGATGAGAAGGTAGTTGCCTGTGAAAACTTTGTCATATACTAATGAAGGTAGAAGGGAAAGCAGAAAGAAACTGTTGATCAGTTTACAGCATTTTAAAAAATCATTGTACTATTGGCATTGTGCAATTAGACTCATAAGTAGACCATTACAGAGGCTAAAAAGCACAGAGGCCTAGTAAAGCAGTAAACAGGCCTAAAAAAGGATAGTGGTCTCGAAGTACATGGAAGCATTTTCCATTCACTCTGCCTCCTGGTGGCTGTTTCCATTCTTCGGAATTGGAAAACTTGAAAGCAGATGCTTCCCATTTTTACATACAGGGGGCAGGATATCCTTACAAATCAGAAGAATGGCTTCTAGTAACAGTTTAATAATTTTCACAGAGAGTGGCGCTGTGTACCACATGTGCTTTGAGGTCATAGGACATCTTATACTTAGGGTAAGAAGACAAGTGTATGAATGCAGGCTACAACCTGATGCACTCTACAGTGATTACATGGAGATGCATCTGATGCATTGTCCTAATCCAGAGTGGCATACAGTGCTGCCAGTTACATTTCTGCATTTTTACAGCCATCTGGTGAGCTTGTTAAAAAGATTGGTAAACCAAAATTCTAATGCTTAATATTAATTTTAAAAATACTAGTAACTGTAATTGACTGGTGGTGCGTTAAAAAAGTATGACTGAAAAGTCTTAACTGACAGTAGAATCAAGATCAGCAAAGGATGAGGATTAAGTTCAGACTATTCAGACTATTCTATTTTGGGCAGTGGTATTTTAGTGGTTAGGGCTGCTGGGCTTTGATGATCGAGTGATCAGGATTCGAACCTCCTAAATAGGTTGTTCGAGGTACCTCTTAGCAAGGTGCCGCCCCCGCTACTGCTCCCGGCGCTAATAGTTGCCCACTGCTGCACGTGCTCTGAGTGCAGAAGGGTTAAATGCAGAGGTCCACTCTGCTGTGGTTCATTGTCTGCTGTGCTTTGACCTCGCAATGACAAGGGTTGTCACTTTAATATATTTGTGTGTGTGTGTTTGTCAGGTAACCTTCTTATCAGGGAACTGTATAGGTTTATGAGTATTTTTATATTTAATGTAATGTTCCTTTTTCTTTTCCTTTTTATTCCACCTGATTAGCCAAAACAGGTCTTTTTCTTCTTCTTTCGGATGCTTCCATTTAGGAGTTGCCACAGCAGATCTGTTTCCATTTCTTCCGGTCCTCTCTTTCCCAGTGACAACTTGCATGTCCTCTCTCATTCTCTCACCACATGAATAAAACTCTTTGGTCATCCTCTCTCCCTCTTTCTTAGCTCCATAATCAAAATTCTTCTCCCAATATAATCCTTGTCTCTTTTCTGTACATGTCCAAACGCAATCTTGCTTCTACTAATATTGTCTCCAAATCATCCAACCTGAGATGTCTCTCTCATATACTCATGGGGCAATGGTGACCTAGTGGTTAGGCCTCAGGACTGGAAGGTAGTGGGTTCGAACTCTGGACCAGTAGGCTGCCCTGAATTCAAATTTAGCAAGGTACCATCCCTATCACTGCATCCCAGGAGCTGGACATAACTGCCTCCTGGTGCATGTTGAAATATGATATAGCTGGTCTCCCTACTGTTAACTTTTCCTTTCACTCTTGCTGGTAAACCATCTGTCACAGATTATCGCTGCCATTTTTCTCCACTCATTCCAGCCTACCTGTACTCTCTTCTTCATCTCTCTTATGCACAGGTATTATATGTTAATTACAAACAGTGCGCGGGCATTGCCAGGAAGGTTTAGAAGGGTTAGTCACACTTTACTCTGATGGTCCCATATAGGTGTTTTACAGAGACTTTCATTGCTTACAATCTATCTGCTGATACTCAGTGGAACAGTGGACCAGAATTAGGTTAACATTCAGGATTAGATTTAAGGTTAAGGTTGTGATTAGGGTTACATTTAAAAGAATCTTTAAACTCTTCATAACTTCTTAATGCATTCAGTTGCAATGGGCTACAGTGGACTATCCAAATAAAGTGTGTCACTGCTTCATTCTAATATTAGTTAATTATTAGCAAATAAATATGTAAATGTATATGTAAATGGCTCCTAAAAAAGATTTTTCCACAATGCTGTATGTGTTTCAACAAAAGAAAGGGTAGAAGTATTTCATTGTATTTAATCCTTGATTGGACATTTGGCAGCATTGTTTAGCTTTGTTGCATTGTTTATATATCTGTGTGGGATGGGCAGTATCATCCTTTTGGTCATTTCCAGTCAGTACACTTATCCAGAGAAGAATATGGAAGTTTGTGTTTGCTAAAGTCAAAGCATAGAAAGAAGCCAGTGGAGGGCTCAAAGAATACTCTGTAACACTCAAGTTGTCATGCGAGTGGGTGTTAGTATGCACATCCCTCAAGTGTAGCATATACACTTGTGTAAGTGGGTGGGCCAACAAATTAGTAATGCTAAGCATTTAACAAAAGCCACTTCTGTCACCACTCTGTTTTCATATCCCTTCTCATGATCACTGAAAGAACTGTGTGATGATCTCTCTGTGTATTCATCATGGGACATTTGTGTGTGAGCATGTTGTCCTTATGTGACTTGAGTGTCGCATGAGGACATTGTAGCAGTGCCTCATATTTTTTAAACAAAATAAGCTTCTTTGCAAGTCGAGCTCAAGCTGGTAGGCTCAGCTAAGCCTTCACAGAGGAAATACCTTACTTCACAGTATCTTTCTAATGTTTTTTTAATTATAGCTTTCATCTATTAGCCTCTCAAGTTATGTGAAAAACCTCCTAAAATAATGGAGCCAAAAAGAAAAAAACCTTAAAAAAAATGGGAAAGATTCTCTACATTAAGTAAAATTATTGTCTTGCTTAGGTTGGCATGACCTGTCCAGGGTGTTTCCGCCTTTCACCCTGTGAGAGCTGGGATAGACTCCAGCATCCCCGCAACCCTAATTATGACAAGAAGCTATGAAAATGAGAGAGAGTCTTGTTTATAAAATCTTTATGTGCACACATCTGTTCTTAAATGATTTTATGTTCAATTCAGTTCAGTTCAATTCAATTTATTCTTGTATAGCGCCTTTCACAACAGAGCTGCCCTAAGGCGCGTTAAATAGTTGTGAGACATAGGTTGTAAGCATGGTCTAAAAACTGAAGGCTAAAAGCTAAAGCCAGATGACTACAGAGGAGAGGAACAAAAACTCCTGTGTGGAGAAAAAAAAACCTCTGAGGGTCCAAGATCGACTGGCTACCCAACCCCCTTAGGTATACTAGCAGTACAAAGAGTTCGTTTGGGTTTGACCCAGGATCGCATGGAGTCCTGAGCTGCTTCCCAGGCTCAGTAGGTCGAGCGCAGCCCCAGGTACCGGTGAGCCGACAGGATCCCTTGATGAGGATCACATCAGATGCACGGCACAGACCAGTTGTTAGTTCAGTACACCCAGGCGAGATGACTCACAGCAAGCACCCCCCGGACATGTGGGGAAAGAAATGGAATGGGGAGGGTCAGCACTGAGCAGGATCCAGTAGTGACAAACACAGAAAGAAAGCAATACAGTGCAATGGCATGTACAGCAGCACAAGCGACATTAGTAATGGTTCACTATGGTGATTGGTGCGGGTTAGCTAAACTAAAATTTAAAAAGTTAAATTTAAAATTATGTTAAATTTCATGTGTAACCAGCAATTAAAATTATGTGAATTTGACTACAATCTGTGCAGAACATAAATTCCAACCTGATGTGCAAATGGTAGTTTGAGTGTGCTAAATGCATTAGACTAAGAAAAACAAATTAAATCAATGGTCAACAAATGTTGAGAACATAACTGAACACCAAATTAAGAATGACAGTGTAGTGTGTCTCATAAAATGTGTGGTTTTATGAAGCAAAACACTGGTAACACTTTATGAAATCTTCAATGCTGCCTTTGAAACTGAAATATATGTTATTTTACTTCAGTTCCGATTGGATGCCCTATGTTATGCTTTATTCAAAAGGTTCCCAGGGGTGAAACAATGAAAGAGTACGAATTAGAATGGGTGTGGCTGAGCTACTCTAGGCTGAATTGGTAAAAGTGAAAGCACTGAATTCATAATGGGCTATATGGTGTTTAAATTTTACATCAAACTTTTTTAATTTGGAAAAGTAATGAAAATTAAGTCAGATTCATTCACCTTTCATTCAACTTTGTATGAACTGTTATTTTGAGTGTGATGAATGGTGTGTGAAGTGTGGTGACACCCTACCATTGTGGCTTCGAAGAGTCAGTCTACCAGGACCATGCTATTGATTAATTTTTCTGGCACAGTCTACATGGATTACATGGGTTAAATGCATATGAAAAAGTCTGTGAAGTTACCTCTGTCTGCTTTGGTTAGATGGCTGCCACAAGGTCCAAATGTTTTTGTTTTTTTCATAAAACTCACTAAACTCTCAACTAAACTAAAAGTCAGAACAAATAATTTGGTTGTAAATCAGAATCTTTCTGATGGATTTTTCTTGAAGTACAGTAAAACATGTTCTATATCATGCTGGGTACAGGAGATGTCGGTACCTTTTATCTTTGCCTGGTTGCCATAGTGGCTGTGTGAAGTGACTTAGCCCCCCAAGGGATAGGTGATGTCATGGGAAGTTTGTCAGTGGACACGCACACATTCATAGCTTGAAGACAATTTTGTATTACAGCACATAAAGTGTAAGGTGTAATCTATTGGCAGAGAGAACCATCTGGGCCCTCAGACCTTTAGATTTCTGGGAACTAAATAAACTCTTCCATTAAAATTCTTCAAATGCCTAGTATATTTTTTGACTATGGTATCTAGTGATATTACAAATATCTCGTTAGTCATCAAGAGGAGCTATAGTTATAAACTAAGTTACAAAACATAAGTTCAGTAGAGTAAAATAAAAAGGGAAGGACTCAATAACCATTCCAGACCATGTTGGATTAATTTTTCAGCAATAGTCTACATGGACGGCATGGTTAAAATGCAATGGGTGCGACAATTTCCGTGTGAAGAATCTCGCCTTGTAACGGTATGGGTGCTGGAGGAATTTAGTAGAGCCAGGAGTTCCTGAACATTGCTCTTGCTTTGTAAATATAGATAATAAGCTGCAAGGACTGCAGTTTCTAACCCAAACCAAGGAACTGCAACTACACCCAAGTTACCTAGATTAATAAATGTTACCAAACCACCATTCCTGCAGTAGGCTTTAGCCTAACCAACAGCCGCCGCCTGTTCTGACCACTGGCCAGCTGTCAGCCCCAATGAAGCACACCTGTGCCTTCATGAGCTCAGGTGTGCTTCAGTCAGCATGACTTCATCGTGCCCAAAACACACCTCACCCGTGACAGGCCTTGAGGAAGGCCACGTTAAAATGATCAAAAAAGCCTTTGTAATAGTTGACAGCTGAAATGACGGCAAAGGTTAATGAACGTTTATGAAAGTTTCACTTTTTACTTTTTACTTTTAAGTTGCAGATTAAGTTGAAAAAACTGACCAATCTGGGGTACCTGAGGATCAGTCATTATTCAATAGGTGTCAGTGTCTGATGGACAAGAACAAATTAACTTTAGTTCTGAATTGAGCATTGTGGTGCTACAAGGTGTGGTTGATGCTATGATTATAAGAACTTCACACCCACAGTCCCTCATGTCATTTATACTTTGCTCAGAGGTCGTGGTAAGGTTGCTGATATAAACTGTAATAAAATGTAACATGGAAGGAATTGTGTAAGCTATAAGTGGCTCACATGAGTTTGAACCTCAGAGATGCCCTATCTCTACCCAACTGAACGACCACGAAGATAAGTGCCAGCCGGGATTGTGTGATGAATTGAGTACCAGTGAAAAAATTGTAAGGGCGCACTGTTTTACAAAAAACATCAATACAAAACTTCAGGTGGGGCAGCGGTGGCCTAGTGGTTAGGGCGTTGGCTGCATGAACAGAGGATCAGGGGTTTGAATCCCTTCCCAATACGTTGCCCTGAGGTACCCTTGAGCAAGGTGCCGTCTCCCATCACGCTTCCTCCCTGCAATGGGCCAGTGACCTGTCCAGGGTGTGTCCTTCACCCTGTGTGAGCTGGGATGACCCACACTCTCAGGACCCTGCCAGCTATCAATAGCTGCCCCCTGCATCAGTGTGTATGGGTGAAAAGCAAAGGTTGAATTTTGTTTTGGCTCACTGTGTGCTGGGCTGCATCATAATGACAAAAAATACTCACTTTCACTATAATTTCTTGAAGTTGCTGCCAGCAGCCAGTCTTCCAATCAATGCACACTCAATTCATCACTCAGAACACCAGTGTATATACACACGATTAAACTCCCTTGCAGGTATCCTTCATCTCGTGCTGCACTCATAAACCTATAGCAGGAGAAGGAAGTGAGGTTATGAGGCGAATGCCATCTGGCACAGTTCTGAGCCAGCTGTGCAAACAGGTGTCGTGATGTCAGAAGTCACAGGGGATTGTGGGGTAGACTGGTACAGACAGACTTTGATGTTGGTTTTCATGGTAATCCTGAGAGAGGGTTTGGAAATGGAGATGCATGATGAGGCTCAGAAGTGAGCCAAACATTCAAAGCTGGTTACAGTCTACAATGCATAAACATTAAATCATCACCTCCAAGAAGTAATCACAGATCAACTTCATAAAAGGGAAAATGTTGAAGAAGACGATGGACACAGTAAGCTAGCGATGGCATGTGAGGGTTTACTTACATTTGTAGCAGCCTTTGAGCTGATTCAACTGAAACTAAACTGCTTTACTGGCAGAAAGAATGCTGTTGCCAGAAGCAGAAGAGGCGTACCGCCCATGTGTGCAAAATATGACTGGGACACTTTGTGAGAACCCCAATAAGGCCTCCTGGCTCTCAGCTGGAGGAGTTTTCCAAGCAATAGTGGGAGTGGGGGCGTTGGGAAAGTGAAACAGTTAGAAAGTCATCTACGATCTGCTCCAGCAGACTGCTGGGGAGGATTTGGCGCTGGGTTCACTGCTAAATGTTGCAGGTGCAGAGCCACCCATTCTACACTTTTATCCACATCTCAGCCTGGGGGAAAAAAATTTAAGAAAACATTTTCCAGGTAACCCCCCAGGGTGTCCAATGTGCCAAGTCATAGCAGTCAACGCACTGTGGATCAAACAAAAAGAGAAACTTAAGATAGAGTAGGAGGGAAATAATTGAATAAAGATGTAAAGAAAGGCTAAAGCAAAGGTGCTTTGTGTAATGCAAGTAGACTTTCAACTCATATTCTTTACCTTCTTACCATTGTTTTGTCCTCCTACTTACATCCTAGCTAATGCTTTTAATAGATGGACTTAAATACTATTTCAGTTGGCGTGTCATTTCTGTAACTTTCATTAATGAATAAACTAAGCAATGGGAAATTAATTCTACCACTCAACTATCATTAAATCAATTTTATCATTCAGTAGCACAAAAACTGAATGTGTAAGTGCAAGGCTCGTAGTTAAATAAACAAAACAGTTTAAATTGGTCACAATTTATTTGTACAAATCTTTTAACCACTGCAAAAATGTTATTTTTAAATAGCAACAATAATAATATTAATAATAATATGCATAATATGTTATTATTAGAAATTTAATTACCTGACATTTCAAAGAAATTAACTTACCTTTAAAAAAATTGCTTACAAATTAATAAAGAAATTACAATATTGTTTACTGTTGAGTGTAGATTTGGTTAAGGCCACAGAGTTTGGAGTGATTCAGATTTTGTTTGTCTTGATATTATATTCAGGGATGGATAAAACTGATGTGAACATAATGGATAATGCATAATATATATATATATATATATATATATATATATATCTAGATGACCTGAGGACTGAGGATACTTTATAGATATTTATTTCATCACTTCATATATATATATAAATATATATGAGTGAACAAAAGAAGAATCTAAATCAAATCAATATTTGGTGTTCTAACTTTTGCCTTCAAACCAGTATCAGTTCTTATAGGTATACTTACACAAAGTCAGGATTTTGTAGGATTATAGTCAGGAGTATGATCAACCAATTTTACTAAACAGGTGCTAATGATTATCAACGTTACACGTAGGTTGGAACACAGTCATGCTTGGAACAACTCATTAGAACAGAGCATGCTTCTCAAAACTGTGTGTGCAAGTGTACCTAGAAGCACTGATACTTTAGAAGGCAAAGGGTAATACACCAAATATTGATTTTATTTAGATTTCTATTTTGTTCATTCACTGCATTTTGTTGATTGATGAAAATAAATGATTAACACTTCCATTGTTGAAAGCATTCTTTGTTTACAGCAATTTTTCACACCTGCCTAAAACTTTTGCACACAGTACTGTATAAGTAAATAAATAAATATATATATAAATATATTATAGTTAAATTAAAACTGAAGTAAACATAATGGATAATGGATATATATATATATATATATATATATATGTTATATATTATATATATATATAGGGTATATATTATATATATATATTATCCATTATCCATTATCCATTATGTTTACTTCAGTTTAATCCATCCATCCGTGAACATTGCAAGAAATTGATTTGCAATACGCATTTTATTATTTTATTGCTCAAATGCAAAAATCCTGCTTGATTTTTATTTATTTAGTTTTTTTCATTGTACGAAAATGGCTACTTAAGTAATAAGAGAAAACAAAATATCCAAATGAAGCAAAACCTGATGTAACATCCATCCATCCATCCATCTTCTTCCGCTTATCCAAGGTCGGGTCTCGGGCAGCAGCTCAGCAGAATGCCTGACTTCCTCTCCCCCGCCACTTCTTCCAGCTCCTCCTGGCAGATCTCAGCATGCTCCTGAACAGGCCAGCCGAGAGACATAGTCTCTCCAGCGTGTCCTGGGTCTTCCCGGGTCTCGCTCGCAAGGCCCGAACACCCCACCAGGAGGCTTCCCAGTGCAGGGGCATCCGACTAGGCGCCGAGCCACCTCATCTGGCTCACTCAAGACGGACCGGCCACAGAGCCCGCACACCATGCGCAGCGCTGCCCCGATCCACCTGTCGATCTCCCCACTCCATTCTACCCTCACTCGTGAACAAGATTCCGAGATACTTAAACTCCTCCACTTGGGGCAGGGTCTCACTCCCAACCCTGAGAGGGCACTCCACCCTTTTCCGACTGAGGACCATGGCGAGATACTGAGGTGCTGATTCTCATCCCAGCCGCTTCACACTCGGCTGAAAACCGATCCAGTGAGAGCTGAAGGTCGCAGCCTGATGAGCCCAACAGGACAACGTCATCTGCAAAAAGCAGTGACCCAATCCTGAGCCCACCAAACCGGACCTCAATGCCCTGGCTGCGCCTAGAAATCCAGTCCATAAAAATTATGAATAGGATCGGTGACAAAGTGCAGCCCTGGCGGAGTCCAACTCTTACCGGAAACAGGTCCGGATTTCTACTGGCCGGAAATGAGGTGGAGCTTGAAGCTCGCCCTGACAGGGGACTGCCAGACATTCCCAGCAGACCGTCACAATACGTTTGAGCCTACCAGGCCTAACCAGCATCCTCCCCCACCAACAAAGCCAACTCACCATCAGGTGATGATCAGATGACAGCTCCGCCCCTCTCTTCACCCAAGTGTCCAAGAAATGTGGCCGTAAGTCCTACTCCATTACCCACTCACAAAGTCTAGGTGTCCTGGTGCCAGGTGCACATGTGGACATCCTTATGCCTGAACATGGTGTTTGTTATGGACAATCTGTGACGAGCACAAAAGTCCAAAAAGAAAACATCACTCTGGTTCAGATCGGTGGGGCCATTCCTCCCAATCACGCCCTTCCAGGTCTCACTGTCATTACCCACGTGAGCATTGAAGTCCCCCAGCAGAACTATGGGGTCCCCAGGAGGGCTCAGCGCCTCAGAGACCTGCAGCGGTGGCAGTCCAGACTGCTGCCTACGACAAGAGACAATACTAAGGACCCCGCCCCCAACCTGGAAGGCAAATCCACCTCTCATCCACTGAGTAAACTCCCAATGTACTGGCCCAGAGCTGAGGGCACAAGTGGCGTCACACCTGCCTGGGCGCTCTCACCGGGCGGTACCCCAGAGTAGAAGAGAGTCCAGCCCCTCTCAAGGAGACTGGTTCCAGAGTCCAAGCTGTGCGTCGAGGTGAGTCCAACTATATCTAGCCGGAATTTCTCAACCTCACGCACTAGCTCAGGCTCCTTCCCCACCAGAGAGGTGACATTCCACGTCCCTAGAGCCAGCTTCTGCAGCCGAGATCAGACCGCCAAGGCCCACGCTCTTCGCCACCGCTTCAGCTCACACTGCATCCGAATTCTCGCCCCTCCTGTGAGGTGGTAGGGCCCAAGGGAAGGGGGACCCACGTTGTCTCTTCGGGCTGTGCCTGGCCAGGCCCCATGGGTGAAGGCCCAACCACCAGGCCATACACTCCTGGACCTCTTGGTTCCACCACCAGGTTTCCTTATCCTGCTTCTTCCTTCCAGATGTCACACCAAGTACATTTCTAGCCATTTGCCTTATCACTTCTGTAGCAGTTTCCCAGCACTCTGGTAGCTGTTCAATGCCTCCCAGTGCCCGTGTTAACTCCTGCCTGAATTCCACTTTGCAGACCTCCTCCTTCAGTTTCCATCACTTGATCCTCGACTCTGCCCTCACTTTCCTCCTCTTCTTAACCTCCAAGGTCATCCTACAGACCACCATCCATGCCATTTAGCCACACTTCCCGTCACTACTCCCTGTCACTACTGCAGTTCTGTCAATATCTTCAGACTGACCCTCCTGCAAAGAATATAATCCACTCCATGAGCATCTTCCTCCACTCTTATACGTCACCCTGTGCTCCTCCTCTTCTTAAAATACATTAACTATAGCCATTTCCATCCTTTTGCAAAAATCTACAACCATCTGACTTCAGCATTCCCTCTGCCTTGACACCATGCCTACCCATCACCTCCTCATCACCTCTGTTCCCTCCACCAACATGACTATTAAAATCTGCACCAGTCATTACTCTCTCTCCCTTGGGTACACTCTCTATCACTTCATCTAACTCACTCCAGAATTTTTCTTTCTCTTCATCTCACAACCAAATTTGTGGAGCACTAACAACATTCATTATCACACCTTCAACTTCCAGCTTCAAACTCATCACTCTCTCTCTGACACCCTCTTCACCTCCAAAACACTGTTCACATACTCTTCCTTCAGGATAACACCTACCCCATTCCTCCTTCCATCCACATCATGGTAAAATAATTTAAACCCTCCTCCAATACACCTGGCCTTACTACCCTTCCATCTAGTCTCTTGCACACACAAAATGTCAACCTTCCTTCTCTCCATCATATCAGCTAATTCTCTACCTTTACCAATCATGCTGCCAACATTCAAAGTTCCTACCCTCACTTCCACTCTGCCTCCCTTCTTTCTCTCTTTCTCCATCTGGACATGTCTTCCTCCTCTTCTTCTTCTCTTCTTCTTCTCCTTTGGCCAACAGTAGTTCAATTTCCACCACCACTCTGTAGGCTAAAAGCACTGGTGGCGGCCGTTGTTAACCCGGGCCTCGACCGATCCGGCATGAAGTCTGTTTCATGAACCGTGATATTGATTTGGCAAAGTTTTTGCACCAATGCTGATTTAACCTCCCCATTTACCTAGGCTTCTGGGACCACTGGCTTGCATCCCTAGTGGCTGGGTTAAGCACATGCAACCTGGTGAACATGGTGGAAAATGGCAGCTTTTTGTGGATTTGCCATCTTGGCAGATCTTGGAACATGCTCTAACTGTCACGTGTGTTAGGGTTTGGGCACGCTAGAGGGCGCCTCTCTGTCACGTGTGTTGTGTTTTTTTTTGGGCACGCTAGAGGGCGCTCTGGTCACATATAAGGTGTTTATGTCACAGGAGTGTGTTTAGGGTACGTAGAGGGCGCTTGTTTCCTGGACTAAGCACACCTGGAGCCCCCGCGGGTGTGCATCATTGGGGCTGACCTATTTAAGCCCTCGATGAGTCAGAACAGAGCGCGCTCATTAGGTAGGTCAAACTCTATTGGCAAGATCGTGTGGTGGTGTTTGTGTAAACTTTGTGTCTATGACTAGGTATAGGTCGCCTAGTAAGTAGACCACTTTTAGTCTCTAGGGGTTAGGATTGCAGCCCCAGTCATAGGGTTTCATGTGTAGAAACTGCAGTCCCCCGTTCTGTTTCTTGTTTGTTTACTGTGCATATTAAACTTCTCTGTCTGAACTCCTGCCTGGAGTTGACGCTCTTCCGGTACCACTTCATCAAGCAGAATGAGCCGCCAGTACCTGGACATCACGCAGCCATGAGGGCGATCAGAGTGCGTATAGGGCGGTAGCCAGTGCTATCGGCGTCGCTGCAGCTGATAAAGTCTTGGCGACAGGGGCTGACTTCAGACCTCCGCGAAGTATCTGACGGGTGAGGAGGGTGCGACGGACACCAAGGGCCACGGCAGGGGAGCTGAGCGCCGCTCGCGGAAGGCGAGCGCCGGCTGCTCCCACTGATATCATCCCAGATCCCAGCTCATGGATCGGGTTCGGGCGCTTGTCTCCGATGCTGAGCCCATGGCCAGCGACACGCTTATCTCAACCGGGCTGGACCACGTGGTTCGCCGCACGCCGCATGGAAGGCGGCTCGCTGGCGGCTGGCGCAGCAACGCTGAAGCACGAGCGCCAACCACGGGCGCAAGTGCCTCAACGCGGAAGCACGAAGCCAAACGCGCCGCACGCGGGTCAACACGGAGATTCAGCGCCAGAGAGCTTTAGAGCGCCGCGCGCCAGTAACCGCGATCCGCCAGCGGAAAGCGCCGCGGTAGCTGCAGCGGAACACGGCCAGCGCAAATCACCACAAGAGGTTGGTAGCAAACGCGCCTTTCCGTGTTCACAGCGACAGCACGATGCTCACCGCTCCGCAACACGCACAGCACGCACGCCACTGCTCTCGCACCGCGATAGCACGGCGCCCTCAGACCGCACCGCTGACTGCTCCGGCGCCCTCTGGGCCGCACCGCTGACCGTTCAAGGCCCCCACGCCGCAGCATCGCGACTGCACGCATCGCCATCACGCAGCGCTAGGCAACCAGTCCATTAGCGGAGGTGCCGCCACGCTGCAGTTGATAGCGGAACACGGCCAACGCCGACCACCACAAGAGGTTGGTGAAAACGCTCGTTCACAGCGCCAGCACGGCGCCCCCCGCGCTGCCACGGGAAAGCACGGCGCCCACCGCGCCAACGTGACTGCACGGCGTCCACCAAGAGGAATGCAAAGAAGGCCACCCGCAACAAGAGAAGCGAGGCAATGGCAAAGAAGGCAGTTCACTTTGAGAGAGCAGGAGGAGGTGGAGACCACTTCCTGCATCACGCAACCGGGAGGCTTCCACTCACGGAAGTCCTTCGCAACAAGGAAAGCGGCATCATATAGTCGACTCCCAAACCTAGCTCCATGAAGCCATCTGCTACACAGAAAGCAGAGAAGGAGCAGCTCCAGGTTAGTGGCAAGTTTAAAAGGAAAGTTTCGGGTGCAAAGGAGAATTGAACATGAGGCTGCTGTAACCATTCAGGCACAGGTGAGGAAACACATAAACAGAAAGTACTACCTGAAGCTACTGTGGGCAGCCAAGACTGTTCAGCGATATTATAGAGCTAGTAAGAGTATGAGGCAAGAAATGAAGTCTTTGAAGGAGAAAAAAGGGGCTGTTGTTGTTCTACAAGCTGCATTCCGAGGGATGAAGACCAGACAGACTCTGAAACTGAAGCACCAGGCTGCCACGGTTATACAAAGGGCTTACAGGGCACACTGGGCTCGGGCACGATACTCATACATCAAACAGACTGTTGTTGCAATCCAGCTGAGGTATCGTTCCACACGTGAAGCCAGAAAACAGAGAGAGGAGTTTTTGTCATTGCGCTCCGCTGCAATGTTCCTGCAAGCCTGCTTCAGAGGTCAGAGGGTCAGAAGGGCTGTGATCCTGCACCATCAGGCCGCTTACCTGATTCAGGCTGCGTTCAGAAGACACAGGGAGGTAACAAAGTACCAGGCCATAAGAAGGTCAGCCATCTTCATTCAAAG
The DNA here is from genome assembly GCA_017165825.1 of Hepsetus odoe. Lineage (NCBI taxonomy): Eukaryota > Metazoa > Chordata > Actinopteri > Characiformes > Hepsetidae > Hepsetus > Hepsetus odoe. The sequence goes on from CM029386.1 coordinate 7,942,275, forward strand.
ATATTTTAGGTCCTACATCAGGGGCAAAAGCGAACATGAAAGATTTCAGGTGTTGAGAAAGTCAGCGATACGCATCCAGGCAGCTTTTAGAGGTTATTTAGTGCGAAAGAGTGGTAATGCTATCAACAAAGCTGCTGTCGTCATTCAGGCTGTTGGGAGAGCGCACCAGCGGGGGTCTGTCTTCAAGAGGCCACGCTGGGCAACAGGTGGTCGTCAGAGGAGGTTCGGAAGGTGGAGACCGGGACTTCAACAAGGACAGAGGTGTCAAAGGCGTAAACATGCTGCGAAGTGCTTGCAGAAGTCAGTCAGAGAGGAGCCGGTGAGGGATCGGGCCGTGTGGCACAGAGAGGCGAGGACAATCCAGTCCCACCTCGGAGGTGAGCAGATCAGCTGCAGTAATGTTCGGTTTGCTGAACAGGAGGAGTTGCTGATGGGACTCTACCATCAGCTGACCGAGGGAACCGCCATGCCACAGGTGAACGCCACGGTCTCGAAGGACCGGAGGAAGGAAAAAGAGGAGACTTTGGCTCAAGTAAAAGGTGAGCGTCACGGAAGGAACAGCCAGTTCAGAGAGGGCAGAGAGGTCCTTCGATTCAAGATACACGCTGTGAGGGTTTCCCAAAGAAAGGGACTGGGGAGAAGACAGGAACAGAGAAACCAGATCGTAGGCCGGATAACACGGAGAGTTGAGACTCCAACCACTCAGGAGAAGCTGGAGGCTAAAATAGCCACAATGGAGGGGCAATTGCATCAGTGCAGGACAGAACTGAGACAGGTGCAGGACCACAACATCGCTCTGCAGGCTGACCTGAGAGAGGCCCGTTATGAGGCCAGCAAGCTCACCGAGCTAGAAAACCAGGTCAGAGGTATGGAAGGTAAATTGGCCCTCATCGAATCTCTACTCTCTTCTCCGACACCAGTGCCTGCTGGAACCCAGAGAGCCAAAGCTGAAACAGAGCAGCCGGAGAACAGTCCAGCGGAGAAACGGGTAACGAATGCAGAAAGGGAGCAGCTGCCTTCAGGCCCCCTAGCATCGGCTCGCCCCCGCAACTCAGCAAACCCAGAACAAGGTGACGTTTGGAGGAAGCCACGGGGAACTCCTCAACGTGAAACCAGAAGCTGGGACACTGCGTCGCCGGGCCCCAAGCGACCAGGAAGTATGACCCAGACAAGGAAAAGGGCAAAAGACACCAGCACGAATTAGTTCAGGGAGACGGACCAGAACTTCGGCGCCAGAGATTCGGGGAGAAGCGACGCGCGGAACCCGACTGACAGGGGTTGTAAGCAGAGCTTAGACTCATTGAAAAAGACTTCCTCTGTAAACCCTGTAACGTCTCTGTGTAGCTCCCTTTCAGGTCCTGTCGAGTCCAGGGGTTCCATGGAGTCAGGGAAAGCCTCCAAGGACGTCAAAGCCAAGGTCAGGCACCGGTCAAAAAGGTGGACGGAACTGCTGGGATTCCCCTCACCACCACCAGCTACCCGACACAACTGGTCGGAGGTCCTTTGATGGTTTTTTTTTGTTTTCTATGGACCCGACCGTGTGTCCCAACTAGGGACTTTTGTGTTGTTGTTTGTGCCTCCCCCCTGAGGTTCGGCTGCGTTCGGGCACTTCGGGAGCCGCGCCCTTGGGGGGGGGGTTCTGTCACGTGTGTTAGGGTTTGGGCACGCTAGAGGGCGCTCTCTGTCATGTGTGTTGTGTTTTGGGCACGCTAGAGGGTGCTCTCGGTCACATACAAGGTGTTTATGTCACAGGAGGTGTTTAGGGTACGCTAAAGGGCGCTCTGTTCTCACTAAGGACACCTGAGCCCCTGTGGGCAGGTGTGCATCATTGGGGCTGACTATTTAAGCCCCGATGAGTCAGAACAGAGCGCGGCTCATTAGGTAGGTCAAACCTATTGCGTAATGGGTGGTGTTTGTGTAAACTTTGTGTCTATGACTAGGTATAGGTCGCCTAGTATAGACCACTTAGTCTCTAGGGTTAGACTGCAGTTCCCCAGTCATAGGGTTTCATGTGTAGAACTGCAGTCCCCCGTTCCCTGTTTCTTGTTTGTTTTGTCACTGTGCATAATAAACTTCTGTTCGGAACTCCTGGCTCGGAGCTGACGTCCTTCCGGTACCACACCACCGTTACACTAACCTGATAAAGAGGTTTTCATATGTATCTATGATGTTTTTTGTTGCATGCTAATGCTCATGATACACATTTCATCTCATGAAAAATTATATCAAGGGTGAAATAGTGATCTCTACAAACAAACCACAGGATTCACTAATGGAATGCTAACAGTTGCTTGAGCATGCATGCAAATGCCCCTAAAAAAGTTGGCTTTCAAAGGCCTTTTAGCAGAGGTCAGTTGCATGTTTTCAAAATGTATGATCCTCATTTCTTATTTGCCTGCAGGCATGCTACTTGAGTGGAAAGTATTACAAAATCACTGCAGGAACTTACTAAGAATGAAATACAGTAACTAGCAAAAAAAAAAACTAGACATGCTTTGCCAATAGCCTTTTAGATGCACAAATTAATGTTTCACTTCTTAATGTAAGATGCCAGCATCAGCATCCTGACAGGAAGGATTTGGCTCCATATGTAAAAATAAACCAAGCAGCGTGCAGTTGTGCTGAATAAATGGGAAAGTAACAGTCAGGTGTGTATTTTCAGCGTCCGGTCAGACCACACACCATGTGGACACCAGTAAAAGTTGACAACTGTGATTGCTCTCACTTTCCCTCCATATTTGTGCCTCTTCCTTTAATCCTACCAGTCTAGCTGTATTACAACTGAAACTGTATTACAACTGCATTGGCATTTACCACAGTACATGATCTCTCATCATAGCTTCCAGCTGTATGAGGTAAACAAGCTGACGTTAGGGGGATTTCTCCCATATATAAAGTGTATGTGTGTGTGTGTAGCCTCACTGTCTGTTCATTTTTTTTGAGTGGGATTAAGGCTTTCAGCAGGGTATAAAATTCCACAGTGCATCTACGGAAACGGCTACGCTGGGTTAACAAGTCAACATGCTGATTACTAACACAGCCATAGGAATGAATGAGATCACTGAATACAAAACAAGAAAAATAGGGGTTACTATACATCAGCAGGCTTTACAACTGTGGTGAAGATTTATAGGGCTGTAATGCCTTTACCACAAAACTTCCCTGAACTGCCAAGTTGTTCTCCTTGTTAATCGTAACCCAGAGTGTAAAGAATCCCTTCTTTACAGCAGAGTGACCTTAAAAGCTGATGAAAAGAAGGAAAAGGGATTTGTTCATCTCAGCTGGGAAAGGGGCAAATAAAGTTGAAACGGTCACCAATGACACATAGAGAAGGAAAGCGTGACATTTAACCACAATCTTTGCGGTCAGTGAGACAGACGTCCACCTGCCCATTTCAGATTTCCAGGCACCATAAAAAGACAAGTTGTATTTCAGTCAGAGCAGCACACATGTCCAGACACTGACCAGTGACTGCCATCAGTGAATTGTGAAGTTACAGTAAATGTTAAAAGAAGTGGGCTTGCTTTCATTAGGAGCACAGACTAACTGGTAATGAGGCTGGAACTTTTTTTGTACCATGCTGACTCCTGCAATTTTTTCCCACAGGGATTTTTTCCGGATGTTTTTCATATGATGGTCAGAGTTCGAACCCTTTGCATTGCGCTGGTCTTTTTTTCAGGAGATGAAACATATGTTTATACTTACATATTTATAACTTTAAAATTTAAGATATCGTCTTTAGAAAAGAAGCAATGTTCAACAGACAGAATCATCCAAATTTAACATTATAATAAAAATGCAAAAAAAGTGCAAAAATATTAAGTCTGTGCTTGATTTTGTTTATCTGAGTAGACTTTGCTAGCTCTTTCTGAAAAATACATACAGCAATGTCAAAGTACACTGGTTTCACTTTAAGTCTTATTTTCAAACTGAGCTAAAGCTTTCAGTTTCTGTAGTTTGGACCAACATTCAGAGGGTGCAGAAATTCCAGTGCCTTCTTGTCCAGCGACTGAACTAAAAATGAAGACAAAACTTTGAAAGTGCTTAGGAAATCATGGGAAACTATTCCTCAGCAATGCTTTAAAAATATCTGAAAGTCTTTGGAAGCGAAATATGAAGAAATGAGTGGCTCAAGATTTTTTCATAATAATGTATATAGTAAAGTGCCAGGCTAGTGCTAATAAGACATCATTGGTGACATTAATGCTCAATGGATACACTGAATTACTTGGCACTGTAACGGTGGCGGGGTGCAGGGAGGACGCCAATGCTGAGCCAGGAGTTTGAAACGTAACTTTATTAACTATATTTACAAAAACAAGAAACTAGGACTGCAGTCTTAACTAAAACAAGGGACTGCAGCCTAAACCAAGATACCAGATACCCAAACACAAAACCACCACAGTGTGTAGGCAGAGCCTAACAAATGAGCCGCGCTCTGTTCTGACTCATCGGGGCTTAAATAGTCAGCCCCAATGAAACACACCTGTGCCTTCATTAGCTCAGGTGTGTTCAGTCAGAACAGAGCGCCCTCTATCGTGCACAAAACACCTGATCCGTGACAGGCACATTGGACAGTCAGTGAAAGGGAACAGTCTTTGTGCTTGACATCATAGGGAGACAACTGAAAACCAGTAGATTGATAGAAGAGGATTAGTAGAGTATCTTCAGCATAGCAGTTGTTGAAAAGCCATGAGAGGATGTTACACCAAACACAGAAAGCAAGTGTGAAAAGAAAAGAGAATAGGACCAAACATTAAGTCTTGTAGCACACCAATAGAGTCCTACCAAGAAGGACAATATTTAAAAGACCTACTATATTTAAAAGTGTATAAACACTGTTTTCATTCATGTAAAACTAGTTTGGTTTCAGGTGCATTTAAAAAGTACTTCTATTAAGATGCTAACTAAGAGCATACTTTCACTACACAAATTACCCAAATCTTTGGAATTAGAAAACTGCACTTTTTCCAATGGCTATTGGTCTAGTACCGATGGTTCATGTTTTATGACTTTGGTTACCTGCTCAAAATGAGTACCAAGAGAATCTAATAGTGAAAGCGATTCTATTCTTGTCATTGTGAAACACAGCACAAAATACAGTGAACGACAATGAACTTACACATTGATCACTGCATTGACTACATAGGATTTAAATAGCATTCTGGGAAATTAGTGTCCCTCTTAAAATATCCACTCATTTCAGCCGCTTCATAGGTCATTGTGTTTTGAAATGAAAATGCGCCGTGCTGAAACTTGGTGCAGCATTGACTTTGAATAATGGTGACTAGTAAACTGGGAAATGACTCTGGGAAACTGGGAAAACCAAAAGGTGGATACATTGGAGATATTTTTGTTAAGTTTGTTAAGTCTAACAATAGAGATGCAGGATTATTAGCACATAATGAAACTGGCTTGGCTCATTTCAGAACTAAGCTGTGCTATTCCAATATGAGCTTATGAAAAACGTGTATTAGATAGTGAGTGATGCAACAGGCATAAGTCACCAGTAAAACATGTTCACTTTCAGGAGAGCAGAAAAACGATGCCTGTCATTATTCTTAAGCAATAAGTAAACAGACTTTTGGTGGAGCCCAGAACGGAGAGTCTGTCTTTTTTTCTACGTTTGTCCTCCCACACACCCCCTGGAAGGGTTCAGTCAGTCTCAGTGGAAAGACACATTCTTTGGTATGATATGAAAAAAATTACATTCTTGAAAAGGGCAGCAAAAAGTAGCCATTGGTTTAGTATTAATTATTAGTATTTTGTTATATTTTAATATTTTTGTTGTAATTATATGTTGTGGCATGATTTGTTGCAAAGTTTTTTATGTTCTTTTTATTGTTGCCATGGTTGAGAAGTTTGTTGCAGTTGCCCATCTAAGGATCTCTACACAGTGGAGGTTCTACCTAGACTTTAATGTAATGCATACATGCATGTGTTGTAACTTATCTGAGAAAAAAATTAACTGTATGATTTTGTTTGCATGATTCCATTTTCATTTTGTTTGGTCCTCTGCATCTTCCCCTTTTACACCAACCACTGACATGTCTTCTCTCACCACATCCAAATACCTTCTCTATAGCCTTCCTCTTCTCCTTTTTCATTGGAGCTCCATCCAGAGACTGGCCCTCCTGAAAAGAATATAATCCACCTGTGTGTATCTTCCTCTACCCTTCTATGTCATCATGTGGGCATCTGGGGCAGCGGTGGCCTAGTGGTTAGGGAGTTGGCCCCACATCGGAAGATTGTGGGTTTGATTCCCACCCATGTGGGTTGCCCTGAGGTACCCTTGAGCAAGGTACCGTCCCCATCACTGCTTCCCGGGCGCTTTCAATAGCTGCCCACTGCTGCACGTGTGTGTATGGGTTAAATGCAGAGGTCCAATTTCGTTGTGGTTCATGTGTGCTGTGCCGTGACCTCGCAATGACAAGGGTTGTCACTTTCACTTTTTTCATGTGCCTTCCTGTTCTCAAAATAAGTTTTCACTAGACACTTCCATCCTTTAGCAAAATCCACTACTATCTGACCTTCTGCTTTCCTCTCCTTGATACCAAACCTACCCATCACCAGCTCATTACTTCTGTTCTGACACCCTTTCCTCCTTCACTATGGTAAAACTAAAAAAAAAAAAAATTCTTTTTGATTTGAGTAGTATGTGATCTGTTTTTAAAGATTTAGGAAAAGGTCCATTTAGTTTTAGGTCTTTTTGGCATTATAACCATTTGTGTAGGACTGCAGCAACTGCAGCTGTATGCATGCACTTTTATTTCATGTGTATTTTTATAATGACCTGTACAAAATCTGTACCTGTGTCTACTCTACAAATGACATTTACTGATGCATTTCTCACATGGTTTCATCATGACAAGAAACACCAAAGAAACTATTTGAGTTTTTTCTACATATTGACATCTAAATGGATCCTGTGTAGCCATTTAGCAATTAACTGGGGTGTTTTTCACCAAGCCAAAAGAATGTCTGTGAATGGATATTCAGTGTTTATCACAGGGTAAAAGTGTTGTGCTGCCTTGCACAGGAAACAGCTGCAGTAAGCAGACCATGGTGGGCAGCAGAAAAAATTGTATTCAATAATAAAAGTGCACCAGCCATGAACTGCACATTCACTGACTGCAGTTTTTATTAATTTATATTTATATTATATATATAATTTGTATAATTGTATAAAAATATTGAAGGTTTAGTGGTTCATGGTCATATGCACTAAACTCACCCAATTACAACTCCTATACCACAGTCCATTAATAATTGGCTTTGATGATTATTAATGAGTTTAAAAGGTAATATAGATTTACCTTCTAGTTATCGTGCCAATCTTTTTTAGTGGTAATCATTGAAGACATGAGCAGCAATGTAATCACCCCATTAAATCTGACTTATGAAACTGTTTGGATTGTCTGAGTGGGTTGGTTTTTTTTTCGATAAAGAATTCTCTCTGTCACTCTATCAACTGTTTCTTAAATGTGTAACTTGAGAAGAAAAAGAATGAAATATCTAATGAGCCAATGTTTGTTATTTTTTTTAAAGGACTGCTAATTTTTAATTTTTTTTTATTTTTAGCTAATTTTGAATGCTTCAGTTACAAGGTATTTTCAGGCATGAATCATACTGTTAGTTCAGTCGCCTTGATTAATCCGGTGTTGCATAATTATAAAGATGCGTGTAAATGTGAAAAGAAATTTCTATTTCATTGTCTTCCTGGACTACAAAATAATGTTGCCATTGCCAATTATCAGCTATCTGGAAAACAATAGTATTAGTTAACAGGTCATCATATTGAACAATTCCATACCTTCCATTGGAATAAATTAGTACTGATGGCAGTCATTCTTTGGGGGAAGTAGCCTCTTCAGTCAGGCTTGTTGTGATCCACTGGTTCATGTTCATGCTGAACACCCTATTAGATTAGAAAATGTAACATTGACTTTGGAAATCTGGCATTGACTGTATTTGTGTGTTACTTTGTTTTTTGGACCTTGAAAAATAATGTTTTATAAATTGACATTCATTTTTGTATTTAACTCACAGTATGCCATTATCACATCCACTGACATGTCTTTTAAAAGTATAAAACACTAAAACATAGTTTTGCTAATCCAACTGTATATCAAGCAATTCAGCAACAATAGGTTCCACCAGTTTCTTCCGAGTGATCCAGCAGCTGAAGAAAGAAGGGTGGGGGGTAAAAAAGCACAATGTTTTTCACAAGCTGACCTCATCTTGGCTAATGAGAAGCACATGGCCGGGGTCCTTACCACCACCAGGCTCATGAGTACAGTTTGCTATGCTGTCACATTCTCTCTCTTTATGCAGACTGGGTCAGTGGGCCAAAGAAACACCCCTTACCCCGACTTCTTCACCTCAGTTTGTTTATGCCATCTATCAGTGTAAAAACAAAGCTCTGTGTTGATGTTGAAATACAAAATATGTAAATTCTCACTGTTGACTACCACAGCCACAAAGGGAGGTTGACAAGAAGTTGACAAAGACATGTTCAAACAACATTTGTTTGAAAGTAGTCAAGATTTTAGGGTCATACGTTCTTCTCCTGGTCTATAATTCATTCCATACAACTCTATATACTATAGATGTATACAAATTAATGATTAATAGATCAATACATAGATAATAGATCAATACATAGATGTATAGATATTTGTGGATATTACCTTTTTCCTTGCATCACACATGGATCATTGAAGGAAGGATGAAAGACCAACGTTTGGATCTCTGTCTTTCCATCTATATCATGCATGGAAGCATAGGTGTCCATACAGGTGTATTTATCCATCCATCCATCCATCTGTTGGTCTATAACTGATTAATATTCAGATAGGCCAATGAAGGTAATGATAGATCAACTTTATTTTCCATATGGACTAGAAACAATCATGCAGTAAGCCATAAATGGAAATTTCATTAACAATCCACACAATATTCTTTGGGAGCCAAAAGTGTAACTGTGTTTAATATGAGGTTAAAAGAAATCTGAAACCATAAAATTATGAAAAAATTATGAAAAAGTTCCAGGTTACAGTTTGAAAGGCTGAAACAGAATTGCACTGCCTTATTATTTTACAAGTGTATTACTGTAATGTCAGACTTTGCAGTGGTAAATAGGCAAATCATACTTTGATGTTGTTTTATGCTAATGAAGCATAATTTAAATTAACTTAAAATCTTCTTCTACTTTTTCTGCTCCTGTTGGCTGCTCCTGTTTAGGGGTCACCACAGCGGATCAATCGTCTACATTTCTTCCGGTCCTCTGCATCTTCCTGCTTCAAACCAACCACCTGCTCTCTCACCACATCCATAAACCTCCTCTTTGATCTTTCTCCTTTCCTCTTTCCTGGCAGCTCCATCTTCAACATCCTCCTCCCAATATAATCCTCATCTCTCCTCTGGACATGTCCAGACCAACGCAACCTTGCTTCTCTAACTTTCTACACTCACTGTTACTCTGAACTGCTGATCACAAGCATTTAAACTCCTACACCTTTGTCACCTCTACTCCCTGCATCCTTACCACTACACTTTCCTTCCATTTATTCACATTCATGTATTCTGTCTTTGCACTACTCACTTTCATTCCTCTCCTCTCTAGAGCAGATCTCCATCTCTCAAGGTCCTCCTGTACAACATTATTAGTTGTAATACCATGGGACAAGCAATGCTGCTGTGTGCAATTTACAATTACAAGCCTGGTAACTCTTGCTAAGAGATGCTTAGATGTTCACATCATTTTTGCATGTTTGCAGGCATGCCCTACTCAGGCCTATGTTAAAAGTTTGTGTTCATTTTTACCCCACATTAAGATATTCCCTGCTCGCTCAGTTGTGTATGACAATGCACAAGTCCACAACAAGTCCAGCTGCCCTAACCATTGTGAGAAAAAGAACAGAAATGATCCAAAATGACCTGAAATAAATGTACATTAAAATGCATTTTAAAGATGTGATGTGTAGCACCAACATGTACCTACTAGTAAAAGTTAACGAGTTAGTAATGTGCTACATTATTAGTACTGCTCATGCTCGGTACATGACTTTCAGGCTAGGAAGTTTTAATGTTTGCAGCATGACTTTTTTCTTTTTTTTTTTTTTTTTTAGATTGCTTAGTGCAATATGTCTGCATATGGTAATAATAAAGCAGTACAGGTGAAGCCATGCAGATGGCTTATGTTTGTGCCTCAACTGTCTCAAAGGTTTGGGGCAATGTTGGTGTACTGTTTAGAGACATGGCACCATAACTGGAAGGGTGTGGGTTTGTCTCCAGCAGGTCAACCAGCAGGTTGCCCGCAGGTACCTTTGAGCATATTCCCCAACTATGGTCCCTGGGCACTTGATGTATGGCTGCCCCCCTGCACTGCAGAGTGTGTTAAAAGCAAATTATAATTTTGTTGTGTTTCACTGTGTGTTGTGCTGTGTAGTCACAATGACAAATAGTCTCTTCCATTTCACTTCAGTGTATGCATCAATTAGCAGTCCTCTAATTTAAATACAGCCTTTACATGGCTTTTAAATCAAATTGTTAAGCATTTTCAGATTGGTCATACTGACAAGTTATTTTTGCTGTATAAAAAACACACAAATATAAAAATACTTGATGAAACTCTTTTTGCCACATTTTCATTATTGCTGTAATGCATGGCACACTTGAGGAACGAGAGAATGCATGGGTCTAAGGCTTACTGCCACTGCAGCAACATCTGCAAGCTAGATCTCATCAGATTTATATCCACATGTGGAAGAATGGTCTTTACCGTGTCTTTTGCCTGGCCACAAGCACAAAAGACAACAAACAACACTACTATTAATGTTGGTTCTGCTTTACAATAAGTTTGCTAATTTTAGATTTTGATTGGATGTCCGATTTAGTTCACATGAGAACAATGCTGACTCAGCATGACTGTGACTTTGATCAGTGACAGCAGTTTAGACCAAAAAATGACTTAAAAGGTTTTGGCCATCATTCATTTAACATGAATGATGCAGATGCAGAAGAAAATGCAGATGTTAGTACAGCTGGGATATAAAGGTTATATTCACACAAACTGCCCCATAATTTATTGGCCAATGAGAAAGGTGCAGCTGTGCTTGAAGAGAGTATTGAAAGAAAGGTAAGGCATAGAAAAGGTGGAGGATATATGCATAAGTTTCTACTATATGAAAATTACTGTGCAGGCAGAAGTGACTGCAGAATATTTCAATACACTCATGGCTAAAAATGTGCCTAGTTTTTATGTGTTGGGTTTTGTGGAAAAGTTTCATAAAACATTTTATCATTTTTTAAGATAAAGTAAGAACAAACACACTTGAAATGTTTTTCCTTTATGGTTTGCTTGTCTAATGATTTTTAGTAAAACATCATATTTAATTTTAGATTAGTGTTTTATGTATTTTATATTTTCCTAAATATTTTGATATTTATATGTTAACTTCAGCACACAAGTACCCGTGCAGAAATATGTCCTATGTAGAGGATGTGTACTTATTTTCCCTTTGAAATTCAACACGTCACAAAACCAGGGGCGCTGGCAACTGTGCCGTCCAAAATTAAACTGAGTGAATGAGTTTACTCTTTCATTATCAAGAGGTTCAGCTTGACTTATCAAGCACAGCATCATATCCTGGAAGGCCTTTACTTGTTTAGTTCTTCATTATTTTTAGCTCTCTTGGCTTTGCAACACAAATTTAATCCTGTGATTATCACACAACTGTGGAAGTCACATGCAATCCTTGCCATTGATATAGACTTCCCTTTCTGATTACTCATCTTTTCTAGGAAATGGCACCCATTTTTGGCGTCAAGAACGAAGGTGCAAACATTTCATGGTGGACGAGTGCAGGAATGGAGGCATTTAGCATTTATGCAAAAACAGGCCACAAATAAGGTCTCTGCTTGTCATTTGGTCATGTTGTTGTTTAGCTTCAGCTGTAGACAAACTGTCTGCTCTCCAGGGGAAAAAGAACCTTGGCTGAATTTCAGTGTTCATGACTAAACCTGGAGGAGGACAGTACTGGTTTGGATAATATATGAAAGACTTTAGGACAACAGCAGCTCTTCAGGCTCTGCTAAGGACCAAAGAAAACACATGGGAAAACTTTAGACACATATTTTTTTTCACATATTTTTGCCTAGTAGGTCAAATAGTAATAACACTCTTCTAGGAAAACCCAAGAAGACATTTGAACATACTGATAAAGAACTTGGCTTTGGAGACTGCAACAACAGCCACCTTGAAAATACTGCAGCCAGACAGAAATCCCCTTATGTATATAAACTACAATTTATGGTTTTGGAAGAATGTGAAACTTACTCTGGCCCACAACCAAGCTGATTTTTTTTTTGTGTCTGTAAAAGTAGTCAAAGCTCAAAATTGGTTATGCGAACTTAATGTTTAAGCTGATGCTCAAAAAAGTCATTGGCCATTCTAAGGCTTACAAATACTCTAAAGTTCCTTTTTTATTTGCTTGGCAAGTTATAGTAATTGTAGGTGTGAATATAATATATGCTAGCGATCTAATGTAAATAGATATTGTGTTTGAAAAATGCATTTGAAACCAATTTAGTCAGACTCGGATATTGCAAATGGACAAAAAGTTTTCCAGGTTATTTGTTTTTGGGGGGGTTTAAACCATTTTTCACCTAGACAGATTGTTTTCTGTCCTAGTTGCAAGCGAGGTTTCACACCTTTCTCAAACTAAAGAGATGCAAAGTGCAAAAAAATTCAAATTTTTGAAAATTGTTACTAATGCAATGTTATTGGACTCGGAAAACATTGCCAGTACTGTTGCATCAGTAAGATCTGGCTACCAAAACAAAAATAAATATATTAAATTAAATAAAAATAAATAAAATGGACCTAAAAAAAACCCAAAATGTCATTTACATTTGCGGCATTTAGCAGACGCTCTTATCCAGAGCAACTTCCATGTCCTAATTACAGGGACAGTCCCCCTGGAGCAACTCAGGGTTATGAGTCTTGCTCTGGGAACCAGTGGTGGTAGTGCCAGAGGTGGGATTTGAACCTGGGACCTCTTGGGCTATAGATCCATAGGCAAGTATCCTACCATCAGACCACCGCCACCAGACCCCTCATTTCAATTGTATTTTTACAAACAGCCTCACCAAAGTCAAAAGTTCTCTTTTTTTTGAAGCATTGGAGATTGGTACACATGCCATTCAACAGAATTAGTGAGAAATTAAATGAATAAACTAGCCTACACTCTGTGTAGGCAGAGAAATCAGAAAGTATATTGGAAACAAGCATAAGGAAATGTGCTGTTTAGTCTACTGCCCACGGTACTGAGGGGCTGCAGTCTGCAGAACATTATGTAGGACATCAGGAGTTCTCTTTCATTCCATAGCTTTTTTTTTTCCTCTGCTCTCTATCACAGTAGCTTTCATAGCAGTAAGAACTAAACACGGAAGAAAATGGTACTTTAACATAACCTTTTTTACAAATCTACTTATCATTCTATAAATTTATTGAAGCTTATTGAACTTTATCAATAAACAGCTGCACTTAATATGGTAAGATCAAAACCCATTTTTAAATGTGTAAATGGATAGATTGCTGTCACTGAGGGCAGTGCTGAGTCACGGTTGACATCCTTGTTGATTATATCAGAATGTTCACAAAAACTGGTTGGCTCTTCAGCTGTGATCAAAACATTTACAGCCTTTAGCAGACACTCTTATCCAGAGCAGCTTCCAATCCCTGATTGCAGGGACAGTCCCACTGGAGACACTTGAGGCTGCAGTGCTAGAGGTGGAACCTGAAACTTCTTAGTCCATAGGTGAGAATCCTACCACTAGACCACAACCACTCACAATCTTTCACAAAAATGAAAATCCAGCTTGTTTCTGGTTTTCTAATACATATTTCCATCATTTTGTATCAAGATACTTAAGCCTATCCCAGCACACAAAAACAAAGGGCTGCCAGTTCATTGTTGGGCAGACACACAGACAAACACACTCACTCACAACTACAGTCACAGTTTGAGATACTTTAGCATCTCTAAGTAAACTGACATTAATGTTTTTAGACTGTGGAAGTGAAAGCAGGTATAAATATTATTGAACAAAATCTGCTCATAGCTCAGCTCAGACCTACAAAAGTAATTCTATGTTATGGCCACTGTAAAAAGTGATTAAATGATTTTTAATCGTTTAATTTTTAACAATGTCCCTAAATGCATTGTCAGTGAGATGTACCGCTTGATAGTTAAAGTAGTTAAAAACTGTCACTCAAAGATCTCTTTAAGGTTTAATAGAACTGTTAATCAAATTATATAATATAAACTGCATTGTCCCAAGTATTACAGGGCCACTTGCACCAGCCCCACAAATAGAAATCAACAGAAAATATCACAAAGCTTGAAACACTCCACTGAAAGTTTATGTTCATGCTAATTCTGCTTATGTCTGACCACTTGAACTTATTGACTTTTTACCTCCTGCTTCCTGTGGGAAACCCTGACCAAAACCTCTGTTGTCTGAGCCTGAACGTATGTCGGCGTGGCCTGGATGAACACAGACACAGACTGGGCTTTGAGAAGCCCTGGTGGTCTACTGGAGTGGGATGGCTGCCATTGAACCTGGTCAAGGGCAACAGCCAAGCCTCAGCAAACAAGCATGGGCCAAGAGCAAAGGGGGGGAAAGAGAAGAAAGAAAATGAAGAAAGGAAGGGGGACTGACTTAAGATAGTTTTACAAGTGGATTGGAACTGGTTATAGAACGCATCATCTTTGTAACCAGACTCAAAGGACTCAAGCTCTTGGAAATCACATTTATCACCGGCAACGACAAAAGCATTTTGTGCAGTTGAGTTATGAAGAAAGGAAAAACATCATTTAAAGAAATCAACACAGAAAAAAATGGAAAATAATAATTCATTTTTCTTAGAATAACTAATAATGTTATATTTTCAAGATGTTATTTTACAAGTACAAGGACTTTCCACTCATATTCATAATACTGAACTTTCAGGAAATTAGATTCAAGGATATGTCTGTGCTGTAGATGTTTTATGCTTTGATGATAGAAACATTGAATCTACAAAGTACATGAGGGTTTTGCTTGTTTTTTGGTTTTTTTTTTTTTTTTGCTTGTTATTTAGTCTATGTGGTGATTTTTATTAAATAATAAATTGGAATCTGTCTTTTTATTCTGATCGGATCCATCCCACACATAAACACATTCACTTTTCAGAGGTTTTCTTTTTTCTTTTTACTTCTGTGCAAAGTGACTAAATTGAACACATGGACCAAGAGGTTACAGGTTCAAATATCACTTCAACCACTAGCACTACCAATATTGGGTTCTTGCATGACCCTTAACCCTGAGCTCCAGGGGGGCTGTCCCTGTAATTAGGACACACAAGTCACTATAGATCACAAGAGTATCTGCTAAATACTCTCAATGTAATATAAAGCTATTTGCATTTGTTAAACATGTAGAGTAGTCTGCACCCCCCACCCCCGAAACAGACAATCTTTGTATACTTTGTTTTGTGTCTTTGTCTTGCTGCATGAGTTCCTCATGGTCAAAATAGTTTGCATGTATTTCATTTTCATTTTCCTTTTCATTTTCAGGACATTCAGAATAGTTGTGCTGGCTATGCCTAATGTATTTGTAATGGCAATAATTAATTTTCCCCACTTTTTTCAGCCTCAAAATGGTATGCTTTCCCCTCATAGACAGCACCCCATTCTTCATCTTGGCTATCATACTGTACAGGAGAAAGCCTCAACTGAAACTAGAAATGAAAAGCCACTTATAATTTAAATAAACAATCTAAATGGGCACCTCTGAATGAATATCTATCAGCCTCTAAAGCTCCATTATCTTTGCTGACTTGAAAAAAAATGCTCAGATGCAAAAGGTTTAATTTAATATCTAGATGTAAATATCATGAAATAAAAGCTTAAAGTCTTTTTATCAAAAGCCCATATGTATTCAGAGCATAACAAAAACAAATGTATTAGCCATCCTTTTCCAGTACTTTTGGAAAAGACTGTAAATATTGTATGTTGTGCATCTAATGGTTAGTACATCATCAAATCTTTTCACAGAGTAGAAGTCAGTGATGTGATTCTGAATGATGTAAAGATGAGAAAAATGGAGATAAATGGTTTTGTTCCAACAATCCATTTACTGAAAATAACATTTGTAAATATTTCATGTCACATTTTGTCTTTTATTTTTTTATGCAAATAAACCATGTTGACAGGGGCTTCAGACATATTGGTTTTCTTTCCAGCAGCTTTATGAGGAACTGCTGGAATACTTCTCTGAAAGGCTTGAAGAAGTTTCACAAATGCTGACATGTTGTGGAAGAAAAGTGCCTTTTTATGTTGTTTCTGGAAAAAAAAGAGGAATTACCTGCAAGTGTTTAAGTGTAGATCAAAATGTCTGTTAAATGTTAACTGCCACTTTGATGATGCCTTGGCAATATTGCAACTTAACCCATTGAACTGTTGCCTTATAATACAGCATTAAATTTTGCATCTGTGACATTAATATACATGTAAGATATTTTTGGCTTTAGATGTTACAGAATGTGAGCCGTTTTTGAGATTTTCCACATTTTCTTATTCCATCCTAAAAAAAAATCTGAAAATCAGTTTTCCTCTCATGAGGTGCCATCATCTGGTGCCTAGCTGAAGTAAGATTAAAGAAAAAAAAGGTGTAGAGGGTGTAGTAGTGGCCTACTGGTTGGAAAATAGACCCCGAGATGGGAAGGTTGTGGGTTTGAGTGCCAGATCAGGGTGGCATTCAGATCAGATTGGGTGGCAAAATCAAAACCATTTATTTTCAAATTTGCAGGTTTGATAATTGACTCTTATGCAGTGCATTTGCTTAACACATTGTAGTAAGTGTAGTACAAATGAATATTGATCTAAAAAGTGGGCAGCTATTGAAAGCACCCGGGGAGCAGTGATGGTGATGGTACCTTGCTCAAATGTACCTCAGGGCAACCTACTTTTGAGGGAGTCAAACCCACAATCTTGTGATGCAGGGCCAACTCCCTCACCACTAGGCCACCGCTGCTCTGTTAGTCACAGAGATAACTTTAGCAAGCATTAGCAAATTGGCTTATAGTAAAACCATGAAAGAAATCATAACAGTACAGTTTTTCAATGATATACAGTCTCTCCATGTTTTACTTATAGTCAGTTAGGATTAAATACACATCCTTGAATGCAAGCATTTCTACCTTTTTTAAAGTGAAAGCTACTGTTTGTCATTATAAAGCACAACAAAATGCAACCTCTGCTTTCCATTCATGCACACAGTGCAGCAGGTGTCCTGCTATTGAATGTGCCCGAGGAGCAGTGAAGAGGACGGTACCTTGCTCAAGGGTACCTCTGGGCAGTTTATTGGTCTGGGATTGTATCCAATCATGGAGCCTAATTCCCTAACCACTAGGCCACCGTTGCCCTGCCAGTTTTAGGTTCTGTGATGTTGGGTTGTTGTTTATTAAGCTCAATGTGAAATCATTTTTTATTTGCTACCACGGTAGTGGTGAATCCTACTGAAATGAATGTGCTTCAGAAATGTCACTTTCAGACACATGAGGATCACGACAGGGCTAGGAGAAATTTAATGACATATTTGTTCCATGACAACATGTTTTCCTGGTGTGTGTGAATGTGTGTGTGTAAATGCATACATGCATGTACTTATCTGTGCATTATGTGTGTTTATCCTATGTGTTTCCACAGGTGTGGGGTCTGATGTGTGCTCTAACCTGGATGTGCATGTGATTCTATTATTGATTGTTGTTGTCTCGTGTGTGTGTTTGTGTGTGCGCGTGCGTGTGCATGTGTGTGTGTGTGTGTGTGTGTGTGTGTGTGTGTGTGTGTAGGTGTGTGCGTGTGTGCATGTTTGTGTGTGTGTGTGTCTCGATTTGTCTGTGTGGACATGCATGTGTGTGTCTACCCCAGAAGGCAGTCTCAGCGGTAGTACAAACACACATACTGGTGTAGCAAATCCATCTCAGCGTTTTACACACCAGGTTTTTAAATAAAAAGCATTACAACCCTCCGGGCAACTGCAGAAAAACCTCATATGCAGTCTTCTGTCATTTAAACAAATGATAGGAGACACAAACATGTACTGATGTCTCATTTTAGATCCTCAGGGAGAGAGAGAGAGAGAGAGAGAGAGCACATTATATACATTATAAATGCATTTGTAAAGAATTATATTGGGAAAATACATTAATGAGTTATATTATATATATATATATATATATATATATATATATATATGTATATCTTTAAGGCAGTTACATACAAAAAAAACTGAAAGCTAATAGAAGATGATTTTATCCACAAATATATATAGCCACAGTATAGCTACAATTTTAACCATGTAAGGTCTCACGTCACCAATCACTTTAAGAAATACCAACAGGTCTCATAACCTGTAGAATCAGAAAAGCTCCTGCACAACTGGAAGGTAAACCGCAGCCATTCCTATAGTTTGCAAAAAATATTAGTGATGCCTTGTGGTCTTTGCATTAATATGTTAGCATTAAGCAAACAGTGATGCGGTAGTGATTTTTAGCTTGTGGTTTAGATCAGACAGTGTGCTTCTGGGTCAGAGTGCAAGACTCTCTCTCTCTCTCTCTCTCTCTCTCTCTCTCTCTCTCTCTCTGTCTCTCTCTCTCTCTCTCTGTTTCTCTCTCTCTCTCTCTCTCTCTCTCTCTCTCTCTCTCTCTCTCTCTCGTCATTGTGAAACACAGCACAAAAGGTTTAGTTGAACGTTACATTTTTAGTTTCAGCACATTTGTGAACACACCACAGTACACAGTGAACCGCAACAAAACGCAGCCTCTGCATTTAACCCATGCACACACACGCAGCAGGGGCAGCTATTGAAAGCACCCAGGGAGCAGTTATGGGGACAATAGCTTGCTCAAGGGTACCTCAGGGCAACCTTACTGGTCTGGGATTCAAACCCACAACCTTCCAATCTTGGGGAATTGTCCCCAACCACTAGACCACCGCTGGCCCATTGGGGGTGATATGACTTAGTTCTGTGGAACTCACACCACCATATTTCACTATATTCTTGGAATCTTATGCTCAGCTATTCTTCTTCAGTTAATTGTTCAAAAGTTGTTTACCCTCATTATACCTTACCACTGTAAGCTATGGAACCAGAGCAGTGGTGGCCCAGTGGTTAGTTAGTGGTTGGTTGGAGTCCTATCAGAACACTGCTCCATGGGTGAGTATGCCCACTGCTTCAATTAGTCAAATAATTCAATGCATTGCAAGCATTTCATTGTGGTTCACTGTGTGCTGTGGTGTGTTCACAAATGTGCTGTACCTAAACCTTTAAAATTGGTGAGTAAATTTTCCAGAATTCTTTTTTTTCTCACCCTAGGGATGTTTGCCCCCCACAAATAGTTAAAAACATGTTGTATTAGTCTCTTTTAGCTTAAAACACAGATCTATTTTTAATTGAAGATCCAGAGACTGATCCTGTGGAATGCTGCAACGTCTCCATGCACTCCACAAGTCTATTATCACTGAACCTCTGTCAATCAGCTCCACCACTGCCAGAACAATACACTCCCTCATTATACACGGCACACTGAAGCAGACAGGCCTGCCCCAAGCTAAAGGAGTACAGATCGGGAGGATTTTGTTTCTCTATATGCAAAGAAAAAATTAAAGAAAGTCAAAAAAAGCAAAGAAAAAAGGGAGGAAAGAACCTGATGATTGAGTCAGGACTTAAGGAGCATGCAGCTGTAAAAATATGTTTTAAATGTCTGGAGCAAACGTTCACACACATGCCCATATGGCCCACAATCACATGCTCTTTTTGTACACCACTCATATCTGCTTTAAGTACACACACATGGTCTTGGCCACACACTTTTTTTATTTGTTACAAGAT
The DNA here is from genome assembly GCA_017165825.1 of Hepsetus odoe. NCBI lineage: Eukaryota > Metazoa > Chordata > Actinopteri > Characiformes > Hepsetidae > Hepsetus > Hepsetus odoe. The sequence continues at coordinate 7,962,216 of CM029386.1, forward strand.
TGTATTTTTAAGTCTTCCAGACAAAACTCAAAAAGCATTTTTTTAAATGAAAAAAAAAAGCAAGTTTTTTTTTAAAAAAAGCAAGTTTTTTAATTCTTTATTATAAGTGTATAATATAAATAATTATCTTTATTACTGGTCCGGATTTTGGACCCACAACCTTCTGATAATGGGGCCAACACCAATTATAATAACCTAATAACCTAACCTAATTTAATCTGAACCAGTAGATCAAGCATTTCATTGTGGTCTGGTCTGGATTTTGAACCCACAACTTTCTGATCTTGGGGCCAACTCCTATAACCTAATTTAATCTGAACCAGTATTCTTGCAGATCAGGTATGTGCTCACTGATAGAGAAGGGAGAAGAGATGTTGTAGAAGAGTTGTAAACAGTAGTGTAAACACAGAATGTTTAGCTTAATGTTTAGCTGAAGAAATTGGTCTAATGCATAATATCATTCCAACTATAGAGGGCTCACACCTCTCAGCCTCCCGGGGAAAGTCTATTCAGGGGTCCTGGAAAGGACGGACCGTCGGATAGTCGAACCTCGGATTCAGGAGGAGCAGTGTGGTTTTCATCCAGGTCGCGGAACAGTGGACCAGCTCTACACCCTTAACAGGGTCCTGGAGGGTGCATGGGAGTTTGCCCAACCAGTCTACATGTGCTTTGTGGACTTGGAGAAGGCATTCGACCGTGTCCCTCGGGGAGTCCTGTGGGGAGTCCTCCAAGAGTATGGGGTATCGCATTCCCTGTTAAGGGCTGTCCGGTCCCTGTACAGCCGGTGTCAGAGCTTGGTCCGCATTGCCAGCAGTAAGTCGGACCTGTTCCCAGTGAGAGTTGGACTCCTCCAGGGCTGCCCTTTGTCACCGATCCTGTTCATAACTTTTATGGACAGAATTTCTAGGCACAGCCAGGGCGTTGAGGGGGTCCAGCTTGGTGGGCTCAGGATTGGGTCACTGCTTTTTGCAGATGATGTTGTCCTGTTGGCCTCATAAGGCCGTGACCTTCAGCTCTCACTGGATCGGTTCGCAGCCAAGTGTGAAGCGGCTGGGATGAGAATCAGCACCTCTAAATCTGAGGCCATGGTCCTCAGTCGGAAAAGGGTGGAGTGCCCTCTCAGGGTTGGGAGTGAGATCCTGCCCCAAGTAGAGGAGTTTAAGTATCTTGGGATCTTGTTCACGAGTGAGGGTAGAAAGGAGCAGGAGGTCGACAGGCGGATCGGGGCAGCGTCTGCAATGATGCGGGCTCTGCATCGGTCCGTCATGGTGAAGAAGGAGCTGAGCCAAAAGGCAAAGCTCTCAATTTACCGGTCGATCTACGTCCCCACCCTCACCTATGGTCACGAGCTGTGGGTAGTGACCGAAAGAATGAGATCGCGAATACAAGTGGCTGAAATGAGTTTCCTCCGCAGGGTGTCTGGGCTCTCCCTTAGGGATAGGGTGAGAAGCTCAGTCATCTGGGAGGGGCTCAGAGTAGAACCGCTGCTCCTCCGCATCAAGAGGAGCCAGATGAGGTAGCTCGGGCATCTGATTAGGATGCCCCCTGGACACCTCCCTGGTGAGGTGTTCCGGGCACGTCCCACCGGAAAGAGACCCCGGGGAAGACCCAGGACACGCTGGAAAGACTATGTCTCTCAGCTGGCCTGGGAACGCCTTGGGATCCGCCCGGAGGAGCTAGAAGAAGTGGCCGGAGAGAGGGAAGTCTGGGCATCCCTGTTGCAGCTGCTGCCCCCGCAACCCGACCTCGGATAAGCGGGAGAGAATGGATGGCATAATATCATTTAAAGATGACTATGTACAAGCTAAATTTAAGTATATCTTCTTAAAACAGGGAATCTTATTAATTAATGAGTCTAAATTATCTGTGGGATTTAAGATTTTGGCAGCGTCAAACAAAACTGATCTCCAGTGTACAACTGCAAATCAAATCAATAGTCCCCCTGTTATCAGACCACTAACAAAATACTCACTTTAGTAAAAAGTTTTTTGTTTTGTTTTGTTTTGTTTTTTTATAATAATCAATAATAATGAATGACTCCACTTCCACTTTAAACTGAAACAACTGAACAACTGTGAGCTGTGTATTGTATTTACTAAAAAAAATCCCAGATAAATGGAGAGGGTTATGTCAGGAAGGGTATTCAGTATTAAGCTTTTGCCAAATCAATATGCGGACAATGAATCGGATCGGTCGAGGCACAATAAACTTTAATGTCATGTTAGTGAAACACTGTAATGTTACTCAACCTGCCAACCTGCCAGTACAAACTATACAGCACAGTTTTTTTTTTTGTTTGTTTTTTTTTTGTTGGTCACAGTGATTCCAGCACAAGCATTCAGTCAAACAATTTGAAGATGAGATAAATGAAGGAAACAAATTGGGACAGAGGTTCAGTATAAATTATCATAACACACAGGACAGTGCCAACTCCCTTTCCATTCCTGTGATATCCTCAAAAGACAATGTGCAATAAAAAACAATATAATAAAAAAAAGATCACAGTTTGAAAGTTTGAAAATACCATCTGAAAATGTCTTCAATGGACCAAATCAAAGGATCCAGAATTACTATCAAATATAAATGTTTACATTAACATACATAAAAAAAAAAAGGTTAGAAATGTTTGGTTATAGCAGTGCTGTGGGGTTTGCTCTGCTGTCAGACCCATGTCCCACATATGGTCACACTGTGGTCACAGAGAAGAAGTAGGGGAACTTCTGCTCATCCTCCAGTCCTCATGTATCTGCTGTCTGTGCACTGTATACATCCAAACACACTCGAGCACCTGCACACGCACACTGTAAATCTGTTTAATCTTTTAAAACTTTGATTCACATTACACCACTGGGCTCATTTATTACATAATTAATAATATTAATTAAATATACTTTTAAATATAAATATAAGTATATGTATGTTTATAATATAATTTATAAGTATATAATAAGTATATGTAAAATTAAATTTACTATTAAATATACATGTGTATAAAATCTGAGCTGAGAAGTTTTTTCTATAATGCACCCATTTCACATCAAATCACACGGATTGTGCAGAATTATGAAAGTATCTGATATTTCTTCTTAAATAGAATCGATGATGTTTTGTAAGCAAAACATTCCATGTCAATACATTTCATAAGTTATGAAGCATACTTCAAAAATGAAGTGGCTTGCAAAATCTGGTTAAGAAATTTCGAAAGGCTGTCTAGACTAGACTAAAATAGCTATTTATGTCAAATTGCAATTGTGAAGTGAAGTTGATCTCCCTCCTTACAAAGACACAACTCCTTTCATTCCTTGTGTCCTTATGATTTCATTAGAATACCACCCAGGAGAAGAGGAACCTTCACCACAGCCAGACCTTCCACACCCAGTGCATGGGAAAGACTAGGCCGCAGTTAATGGCATGCATTAACTGCACCCAGTCAGTACAACACCATCCACATGCATTTAGAATTACATAGATACACTGCCTGTCCAAAAAAAAGTCACCACCTGGATTTAACAAAGCAAATAGGTAAGAGCCTCCCATTGGATAATTACTGCATGGATGATTATGTTTCAGCTGCAACAAGTTATTTAACCCTAACTGATGCGGTTAGTAGCTTCTCATTACTTAAACAACTATGTCAGAAGACACATCCTGTGGTCATGGGAAAAATGTTAATCTGTTTCAGAAGGGTCAAATTATCAGCATCAGAAACATCTAAGGTGAAGCTGAAACTACTAAAATTGGGTTAAGAACTGTCCAATGCATTATTAAAAACTGGAAAGATAATGAGGAACCATCATCTTCACGGAAGAAATGTGGTTGGAAAAAAAAATCTTAAATAACCGTTACCTGCAATTACTTAAACATTTGGTGAAATCAAGTCAGAATAAAACAACAGCAGAACTCACAGCTATGTTCAGTAGTGAAAGTAACAATGCGAAGGGATCTCAAGGGCTTGGGTCTAAACAGCTGTGTAGTCTTTAAAAAACCACTGATTAGTGAGGCTCAAAAAAAGGCTTCAGTTTGCTAAAGATCATAAAGATTGAACTTTGGATCAATGGGAGAAGGTCATGTGGTCTAATGAATCCAGATTGATCCTGTTCCAGAGTAATGGGCACACCAGGGCAAGAAGAGATATGCATGAAGTGATGCACTCATCATGCCTAGTGCCTACCGTACAAGGCTTTGGGGGCAGTGCTATCTAGGGTTGCTGCAGTTGGTCAGGTCTAGGTTCAACAACGTTATGTGCCCAAAGAATGAAGTCAGCTGACTAGCTTAATATACTGAATGACCAGGTAATTCCATCAGTGAATTTCTTCTCCGTGATGCCATGGGCATATTCCAAGATGACAATGCTAGGATTCATTGGGATCAGATTGTGAAAGACTGGTTCAGAGAGCATGACACATCATTTTCACACATGGATTGGCCACCACAGACCCCAGACCTTAACCCCATTGAGAATTTTTGGGATGTGCTGAAGAAGAATGTGCGCAGCAGTCCAACTCTAATAAATGAAAATAAATGCTGTTACATTGTAGAGACTTATCTTATTTTACTTTATATATATGTCATTTGTCTATGATGCAATCAGCATATTATATTTTATTATAGCATAGTATAATATCATATAATATTATGCGGTTTCCCCTGTTTATTTATACAGCACACAGTGAACCACAACAAAATGCATCATCTGCATACACACCGTGCAGCAGGGGGCAGCCATAGCTGGTGCCTGGGGGTGGTACCTTGCTTAAGGGTACCTCAGAGTAACATTCTGGTACCTCGGGGTAACATTCTGGTCCAGGTTCCAATCCCACTACCTTCCAATCCAGGGCCCAAGTCCCTAACAAGTTTGCCACTGTTGCCCCGAAATGGACATGCAGGGGATTGAACCCTGGTTCAATCCCCTGCATGTCCATTTTGGGGCAACAGTGGCAAACTTGTTAGGGACTTGGGCCCGCAAACATGCAAAGCATGCACTCTACCCCTGGGCTGCTTCCCTCTAATTCCTGGGACAGTTTCTTAAACTAAACCCAACACTAAAACAGAATGGAAACAGTTCATTCCTTCCCTTCTACATAGGCTGTAGGCAAACCTAATATACTTTCTCTTTTACAGTCCTACCTCTCAGAGGAGCTACTGCAGCACTGTAGCCACAGTAGAGTGCCCATGCTGATCCCTGTCTTCCAGCTAAAGTGGCTACAATGGGCACATGTCTTAGAACTAGACCATTGAATGAAGGTAGTCTGGTCTGTTTGTGCGTCTTTGCCAGTTTGCCCAGAGGGAAGGCGGCAACCTGTCAGAGACAGTTTGATGCTCTGGACAATGTTCTCTTGGGAAATATTGGATCTTGAAAGTAAACCTTTTATGTCAATGAAAGAAAATCCCTTATCTAATCTTATATTATAGTTAAATGAAATAACAAAACACACCGGTTGCTAGTAGGTGTGTCAATGTGTATTTGTGTGTGTGTTTTACTAGCTGCTTGTCCCTCACTCCAGTGGAAAAAAAAACTTTTTCTAGCTGCAAGGAGTTTTATCCCACAGCCTGTAAACAGCCTCGTTAGCCTAATTTTTTACAAGCTCCATTAAACAATAAGCGTTCTCTTCCTGTGCCCCGGTGCTAAATATACTCGCAGGCTCCCAAACAGGCTCACTACTGGCTATGTTTTTACAGGGATGCAGAAAAGGCACCACGGGGGCCAAGCACCGATAAAAATACATTAATCGTAAGTTTGAAATGTAGTTCCTCCCAGTAAAATGCTGATTGCTTTTCCCGATAGCATACATATTACCACAGCCAGAATGCAAACACCATAGATTTGGGCTGTTCTTTGGCACAGAATATTGTGTATATTTTACCAAGCAATAAAAAGAGAAACATCTTGCTGTCATGGAATAAGACAATGTGTCCATAAGTATCCATAAGTATCCAGAAATACTTCATATACTACAAATTGCACCTATTTGTGACACAGTTTATGTAATCCCCATAAAAAAGCATTGTCAACAGAATGGGATTTTCTGGAATGCCTTGCTCAATGCCAAGCTCAGATGAGACCATAGGTTCTAATCCCTAGTGCTGGAGCACATCCGTCCTGCACATTTTTGTGTTTTCCTTCTCTGACAAACCCACTATAGTCCAGGAATGGCTTATTCATTAGCTAATTTGATGCATCAGATGTTTTGGGAGCATGGAAAACATTTAAATCTACAAAATAAAGGCGTGCCAAGACTAAGGACTGATCTAGAGCAGTTTAAAGCCTCTCGGTACTGTGGAGCAGTTCGTATTTGTCACTTTTAAATTACTTTCAATAAAAAAAAGGCTTATGGAAAAAAGTTAAATTTTTCAAGGAATTTTTGGTTCCTGCTTTGAATGTCCAACTATTTCCCAAACAACCCAATAAGCATAGGCCCACACTTCAAAAGGCCACTGTGCTTATATGACCCTAGCTCATCTGCTTGACATTACAGCGGTGGCAGAAATACCTTTAGGTGCTGTCCTCTTTCCAAACTGAACCAGCACTCCTTCATGGGTGGAGATGATGCTTGTATTAAAGAACCAGGGTTGTGTTTAATTCAATTTCTATCAACAGAAGTTTATGGATTTCTTAAATGGATAGTCTTACAGTGAGAAATTTTCTAGTTATTTCTAAATTACTTTAGATGCATCAGTTCTTTATCATTAATTCTAGCAAACAGTGCTGAGAGAAATCAGGACAGACCATAAGGACACAAGGACAAGGCTAAGAGCTGGCTTTGTGTGTGTGTGAGGAAAAGAACAGTTATGTGTTAAAATGTGCCTTTCTTTTCATACAAGAAAAAACAACAAAACAGACTGACTTATTATTGTAGACCTGATTTATCTATTACTCAACACATAGTAATGACAAGCTGGAGGTGCTTTGGAGTACCAAGTGTAAACAGATGTGGTTAAAACATGCTATAGTCCATATAGAAGTCTCATGAAATTAGTTTTTGTAAGTGTGGCCATACATATTGTAGCAATCAAGTAATTTTTATAGCTTCACAAAATGCTTGATTACTTTGTGTGTGTGTGTGTGTGTGTGTGTGTGTGTGTGTGTGTGTGTGTGTGTGTGTGTTTTTGCACATCTTTGCACGTATGATGATATTCTTGTTCCAGATTAGGTTACTAAGCACATCCCAGTTTTTTATGTAGCAATAGGAGGCATATCTAATCACAGAGGCCCCTAGAAGACAGTTATGTACTATTATGGGAAAATGATGGAGCCTGGCTTGCTTGGCATGCATCTACAATATCATCAACATTCCAGAGCCTGTGTCAATAAGCAGATGCAGTAGAATATATTGCACGATGCTCTGTTTTGCCCAGGGGGGTTCACATTCTTCTGTCAAGTATTCCATGAATTTACAACTCCTTGAGATTAATGATCTTTGTTCCGATGTTTTTTGATATATATAATAATATAATAATGTATAATACATGATGTATTATACTTACTGTGTGACGGTAGGGCCAAATTATCCTTCATAAACTAAAAGCAATATATATACAGTGCCAGTCTCATTGTCGATTTGATTCTTTAGAAAGTGAATAAATTGAGAAGACTGAGATTTCATTTAATAAATATGGTGAATACCTAATTGGAGGAGGTGTTTTCATGGTAGATATTTATATTCAGTTACTAATAAGCTTTAAATTAGTTTATTTATTTCTTCTTCTTCTTTCAGCTGCTCCCAATTAGGGGTCACCACAGCAGATCATCTGTTATCATTTCTTCCTGTCCTCTGCATCTTCCTCCTTCAAACCGACTACTTTGCAGTCTCCAATCTCCATCAGACTGACCCTCCTGCAAAGGATATAATCTACCTGTATGCATCTTCCTCCAGTCTTATATGTCACCCTGTGCTCTTCCCTCTTCTTAAAATAAGTATTAACTACAGCCTTTTCCATTCTTTTCTACAAATCTACAACCATCTGACCTTCAGCATTCTTCTCTTTGACACCATACCTACCAATCACCTCCTCATCACCCCTGTTCCCTTTACCAACATGTCCATGTCTGCACCAATCACCACTCTCTCTCCCCTGGGTACACTCTGTATCACTTCTTTCCTCTCCATCTCACAACCAACTTGGGGCAAAAGCACTAACAACATTCATTATCACATCTTCAAGTTCCAGCTTCAAACTCATCAGCCTATCTGACACCCTCTTCAGCTCCAAAACACTCTTCACATAATCTTCCTTCAGGATAACACCTACCCCATTCTTCCTTCCATCCACACTATGGTAAAACAATTTAAACCCTCCTCAAATACACCTGGCCTTACTACCCTTCCATCTAGTCTTTAATATTTTAAAAGTCGAATGTAAGCATGCTATCCTTCATTAAGCATTGTACTCATGTATGTGGTTTGTCATGAAAGGCTTGAGTAGGTGTCATACAGCCTAACTGACACAGCGCTTTAGTAAAATTATGGCCTATAAAAAAAATGAAGGCCTACAATGTGACACTGGGAATTTAATTATGCTGGCATTGTATTCAAAACCCCACTGAAAGAACATCACGTTCTGAGCCAAACAGTATGCTGATCTCCAACATCTATCAAAAAGTAAAACTCTGGGTAATTCTTTATGAATAACAGCTCAGTAGACATTTTCTTATCATGTCACATTGGTTGGTGTGTCAAAGCCTCTATTAATGGGCATTACTATAACACAATTAGTGCTGACTTGCTTGCTTTCAAAGGACAAGAGCCTGAGCTTTCAAATAATGTTGCATTCAAATAATAGGCTATGACAACACATGATTTATGAGTGTACCCATAATAAAAATATACAACCAGCATTTGTTGTCACATGGATTAGCCACACACAGCACTTTCATTCTCTGTCTACAGAAATGGCCAGGTCTGAAACTTATGATTCTTTCCAATTGCTGATTTACTACAGTTTCTATGTTCTTGAGAGATTCAAAACCCTAACACAAAAGAGATGTGTTGTTCTTGCGGTTGCAACCACTGATGAAGTCATTTTCCAGCACATTTCTTTAAGGTAATACCGGTTGAAATGTGGTTTGGGGCAAGCTGAACTATTTTTAGGGGTTCAAATTTGGTTCCATGAAGTGATAAACAGCAGTGTTTTAGACATGCAACCCTTTGGTAGCAGCAAAGAATTTGAATAAACACAAATCGGCACATCACCCAGCACTTATCTTAACATCTGCCTATGCTTAGATGGCGGCAAAATATTTCCATAATAGCTTGGGGTCTGAGACTTGATTAGTTTACAATACCTTATTCTACCATGACTTAATTATCCCCTCCCCACATCTGAACAAATGTGAGCACCCCACCTGCTTATGTCTCAGTTTGAGAAATGTCCCAATTGCAAACAGGTCAAGGGAGTTTTGTAAGTTTTTTTGGGTTTTTTTTTAATGTTATAAACACTTTCCCACCTGTTGTACAGTATGTTTCCATATCAATGTGGCGATCCAGCCCTGTGATGTCACGCTGGTGTGTTATACAAGCCTCCCTTAATGAGTTGCACATGGGGGCGTGATCAATGATGCCTGTCGAGTGGGAGCAATTCATGGGACAACGAGTGTTCAATACCTTACACCTACCCCTCATCATCACCCTCATGCTCACAGAGGCATGCTTATGCACAAATAAATGCTTGCCCACCTAGAAATGCAAAACCGTTTTTGGTAAATTGTATTCCACCTACAAATGTGTTCCAGAGCAGCTGGGAGGTTGGATATGTTCAACAGTATCATGCTAGAGTGACATATCTTTGAGAATGGGGTGGGGGTGCTCATGAACAAATCTGAATATGAATGAAATGTCATTTCATTTCATCTAAAGCATATGACATACATTATAAAGTTCCAGAGAAATGAAAATGCCTAAACGCAGCCTAAATTAAAAGGCCCAGTCCAACATGAGAGTGTGCTCACCAAAGCAGGACTAAACTCTTATTCTTGTGTTACTATCTGTCTGCTAGTTGAAATATAGATCCCTTATATTAAAATATATTATCTCTTATAGCTTAAAAGGACTATAGATCCGCTTAAGCAAATCGTTTTTTTTGAAGGCTCAAGAGAGCATTTTTCTATAACAAAAACCTGTCCTTGCTGCCAACATTATGTCTGAATGTCAAAAATGACTGCAAAATGAAATGTGCATTCATAGGGACACATGGGTGCCTTCAGAAGCAAATTTACTGTTATGGGAAGTCGGCGTGAGTGGCAGTACAGATGATCTGATTGTTAGAGGGGAGACGAGTTAATCTCTAGCCTTCCTCCCACTAATCCTCCTCTGGTCATCACCGGAAATAAAGAAGAAAAAGAAAGAAAGAAAAAAACTTAAAAAACTTAAAATGAGAAGTACATGATTGCATTAAACCAAAATAGTCTGCCAATGTAGACTATTAATAAGCACCTTTTATGAGGTTTTCTTGAAATAATGAAAATCAGCAGGTATGTAGAACATGTATTACAGGTACAGATCACATTTAGGAGCAATTAAGTTTTGTCCAGTCTGAACTTTCCCAGAAAAATGCAGTGATCAGCCTGAGCTCAAAAAAAAGTCCTTTTTGGGTGTTGTGCACTGTTGTGTGAGTTTTTCTTCACTGTCCCAATCAACATAACAAAGTTAATGTTGGGGGGGTGTGGCCTAGTATAGTAGGATACTCATCTATGGACCAAGAGGTCACTGGTTGAAATCCCACCTCCAACACTACCACCATGAGGTTTCTGAGCAAAACCCTTAACTCCAAGTTACTCCAAGAGGACTGTCCATGTAGTAAGGAAATGGAAGTCGCTTTGGATTAGAGCATCAGCATAATGCTGTCCGTGTAACAACTTTCAACTTTTTTACTTATTACTTACTTATTACTATTTATTTTTTGCACCCGCACTTTAACCACAACATTGCTGCTTCATCACACTGCCAACAAAATGTGCTGCTTTGTTCTGTAACACTGTGGCTATCCGAAGGATGAATGTACAGAATGTACCATCTATTGTTCTGTCTGTTGTCTGCATGTCTTATGTCATGTCTTATTTCGTGTCTTATGTCATCTTATGTGTAGCACCAGGGTCCATCATCAGGGTCCATCAAACATGTATACGGTTGAAATGACAGTAAAATCTATTTGACTTGAACTTTGAGAATCAAGATTGATGTTTAGATTTGTTACATACAACAGTTATGTTTCATTACACAACATTGTGCACTAAAACTTCTTTATAGGTTGAATGTAATTTCTGTCTCTGTTCTGTAAAGCTTGTCCAACAGTTGTAAAGAAATGTTTTTTTTGGGTGCATCAGCGGCCATGGTCTGGTGTTTTGTTACACTTGTAGGGTATGTAGCTTCACTTTTTATTATGAGACCTGAGGCATTTTCTTTGGTTCAGACTAAATAACAGCCAGCAGCAAAACTGTGTCTAATCAGGATGTTGTGGTTTGTCCAGCTGGTGACCACTGTATCTTTAAAAGTGACATTCACCCTCCAATTTTTCACCAATTGGATGTGCAGGTGCAACCTTTCATTGGACATCAAAGAGTAAGGGTCAACATTGAGGTTAAACATCAATGTCAAGATCCTCATAAAACTCCCCTGAATGTCAGGGTCATGCTACCATATTTCTGCTAACATATAGTTAAATGAAAAAAAGCCCCCCAAAAAAGCTTACCTGATCAGCACAAACAGATAAATGACATCTGACTGTGCTTCATGGTCCCATGCTTATCTGTTCCTTATTAGAACTGTGGCTGAATGATACCATTTAAAGTTTCAGTATCTACAAGGAGCTGCAAAGGCTAAGCAAATGTTAGCAATGGACTGTTTCAAACAGCCAAAATAAAAAAAAAAAATGGTGGTATTGCATCATCTTCAATTGTCAGGCCATTAACAAGGGTTGTCCAAATATTGCTCGGTGCTACATAAAGGTAACATTAATGTGCCATGTGCATTGTCAAGTTAATTACATATTTGAAGCAAGCAGATCTCTCAGAGAGAGTGAAAACAGATCACTTGATCTGGCAAGCTCAGAAACCACTGGCAAACTGTTTAAGTCTTGACTTATTAGGAATTCCCTTCTCCACAACCCGAGCTTCTGCAATCCAACCCCTGAGTCCAAGAACCACAGGAAGGAATGGCCTGAACATGCCTTTCAATCAAAAAGAAAGAATAACAAAGAACAGAGGAAAAATAAGGAGAAAAAATGAACTATACTTTCAGATGTATTTTTCAAAATCTTCAGGGTTCAATGGATTACTTCCTTTTTCTTTCTCTCTTTAATTACACCCTAAGTAGCAAATGGTATAAACATCTTTCTCATCTATTCAGCAGCTGCACCTGCCATACTTGGCTTTGTCCTTTTGGGAGACGCGCCCATTAGAAGCGATTCGATTACACACAAACATGCCGGACATTTTCTGCCATTAACCAGTATCCGTTACAGTCTCCGAGTTGCCGCCTGAGCAAAATCCTTTTTGCTTGCTTTTGCCCCAGCATGACTAGAGTGGCTGGGCGATGCCTGCTGGGTGCTGGGCTCAAGGGAACATAAAGGGAGGAGGAATTATTGGGATTTTCCAGACTCACCTGTCTTAAGCAGCATTGACTCTCTCTTAACCCCTGTCAAAAGCAAACTTGTGCCAGCTCGCCTTGCGCTCAGCACTGCCCCCCTTCCCCTCCTCCTTCCCACTGTCCCTACCACCCCTCTGTTTCCCACGTTCTTCTGCCTGTGCCGAGGCAGAATGGGGTGGGTGGTGAGACCAAGTGCGTGTGAATTGTTCCCTTTTAGCTCCTTGGCTTTTCTCACTTAAAGCTCACAAGTTCCTATTAACTCTGAACAATCTGTCGATGGCGCTTCCTGAGCCCCTTCCTGTCTGGAAGGGTGGGGATCAAGGAATGACAGCTAGAACGCAAGGGTCTAAATGAGATGGAGGCCTTCATTTGATCTGAAAAGTAGGTGTGTGCTCAGAAGAGTATGTTGTTTTAAACATATTTAAGATTCCTTCAAAGAAAGCAATATCGCACATTAACATTATTGACAGCATCACCTTAGGAATAATGCCACACATGTTCTCTCCTTGCTGTAGTGTTGGCATTCAAGCCTTGCATCTGTTTAATGGGAAATGTTTTTTTTTATTATTATTATTGAAAATATATATTTCAGGATATCCCAAAATCCTAAAGGTAAGAGTATACCAATCCAACAATCATCATACTTAATAGCTCTATATGTTTGTTTCATGTCCTTATTTCAACTTAATTAAAAGATACTGGTTAAGGTAATTGTTCTTAAAATATTTAAGCATTATATTAAGCATTGTAATAGTTTCTCACTCATGCTAAGATAAACGCTAAAATGTGCAGGCTTACTATCTCAGCAGTGGTTTAACTTACAGACTTGCTACATATATCACAACAATCCACTGGAGCACCCCTTTAAATATGTAGGCCAGACAAAGTCTCTGCAAGCAAGTGGGCTTGAAAAATGTGGGTTATTAAAAATTAGTATCATTATTCAGCATATACATGTGAAATAATCAGCATAAACCACATAATGTGGCTGTTGAAAATAGTACACTTTTGTCAGTCAGTCATTTTCTTGGCCGCTTGTACTAATTAGGGTCGCAGGGGGGTGCTGGAGTCCATCCCAACTCACACAGGGCGAAAGACGGGGACACACCCTGGACAGGTCGCCAGCCTATCGCAGAGTACACTTTTTGTAACACTAGTTACTTGAATGACAGTAACACTATTGTAGATAGTGATACCTATTACATATGACATGTACACATGTGTTTGAGTATTTGGGAGATTAAAGAAAAGCTGGTCCAACTGAAAAACAAGGCATGGCAGGAGGCACAATGACCAATGCATGAAGAATTTTTTATGCCATCTTTAAGTGTAAACTGTTTTTAAAGTGTTTACAAAAGTCAGCGCAGATTAAAGTAACAACATTCAAGCAGACCTTCTTGGAGAAATGAAAGGGTCAAATTTAACTGCCAAGGAAAAATTGTCCACTGCCAGGTAGCCTCTTTCCTGAAAACCACCGTTAATACCCAGGCTGAAGCAATGGAAACTACCATTTGGAACATACTGGAGCAGGCTTTTCCTCCAAACCACTCTGAATGACTGCGCATGTGGATGTGACTGCAGATATGAAAACAAACATGTTATGCGAAACGAAAATTCAGTGCTGTAAGTTGTCATGTTGGTCAGTTTGACATTTGATGGTTAACTGACCTTTATCCAAGCAGTTCATGAACAGAGCACTTTGAAAGGGACTCCGCCAGACCAACCTCAATCATGAAGATCTCTGTCAGAGAGTACCAGTATAACATAGCATAACAACATGCAGTGCCAATAGTGAGAAAGAATGGGAACAGGCTGATGGTGTTGTGAAGTTCAACTAAATCCATTTATGGGTATTTTAACCAGTCAAGATGTTTTGGCTGAATAAAAACAAAAAATTGATTTTTTCATGCTGATATTTATGATGTTCAACTTATTAACACTACAGAACTTGATGAGCGAAAACATGGTGAAAGTAGGCAATATATCCAATATTCCTGTTCAATTCGAGCAATGAATTGCTTAATATAAAATCCTAAACTCTAGTAAATATTTTTTATGGTTATATAAACTAGTGACTATTTGAGTAATAAATAAAGTCAGCATTAAAACAGTTTTACTATTAAACATAAACCCAAAATCCTCAAATGATTTGGAAACACTACATGCAAGCTGTTTAAATTCCCATTGACATAGTGACTGCTCAACCATAATCAAAATGCTTTAAAATCAAAGTGCTTACTGTTTAACTGCAAGCTAAAAGCTAAAGAGCATTCAGCTTGACATGTGCACACCCAAAAAAAGTCTGCAAATCATCGATTATGGGCATCATACGGGGTGGTGGTGGTCTAGTGCTCGGATACTTGCCTATGGACCTATGGCTCAAAAGGTTCCAGGTTCAAATCCCACCTCTGGCACTACCACCACTGGGTTCCTGAGCAAGACCCTTAACCCAGAGATGCTCCATGGGGACTATCCCTGTAATTAGGACATGGAAGTCGCTCTGGATAAGAGCGTCTGATAAATGCCGTAAATGTAAATTTCATTGCTTTTATATACAGTACTGTGCAAAAGTTTTAGGCAGGTGTGAAAAAATTATTTAAACAAAGACTGCTTTCAAAAATTGAAGTGTTAATCATTTATTTCCATCAATCAACAAAATGCAGTGAATGAACAAAAGAGAAATCAAATCCATTTTTGGTGTTACTACCTTTTGCCTTCAAAACAGCATCAATTCTTCTAGGTACACTTGCACACAGTTTTTGAAGGAACTCGGCTGGTAGGTTGTTCCAAACATGACTGTGTTTCAACCTACGTGTGACATTGATGATCATTAGCACCTGTTTGGTAAAACTGCTTGATCATACACCTGACTATAATCCTACAAAATCCTACAAAATGTGCAAGTGTACCTATAAGAATTGATGCTGGTTTGAAGGCAAAAGGTAGTAACACCAAATATTCATTTGATTTAGATTTTTCTTTTGTTCGCTCACTTTGCATTTTGTAAATTGATAAAAATAAACAATCATTATTTATATTTCTGAAAGCATTCTTTGTTTACAGCATTTTTTCACACCTTCCTAAAACCTTTGCACAGTACTGTAGTCATTTAGACTTTTGAAATAGGATAGCATTTAGGTTGATATACAACTGTTTGTTTTAAACAGTCTGATTAAAACTTTAAACAAAAACACAGATAGACACAACAATTCAGAAATAAGTGAAAGTGACTACTTTCACCCATACACACCATGCAGCATGGGGCAGCTATTTAAAGAGCCTGGGGAGCCGTGTTTGGAATGGTAACTTGCTCAAGTTACCTCAGTGCAACCTACTGGTCTGAGATACAAATCCTCGACCCTTTGATCCTGGGGCCTAGTCCTTAATCACTAGCGAAAGTGTGAGCTTAACTTTAAACAAGATCGCCCTCTGGTTAACAGACCCCCTAAAATTATACTGAAATCTCCAATAGTTATGCATTAACATGTATTAACTATGAGCTGAGTGTCTTGGGTAAAGAAGTTTGTTAGCAAGTTCATTCATTACAAATGACTTTCTTTTACTACCCAGATTGACCCAATAAAAGTTCATGCTTCTTCAGTTTCCTGTACAGTTGCCTACATCTCACAAAATAGAAACTGCATTGTACCTTCTGATGTTTTTGATTAGCTTTTCTACTAAAATGTTAAACATTAAAATGGCTGCAAAAATGTAAAGATAATTTACAGTGTCCTTTATCAACTTTAGATTTTATTGTAATTTGGTCTCAGTATTACCATAATTTTCCTCAAAACAATGATCTGGTACTTAGATGTTTGTGGATTATGTTAAATGATCATGATCATGTTTCCCAGGTTAAAACATAGAATGTAGACACTCTTAAAGAGAATAAAGCTATTTTTGCACATACAATATTCTTAGATTATCATGAGATTCTACATATAGTCAGTTGTATAGGTTGCTCTGAGGCTTAAGCCCACTTCCAGCAGTATTGAGCTGCTGAATCCATTACCTTTGGCTTGAGCTGAAGTTGCATTTTTGTGGCAGAAGTAATCATCCAACATTAGTACATGAGCTCAGTAAGGTTCAAGGCTCAATCAAATCCTCACAAATGTTTTGATGTTACAAGCTTTTCTGGAAAAGTACAAGCTGTTATTGCAGCATAGGAGGGATACATTCCTATAATAATAACCATTGTTTCAGGAGAGATGCTGGAAACTTAATCGTTATAAGAAATTATGATTTTCATTCCATGTAGAAGTATCAAGCATAATGTTAAAGAAAAAAATCATAGTTAACACAATCTTTATGTTTACATAATGTTTACATGAACTTTTTTTTTACAGTTGACTATTTTTGAGCATGTTATGATATCTGTTGAACTCTAATGGCTAGCAGTGGGCTGCATTATTAAACTTTAGCTCATTTTTGTCACATATTTGGTATCCACTTACTGCAGACACGACCTTTCAAACCTTTGACTTCTTAGGCCCCTCCTGTGTCACAGAGATCAAAATGCTAGAAGTGCAATCAGGACTGTGATGGTATTCGCTTTATTTTCACTCCTCAAAGACTGAAATTTGTCTACCTTTTCTGGTGGTTTTGAATTCTTAGGCCCCTCCTGTGTCACAGAGATCAAAATGCAAGAAGTGCAATCAGGACTGTGCTGGTATTTGCTTTATTTTCACTCCTCAAAGACTGAAATTGGTCTGCTTTTTCTGATGGTTTTCAAAAAGTGGTTCATTTCAAAAAGTTTGCTGCAGTGAATTATTTAGAGCAGTTCAAAGTATTTGCCATCACGGAAGAAGTAATAAGGGCTCCTTTAGGAAGGAAAATCAAGTGAAGCCATTTAGGCCAGACCAAGGTAGCGGAAATACCCACATTGCATTATGTGAGCATGGATGCACTTGTGTCATTTTTGAAGCCTAGATTTTATTCTTTAAGATCAGCATATACCAGAATTGTGGTCAAAATCTTTGATGCCCAAGCCAGACAAATACTGCCATAAGCTTTAAGCAGCCACAGTAGTTTTGAGCTCTTTGATCCATGACATAAGTTGAAACCTCATTGGCCATATACGCATGTGTTTCTGTGTCTTGGGTTTAAGAAACTAAAACACTGTGCTGTGCTTTTTGGCATATGCCACTCTAGGTTTTCCAGGCAGGCTTTTATTTTCCATTTGCTAGATCTACCCCTTACAATGCTGCTCACAAATTCCAGAAAATGTGAAGGAAAAGACCATTATCAGTCATTTTTTCCCCAATTTAACCTTTAACTATATCTTACATATTATACTGTCTATGAAACTTTCACAAACTTTGGCTTTTTCCTTTTAACTCTGTCCAGTGAGTAGTGTCATCAATTATACTTTAACATTAGTGCTAAGATTAAAATGCAGTTTCAAAAAACAAAAAAAACAAACAATCAAACAAAAAAATTACTTCCAGTTCATTCTAGATAAAAAAGCATTTCAAAGACTTTCAAAGTCAGTTAGTTCAACGCACAAAGTGGTCATACATACTGAACTGCATTCCTGTGCTTGCCATCTTCTCTTGCCTGTAATGTCAGTACAACCAGCATGTGGATATAGAATGTATCAGAAGCATTAATGGGACATAAACAAAAACTTAAAGTTTAAGCAAACTCTTTAAATTTAGCTACAAACACTAATTAAATAACTTCCCAACCAGGTATAATCAAGATATAATTTTTTGGGTTTTTTTTTATATAATTTTATGTTTTTTTCCCTGTAATTTCACCTTGCTGTGAAATGTTAATATTTGATAGTAGATAAGGCAAATATAATATGTACTCAAGTATATACAATATTAAAGGGTAAAGTAAAGCAAATAAAGTTGTACATACTTTTCAATAATAATTTTTTATTTTTATAATAATTATATTTTATCGATAGCAGTGATAGATGAAACAAACCATTGACAAAAAATATTTGAAGCATTTAATTTTCAGCTCATGGGTGCTGGTACTAGTTTCAGAGTGGTCGCATTGGAATCTACAAAGAAACCCTTTGGTCAACAAAAGAGGCAAAGATGAGTTCACATTATGGTTGTGGATGGCTTACTAAGCAAATGTACAGCTGTTCACAAAGAAACACTGAACCCCAGGAGATAAGAGAGAAAGAGAGATGGAGAGGGAGCTAATGTCCAAGTTTACCCGCACTGGCTCCAGCAGTCCACATATGGTTTAGTGGTTTTTGAGCAAATGGTGGAGAGATGGAAAGACATAATGAAAGCATGGAGAAGCTCCAGGGTTGGCTTCTTCTTTATGGGCAGAAAAAGAAGGGATGCAGGATGTATGAAGGTGAATGTATATTAAATCTCCTCCTGACTTCCTTTCACTCACTTTTTAGCCTTCCTTTTGGAACTTAGGTTCTTACATACACTCACATCCTTTTTTTCAAGATCTTACTTGTGTTTTTGCATTTAGATGTCTGCTGCAGCTAAATGTCTTGAAGCTAAACAAAAATGTACTGCAGTAGGCAGTGAAGGTACAGAGCTTTATGTAGAGAATCTACTCAAAGACACACTCTATGTTTCTAAGATACTTTAAGACATACTTCATGTAAGATTTACTCTGTTAATATAACAGTTCAAACTGCATGGATTCATCAATATATATTAATATTATTATGATAAAAATATTAATATAAATTAATATAAAACAAAAAAAATCGACATTTTGTAGTTTACTTTTATATGTGTCCCATTTTTGATGGCTCTCACTGTCACTCATTTCTTCTTCCTGATTAGGGCTATCAGGCAGGTTTTATGGTTATAGCTTTGCCATTTTGAACCCAAAAGAAACATTCTATGCCCTGTAATTTAGGTAATATTAGGTAATATTAGGTAATATCATATTAGGTAATATTACTACTTTAAAAGAAAAAAATTGTATAGATACCTTTAAGCACTGTTTCAATTCATCTAACCAGACCGCATAGACTTTTCAGCCTGAAGTATGCAGTGCACACATGTTGACTGACACTTATTCACTTGCTTCCTCCTACGCCGTCCTTAAGGAGAAGGAACTCCACTTCTACTTCTGCACACACAGCAAATCTACATCCAGTTTTCATGCATCATATATACAGTACTGTGCAAAAGTTTTAGGCAGGTGTGAAAATATGCTGTAAACAAAGAATGCTTTCAAAAATGGAAGAGTTAATCATTTATTTTCATCAATCAACAAAATGCAGTGAATGAACAAAAGAGAAATCTAAATCAAAACAATATTTGGTGTGACCACCCTTTGCCTTCAAAACAGCATCAATTCTTCTAGGTACACTTGCACACAGTTTTTGAAGGAACTCGGCTGGTAGGTTGTTCCAAACATGACTGTGTTTCAACCTACGTGTGACTTTGATGATCGTTAGCACCTGTTTGGTAAAATTGGTTGATCATACACCTGACTATAATCCTACAAAATCCCAGGACTTTGTGCAAGTGTACCTATAAGAATTGATGCTGGTTTGAAGGCAAAAGGTAGTAACACCAAATATTCATTTGATTTAGATTTTTCTTTTGTTCGCTCACTTTGCATTTTGTTCATTTTTTCACACCTCCCTAAAACCTTTACACAGTACTGTGCATGTGTGTGTGTATGAGAGAGAGAGAAATAGAGAGAGAGAGAGAGAGAGAGAGAGAGAGAGAGAGAGAGAGAGAGAGAGTGAAGGAGAGCTTCCTCTGTTCCTCTGTTACTGGCTTCAACACCACTTTTGTATACACACCCAAAAACTTGAGAACAGCAGCTAAATTGGGGATGGAAAATTCTACCGTATGCTGCAGTTAAACTCTCCATACATCAACTTTAAGGCTCTTGAGGAGGTGACTTTTACTATTGCAGACTAGATTTGCTGTAAAGAACCTGAACAACTGAATATATTCAGCCTTTGCCTTTGTTGTGAAGGTCAGATAAACATGCTTCACATGTGAAATTAAAAGTATAGAAGACCCTATCTGCTATACAAAAGGCTACGTAACAGGAAATGCAAAAATGAAAGAACTAATCCTTAAACATTAACCCTGTCCAAAAACATGCCCCTGAATCCAGATCACCACAGCAAAAAACACAACAGCAAAACAAAAACATGAAATCTCAAAACACAACAGGGAATCCCATAAACAACTAATCCAGAAATGCAATATTCATATAAAAATCACAGCATTTTAAGAATGTAACATAAAAGATCCTTGAATAATTTATTTTAAAAAACAGCTTATGAATAATGACATCAGTCATTTAGGAATAAATATTTTTCTTTTATTTGTCATTCAGTGCTCATGTAAGATAGTATTCTTAAAGCCCATTATTGCGCCTAAATCCTGGTCTATTAAAGGATCTATACTACTGCAAATGTAAAAAATGCAGGGATTGTAATTATTTCACAGTTTTGTGTGTGTGTGTGTGTGTGTGTGTGTGTGTGTGTGTGTGTGTGTGTGTGTGTGTGCGAGCTTGTGAGTGTTATAGAGCCATGTTGGAAGACAGGCTAAGTAAGGGTTAACAGGAATGACATAAGGTTTGGCCTCCAATCTCATTCATCATAAAAAAACACTGAAGCCCCCACCTTAATTTCATTTCCTACTGTGAAAGTAAGATATACAGTACTGTGCAAAAGTTTTAGGCAGGTGTGAAAAAGAATGCTTTCAAAAATGGATGTGTTAATCATTTATTTTCATCAATCAACAAAATGCAGTGAATGAACAAAAGAGAAATCTAAATTAAATCAATATTTGGTGTGACCACCCTTTGCCTTCCAAACAGCATCAATTCTTCTAGGTACACTTGCACACAGTTTTTGAAGGAACTCAGCTGATAGGTTGTTCCAAACATGACTGTGTTTCAACCTATGTGTGACATTGATGATCATTAGCACCTGTTTGGTAAAACTGGTTGATCATACACCTGACTATAATCCTACAAAATCCCTGACTTTGTGCAAGTGTACCTATAAGAATTGATGCTGGTTTGAAGGCAAAAGGTAGTAACACCAGTAGTTGTTCGCTCACTTTGCATTTTGTAAATTGATAAAAATAAACAATCATTATTTATATTTCTGAAAGCATTCTTTGTTTACAGCATTTTTTCACACCTGCCTAAAACTTTTGCACAGTACTGTATGTCTATGAAAAAGTCACAAGGGCCAAGGGAGGAAAAGAGGAAAGAAGGGGTCAGGGGTAGCTCGAGGAGAGGGTAACAGTGCAGAAACCTCAGCCATCCCTAGCCCCTAGCAATCACTGCTATCCAGAACAAGAACAATTTTGGTTTGCCTTGTTTTGCTGCAGCTCCTAACACTCATATCAGGAACTTAGAAAACTGAAGACTGTGTCAGGGAGAAAGAATTATGATGTGTGATTCCCACAACATTGCATGCAGTTAGGCAGGATGTGGTTTCAGTGTTTTGATAGCAGTCAATGACAAAAAATATGCCATCAGAGATTTGAGAAAAGCTTAAATTGCTTAAAAGCAGAGGCCTAATAATTTGATAAAGGGATATTAAAAGGGTTTTTGCTGGCTTGAGTGTTTCAGTGATCAAGCTTTAAATAGAGGTGAAATTTTTATTATTATTAGCTTCTTCGACTATCATTTCCAGGGATTGCTAAACATCTGAAGAAAACTGGAAATAATTAAAAAGGAATAACACTAAATTATTAAACATGATTCAGTGATATTGTTCGGTCACACTTTATTTGTATGGTCACTTAAAGGTGACCTATAGGTGATTTAACTATTAAGAATGCTAATATAGTTTCTATATTATAATCTATATTATTCTATAGATTAGTAGATCTACACATAACAACTGCATCTCTGGGATGTTGATAGGTATGGAGTTTTCTGCTATTTAAGGTGGAACTAAATTGAATTTTGTATACTCATAAGTGTGTATATATTAAAAATTTTACTTTACACACTCAGATTTTAGGACCAGTTTTTTTAAAGTGAAAGTGACAATTCTTGTCATTGTAATTACACAGCACAGCACACAACACAACATGAACCACAACAAAAAAAATTACAACTGAAATCCTTCAGTCAGATGTACAAACATCATCTCATCATCATTCTTTACAAACACATAGGCAAGTAATTAATACTCAATACACACGAAAGTATAGAGTCGAGTAAAAAAAAAAAAGGGTTTCAATTTTGACCTTAACTGAAATATTTAGTTGCAGTTTTCTGTCAAATTAGCAGGACAAAATAATTCACACATCCATTAAAGTGGAATGGATGTGTGAATTGGATGTGTTGGAAAGTCTTGGTGTATGATAAATGTGTCTGCAAACATTATATTGGCGACATACAGAAAGACAGCAACTGCATCCCGATGTGTATGGGACGGGGTGTATGTGTGAGAGAAAGGGTGTGTGTGTGTGTGAGAGACAGGGTGTGTGTGAGAGACAGGGGGTGTGAGGGAAGCACAGTCCAAGGTGAGCCTCGGTTCATCCCACCTCACATTTCACCTCTGCACAAATTGATTTGGACTATAAAAATGATCAAAATTACTGGAATCACACAGAAAACAGTCCTCTCTTTCATGTGTTGTCTTTGTCTTGACTTTCTTTCCTTTCCCCTCTAGAGCATATCTCCACCTCTCCAAGGCCTCCTCAACTGTTCTGCTACAGTTCCCAATGTCATCTTCAAGTCCACAGGGACTCATGTCTTATCTTGTATCTACCTGTCCAAGTCTATTGCAAACAAAAAAGAGCTCAGCACTGATCCTTGATGTAATCCCACCTCTGCTTTAAACACATCCATCTCTCCTATTACAGACTTCACTGCTCTACAGTTAGGTCCATAAACATTTGGACAGAGACAACTTTTTTCTAATTTTGGTTAAGTATTTTAAATTAAACAACTCAGATGCAGTTAGAGTGTAGACTTTAAGCTTTAATTCAGTGGGTGGAATAAAAAGATTTCATAAAAATTTGTGAACTAAAGCATTTTTTAACACAATCCCTTTCTTTCAGGGGCTCAAAAGTAAATTGGACAAATAAAATAACTGAAAATAAAATGTTCATTTCTAATACGTGGTTGAAAACCCTTTGCTGGCAATGACAGCCTGAAGTCTTGAACTCATGGATATCACCAGATACTGGGTTTCCTCCTTTTTAATGCTCTGCCAGGCCTTTACTGCAGCGGCTTTCAGTTGCTGTTTGTGAGCCTTTCTGTCAAAGTTTAGTCTTCAACAAGTGAAATGCATGCTCAGTAGGGTTCAGATCAGGTGACTGACTTGGCCATTCAAGAATATTTCACTTCTTTGCTTTAATAATCTCCTGGGTTGCTTTGGCTTTATGTTTTGGGTCATTGTCCATCTGTATTATGAAACACCGCCCAATCAATTTGATTGCATTTAGCTGGATTTGAGCAGACAGTATGTCTTTGAACACCTCAGAATTAATTCGGCTGCTTCTGTCTGTGTCACATCATTGATAAACACTAGAGTCCCAGTGCCACTGGCAGCCATGCACGCCCAAGCCATCACACTGCCTCTGCCATGTTTTACAGATGATGTGGTATGCTTTGGATCAGGAGCTGTTCCACGCTTTCTCCATACTTTTTCTTGCCATCATTCTGGTAGAGGTTGATCTTGGTTTCATCTGTCCAAATGTTTTTTCCAGAACTGTGCTGGCTTTTTTTAGATTTTCTTTTTTTTTTTTTTAGCAAAGTCTAATCTAGCCTTTCTATTCTTGAGACTTATGAGTGGCTTGCACCTTGCAGTGCACCCTCTGTATTTACTTTCATGCAGTCTTCTCTTAATGGAAGAATTGGATATCGACACGCCAACGTTGGCTGTTGTGAAGGGGTTTCTCTTCATCATGGAAATGATTCTGCAATCATCCACCATTGTTGTCTTCAGTAGACATCCAGGCCTTTTTGCGTTGCTGAGTTCAGCAGTGCTTTCTTTCTGTACCAAATTGTACATTTTGCCACTCCTAATATTGTAGCAAGTTCTCTGATGGGTTTTTTTCTGTTTTCGCAGCTTAAGGATGGCTTGTTTCACCTGCATGGAGAGCTCGTTTGACCACATGTTAAAGAGCTGGAACTCTTATACCCGTCATCCAATTTGAATGTAGAAACCCTCAAGTGAAAGCTGTGAGTCTACACATTATATCCATGTCCATTAAACAACTATAATTGGAACATGTTTCAGTAAACAGGTACAAAAACAAAACTTGTGTCATTGTCCAAATATATATGGACCTAACTGCATCCTGTATCACTCCTGACTTCCTCATACCAAACCAAACTCCTTTCTACAAAGTCTACAATCCAATCCTTCTAACTTATCCAGTCCTTCTAACTGATCCAAGATGGCGGCGTGGTAAAACGCAGCAGCTGCTCCGTGGGTCCAAACTTTGGTGCTAAAGTCTGTAAAAAAGTCTTTCATCCGTCTACTTTTCAGACTTGCACATGAGCATCACAACTGTGAATGCTCTTAAATACAACCGACAAACACTGCTGGAGCTCAGGAATAAGCCAGGTTACAGTCTTCCAGTGACTCTACAAACAACGCTATGGGAGCTTGGCATGCTGCGAAGACCAGACCTTCATTCCCCGAGATTGCCTGTTGTACCGGGCTGACTGAGAGGACATCGAAAGCGGTGCGAGAGGAAACAGAAACGCGGCATGCGTGCTGGGGTGCGGGCTCAGCTAAAGGCTAATGCTAGCCTGTTTTTGTTTTTACGGAGACATGGCTCAGCAACAGCATTCCGGTCACCGCCATCCAGCTCACCGGACTCTCTGCATTTGTCTCGGACAGAAACACCGCACGACTGTCCGGCAAGACTCGCTGAGGGGGCTGTGTGTTTATATAAACACACAATGGTGTACGAACGCTGTGCTAGTCTCTGCACAAAGCTCAACACTGCTGGAGGTCCTTACAGTCAGGTGCAGACCTTTTTATCTGCCCAGGGAGTTCTCTATAATTTTTATTACGGCGGTCTACGTTCCACCCAACGCTAGTGTTAACAGCTCTAATGCTAACAGCGCAATAGCTGAACTTTATGGAGCTATCAGTGAGCTCCAAAACTCCCATCTGGACGGACTGTTCATAATTCAATCATGCAAATCTCAAGTCAGTTCTCCCTAAATTTTATCAACATGTGGATTTTGCAACGAGGGGGGGAAACATGCTGGACATCAGAGCAGCAAAGCGAGCTCATGCACAGAGAATCCATGGCCACTTCAAAAACACAAGTGACACACGGCGCATGGTGCAGGGCATTCAGACCTTCGCCAACTACAGGACATCTCCATCTGCCTGTAACGGTGACTCCTCCCTCCCAGATGCGCTGAACCACTTCTACACACGGTTTGATGTGGCAAACAACACAGAAATGAGGAAGACTATCCCTCCTCCAAATGATCAGGTTCTCTGTCTGACCACGGCCAAGGTGAGAAGATCTCTACTGAGAGTCAACCCACGGAAAGCTGCTGGTCCAGACAACATACAAGGTTGTGTGCTCAGAGGATGTGCAGAACAGCTGGCAGATGTTCTCACTGACATCTTCAACATCTCCCTGAGCACCACTGTTGTCCCTAGGTGCTTCAAGACCACCAGCATCATCCCGGTGCCAAAGAAATCATCTGTCTCATGCCTGAATGACTATCGTCCCATCACACTCACACCTATCATCATGAAGTGCTTCAAGAGGCTGGTCATGAGGCACATTTTAATGCTTTTCTATTACTGTAGTTATTACCCAAATATTTATGTTGTGACAAATGAGGTAAAACTTCTTGTTAGTATTTAAAAATAAAAACGTAAAACCATGTTTGAGTCAGTATGTGAGAGACTGCAGGTTCATTTCACGTGTGCATATTCAGCCACGTGTGCATGCAATTGATGTGTGTGTGTGTGTGTGTGTGTGTGTGTGTGTGTGTGTGTGTGTGTGAGTGTGTGTGTGTATACACCTGCTTCACACAGGAAAAGGTTTTGCCTCCTGTATGCTGGAGAACACCTGGTCATCTATGATCTCACACACACACACTTTAACATGTAAAAGCAAAGCTTGATTTCCTCTGCTGGTCTCTAAGGAACATATAGTCTAGTTTTTATAACTCCAGCCTTCATGGTCAGTCCCTACACATAAAAAATTACATCACAGTTACAAAATCCAGACGTCCTGTGAACAAAAAAGAGTAAGTAAAAAAGGCCCAGTGCCTAGTGTGGCAACAGCAGGCCTCTAATGCCTCCTTGTTTTACATTTCAAAGGTTATACATAAAACCTAGGCTGTTGCCCAAGGGCTCTTATTATATGGAGAACATGAAATGGAGAGTATCAAAAGGAAAAATTGCACTTTGTAATAATTCTAAAGGCCCTTTTAAGTAATCGTCACATTTAAGCTATAAAATGTGAATGTGCTGGCAACGTTATTAGAGACACCTAGCACATAGGCTATATTTTGCTGGTGTTTTATCGTCTAGCTCCTCAACTATTCTTAACTAGTCATGTCTGGTCCACTATTGTCAAATATTTTTGGGTTGTTGACCACTCCCAATCTGCATGCAACCCCATACATGCTGTTGTCACATGCCCATGTAACTGCTGCTTTGAGAATGATTCACCACCAAAATAATATCTTTTTTATGTATCCTCCTTAGCCTTCACATATTTTTCAGACATAATCCAGTGCAATTCTACGAGGTCAGTGGTGTCCCTCTGGTCAGAAACTCAACAATTCCGATTAGTCTTGTAAGTGAGTGACAAACTATGTGATACTATGTGATACTATCTATATACAGTTCAATAGTGTAGTCAGGCATACATACATACATACATATACATATATATATATGTGTGTATATATATATATATATATATATATATATACATATATATATACATATACACACATATATACATATACACACACATATATATATATATATATATATATATATATATATATATATATATATATATATATATATAATTTGCATAAATGCCATTGCAGCAATTCAAAATGGTACTTCATAGTTTGTATGGTCCCCACGCTTGTATGCATGTCCTGGGGTATCTCCTTCCAGATCCTAACCAGGGCATCACTAAGCTCTTGTACAGTCTGAGGTGCAACCTGGTGGTTTCGGATGGACCTACATGATGTCCCAGAGATGTTCTATTGGATTTAGATCAGATGAGTGTGGAGGCCAGTCAATAGTATCAATTCCTTCATTCTCCAGGAACTGCCTGAATACTCTTGCCACATGAAACTGGGCATTATAATGCACCAGGAGGAACCCAGGAGCCATTGCATTAGTGAAGAGTCTTACAATGAGGATTTCATCCCGATACCTAATGGCAGTCAGGGTGCCATCATTTAGCCTGTACAGGTCCTCATGAAGTCTGTTTCTAATGGTTTGGCCAGAGACAGTCACACCATTGGCCTGCTCTAGGTCACTTTTTAGGGCTCTGGCAGTACTCATCCTGCGCATCCTTGCACAAAGGAGCAGAGTCCTGCTGATGGGACCTCCGACGGCCCTGTCCAGTTCTCCTAGAGTAACTGCCTTTCTCCTGGAATGGGTTGTGCCATCCTGGTGGAGTTGGACTTCCTGTGCAACCTCTGTAGGGTCCAGATATCGCCTCCAGTATGCTACCAGTAGTGACACTGACCCTAGTCAAACGCAAAAATACTGAAAAGCTGTCAAAAAAAAGATGAGGAGGGAAAAATGTCTGTGGCCTCCACCTGCAAAATCATTCCTGTTTTTGGGGTCCTTTAGTGCACCTGTTGTTAATTTAATTAACACCAAAACAGCTGACACTCATTAACAACCCCCTCTGCTACTTAACTGACCAGATCAATATTCCAGAAGTTTAACTGACTTGATATTTTACTCTGATTTAAAAAGGTTCTTTTAAATTTTTTTGAGCAGGGTATAGGCTTGTATAGAATATCTGGCCACTTTTTACAGGGCTTTTTATAGTGCTTATTTTTTTCCAGATATGGATATAAACAGAATGTTTCTATACATATTTATGGCACAAATTAAGGGAGAAACTGTTGTCTCTCTTATTTAATAAAATAGAACATTGATTAACTTTTATATGATCCCATTACAGATGGCAGTCTGATGGGTATATTTTTATCATTTAAACGAGAGTCACTCTCAGAAATTATGATTTCAGAATGATTTCAGTTGAAATAGATAGATATGAATGAAAACTCTATGAAAACTCCCAAAACACCTCACACGTGCCAGAAACACCTCATATGTGACACTCTAAATGCTTTCATCCCAAAGTATCCTAGTGTAGCATACTAGCATGGTCTAGCAGCCTTGGGCAAGGTTTGCTGCTATCGGCTCTGTAAAACTAGCAGTATTTAATCAGTGAAATATTCACATTATTATAAATCATAAATTACTGAATTTTATTTTACTATGCTTTATCTGAATCGGAATACCATGCAGTAGCACAGTGGGTAGGGCTGTCACCTCACAGCGAGAAGGTCCTTGGTTTGATTCCTCCACCATTCTGTGTGGTTTGTGTAGTTTGCGTGTTCTTCCCGTGTCTATCTGGGTTTCCTCTGGGAGCTCTGGTTTCCTCCCACTGTCCAAAGACATACATGCAAGGTGGATTGGAGATGCTAAATTGTGTGAGTGTGTTTGTCTGGGTGCCTGCCCTATGATGTACTGTTGTCCTGTCCAGGGAGTTTCCCTGCATTTCACCCTGTTAAAGCTGGGAGTGGCTCCACTTGTACACCTTCATAGTGAACCTGTATTTATTGTTCAGCATTAAAACTTATGATATGCCTTTGTTTCATATTACAGTGTGTGGGTGGCCTGGTGCAAGAAAATGCAGCTGAAATTTTACACATGAAGGTTAAGTATTGACTTAAGGACAAGTAACACTCTTCACATGACCTCATATGTTCGGTCCATCACCACCGATTAGCTTGACATTCAACAGGTCTCTTACAAAGGCTTCTGCATGCTTTAACTGGATGCATTAAATGAATGGTAGTTTATTAAGTGCCATAAACCAAACTGCAGACCCTGATATACACTTTAGCTGTGTTAATTAGACATGAAAATCATCCTTATTATAACATTTATATGACCATGTGATACACCGATGCAGTGTGTGTCTTGGTATCCATGTGTGTGTGTGTGTATGTGTGTGGTGTGTGTGGTGTGTGTGTGTGTGTGATTCTGAGGGATTTTGGCTACCAGTGAGAGGGGAACATCCTCTCTCCTGCAGTCTGGGGCAGTTAAAAGGTCAAAAACTAAATATTTTTTTCTTTGTTTGTTTGTTTTTTGTTTCTTTCTTTCTTTCTTTCTTTCTTTCTTTCTTTCTTTATTTGTATGTTTCTTGCTTTCCTTCTTTTTTTGTGTTATTCCCTTAATCTAATACCTTCTCTCCCTTTTACGCTCTCTCTCTCTCTCTCTCTCTCTCTCTCTCTCTCTCTCTCTCTCTCATGTCTCACACACACACACACACATACACACACTGATAATGTGTGGATAGTGATAAGGGGTTTCCTGTCTTTTTTTGTGAGGATTCTTTTTAACAAGGTACATGAAGTGAGTGTGTGTGTGTGTGTGTGTGTGTGTGTGTGTGTGTGTGTGTGTGTGTGTGTGTGTGTGTGTGTGTGTGTGTGAGTGAGAAAGGTGAAAGTGAAAGTGACTATTCTTGTCATTGTTAGTAAAAGGGGGTTTTAAGCCCTGAAGACAAGCTATTTTAGGTTATTTGTCTTTCTCACACACCCATGCATGCACACACACCCACACATACACACACACACACACACACACACACATACTCTTGCACACAGACATGCTAAATCAAGACTTCATGAATGTGAGGGCTGATGAAGTGCTATAGCTGGCCCCAGTGGGGCAACACCATTGCAGCTGAAAGAGAAGTGGGTCAAACAGTTCTCCCCAGAGGCCACCACCCTGCCCCCAATAAAACACCTCCTAAAATACACACATGGGATTACACATACACACAAGCATGAAAATAAAGAAACTATGGCATCCTGAACTGACCAGTGAAGTGGACTTGTTTTATATCATGCTTGAAGCATGTGTGTGTATATGCGTGTGAGTTTGTGTGTCTTGGTGTTGTCAGTGCACTTATGTTTGAATGATTGAGTGATGGTTCAGTGCTATTATGTGTCTGTCCTCTCTGGGCTGACTAGGCCTGAGCGATGATAGCGCTCAGATTTGGGTCAATCTGAATTAGGCAAAAAGTCCTCTGTTTAGACTACACATGAGGACACCTAGGTTTCCCTGCGTAAAACACTCTGAAAGGCAACACTACCCTTTCCACCTTGCCAAATGCCATGGTTTTGCTACAGTAATATATAATGAAGATCTATAAAAAAGACATTTGTCCATAAATTAAATATAAATAAAAATATTTCCATATTCTCTGAATGTTGTAACCTTTGGCTTCTGACTGGTAAACCATTAAATAAAAATAAAATTAAGCCATTAAATAAAAATCAGTTACGTGCACAGCAGAGGTACTGCTGGACAATGCATGAGTACAAGATGCTGTACAGTTTTTAACCTATTTAAGAATTGTTTGTTTGGCTTGCAGAGATAAAGAAGGAAAAGATTTTAGTTTTTTTTTAGTGCTTTTAAGAAAGAATCAGAGCCAGATGAGGTCATTGCATGCAGCTGTTCATAAGACGCAATGATCTGGCCGCATATTTATGAGCCAACACCATGGTTTCAGCATAGCCCAACCTCTCATATTAGCTCAGGACACCAAAACCACATGTCATGTTAAGGCCTTTGGATTTCTATAGTAAATAAGGACATGAGAGAACCGATTACCACAATTACCATCAAACCCACCTTCCACCTCTTCACAACTGCCATGACTCATGCTGCAGCAACCAAAATTGAAGCATCAGCAGTTTGATCATCTACCCACCATCATATACAGACAAACTAACCTGCTCGCTTCTTAATGCATAGACTGTATTTCTGCCATTTTTGACTATAGAGTGCTATGGGCATTATCTATGGGACATATCTGCAACCACCATAATTTTTCAAGGATGAACTTAGCACTAAGGTTAAGACATCAAATTCAGATCCAAGACATGATAAAATGTCCTCTTCTACTCACAAAAACAAACATGAGTTACATGATCAGAAGCCTAGAATTTGCATTTTAAAAAAAAAGAATCAGCTTGTCTAAAGTAAAGAATAAATCATGACATTGAAATATATTGATAAATATAAATATAAATATATTATCAGTGGCTTAGGGGCAGCGGTGGCCTAGTGGTTGGGGAGTTGGCCACAGATCGGAGGATTGTGGGCTCGAATCCCTTCCCAGTGGGTTGCCTTGAGGTGCCCTTGAGCAAGGTGCTATCCCCGTCAGTTCGCTCCTCCCTGCGATAGGCTGGCGACCTGTCCAGGGTGTGTCCCTGTCCTTTGCCCTGTGTGAGCTGGGATGGACTCCAGCACCACCCCGCAACCCTAATTAGGACAAGCGGCCCAGAAAATGACTGACTGACTATATGTGGCTTCAAATCCTCTACCAGTAGGTTGTTCTGAGATACCCTTGAGCAAGGTACCATCCCTGTCACTGCTCTCTAGATGCTTTCATTAGCTGCCCCCTGTTGCATGTGTATGGGTAAAATGCAGATGTCTAATTTCATTGTGGCTGAGTATGTGCTGTGCTGTTTCACAATGAAAAGAGTAGTCACTTTCACATCTGGGGTGAGGGTGTATAATTTTCACCACTGGTTTTGTATAGTATTCAATGCTCTAGGGATCCAGTGCTTGCTACAGCAGCACATATAATAAACTTGAAACAGTACAGAGAAGATTCGCATGGCCCCTGTGCAAGGATGACACACAAAACAGTGAAGTGTTCCTTATTTTTTGGTGCAGTGGTAAAGGTGTTGGCCCCAGGACCAAAAGGTTGAGTTCAAATCCCAGAACAGTAGGTTGCCCTGAGGTACCCTTGGGCAAGGTACCGTCCCCAGCAGAAGTTGCATTTTGTTACTGTGTGCTGTGTTTCACAATGACAAATAATCACTTAAAAAAAACATTTAAATACATGCCAGAGGCCTTTTAATTTAAACATATTGGTCTGCTGACTTTGAAAATATTGCAGCACATCCAACAATAAAGGCTGCAGGGTGCTTCCATTGTGTTAGACAAACAATGTGAAACACTAAAATTCTGCATGGTCCATTTTGCCATGCCCAGTTTGCAGGTGCACATGCTGTAACTCCTCTGGTTATTGAGTTTTATGAGTTAATAAAAGCAAACCTTCTGAATGTACACATAGTTAATAGAGTAAAACAATCCTTTTGAATTAGCTTCATCAGAAGACAGCAAATTTTCTGTAAGCCAAAACAGTCTCAAGTGGGACCAATGTTTGCCTCTGTCTGTGTCTGAATGCATTAGTGGATTCATTCTCCACAGGCCTAGAGACAAGCCTGGTGGATTCCAAATGGCACTTGGATAGCTGTGCGCACAATAAAAACAAACGCACACACTTTTATGTGCTCTTACCACTTATTTGACCAGACGCACATGCACTTAGCTCGGGGTCAACCAGAGGACATTATCAATTGTTTTTTTAACAGCTCACCCTCAGAAATAGGCCTATGGCCTATGATGTAGATGCAGACTTTAGAAGAAGCCCAGTTACTTTTGATATAGGCCTTATCTGTATATTATGAGTGAGTGTGAGCAATAGTACATGTGTTTGCATATGTATCATAGGTGCAGGAGTGTTATCACTGAAAAAAATGAATGCACTGAATTAAATTAAATTTGTGCAGGGCAAGTAAATTAAAGTAGGCCGTGGTTATGTTAAACAATTCACCAGTTTCTTTGACAACAGACTTTGGAGACTAGGTGCCACTTGATATAAACACTTACGTCAACACAGTTTGGATTTCAGTTGAATTTGGCCATTATTGTGTTGTTGTAATATATTGTAATGTTTTATTAAAATGGAAACGATGGAAACTCAAGAGACAAATAAATTCAATGCATCACTTCTTTTAGTAAATGCTGAGTGGAGCAGTTCCAGACAGTAACCTTTGGCCTCATTAGCTCAAATCACATATAACCCAGTTCCTCTCAGACATTTCACATTACTAAGCCCATCTGCATTATTTTCAGCTCACTAGCAAGACTGGCTGGTACGATACATCAGAAGCTCAGTATTTGGATTTGAATTGATTCTCTCTCCTAAGATGCCAACATCTTGACTTCCAGCTATGTAAAAAAAGTGTGACATCAGCTGTTCTTCAGGATATGAGCTCAAACGAAGTCAAAGAACAACCGGCACTTCTGAATATGTTTTCTAGTGCCTGTGCTACAGCAACAGTATACAGTGTAGTTCTGCAGAAGTTCATTTCTCTACTGCATCCATGAGAGGTCATATACACACTTATTTTATTTATTCTGTTTTCCCCACAAATAAACTGCCTGTCCAAAAAAAGTCACACACTCTAATATTTAGTTGGGCCACCTTTAGCTTTGATTACAGCACAGATCTTCTAGAGATGATGGGAGAGTCGGACCGCTGCGCAAATTCCTCTTTAACACATCCCAAAGATTCTCAATGGGGTTAAGGTCTGGACTCTGTGGTGGCAAAAATGTGTGAGATTTATTTAGTAATTTATTCACTATCACAGACATACTGTAACATAAGTGTGGAACAGTTTTCACACACTGAACTGTGATAGTTTCTTTATTTATATACCTAATAAGATTTGACTGCAAAATATTTATGCCAGAAACAAGAGTCAATCACATGAGTAAAGATTTTTAATTTAATTTTGCTCTCCCTCTGTATTGCTCGTTAAAAAGAGAGAGAAACAGGTCAATAGTATCACATCTCCGGGAAAACAAATGCATTAAATGCATTCCTAAGGATGACAGAACCACGAAGATTAGTCCACATTAGTCCACTCTCCTAGCTCTTATTCTCTTAAGCCACCTTCCTTGGGTGCAGGTGGTGCATATGTGGAGTCATATCATGCTTAAGGATAACCATGCTGAGGACCTTTATAATGGCAGAGAACTCTGGATTTTATGGGGTAAATAAAACTATAGAATAATCAGAAAAGCAGGAAGTATTAGGATAGCAGCTGAACACCTGTTGCTGGATGAAGAATTGGCCTTTGAAAT
Organism: Hepsetus odoe; assembly: GCA_017165825.1. NCBI lineage: Eukaryota > Metazoa > Chordata > Actinopteri > Characiformes > Hepsetidae > Hepsetus > Hepsetus odoe. The sequence continues at coordinate 7,996,941 of CM029386.1, forward strand.
AATAAGAAAACTTGAAAAGCAATCCACAGGGTTTGTCACCATGGATAATTATATTCATTTACATCTAAACATTGCATGAGAACATTATGGTTATTAGCAGCACATTCCAAACTTTCATTTCAGATGCAATAAATTGTCCAGGGAATCGACTTGCCTACATTATTGTTCCAGATACAAGGAAATGTGTCTAGATTGTGGAAGAACTGAAGATATAAGTGTGAATAAAAGTGATAAGGTATGAATAAAAGTGATAAGGCATGAATAAAAGACACTTAAAAGACACTTAAATTTTACACTTAAATATAGTAGTATCATAGAAGAAAACAATGAATGACCTACAAAAGCTAGCAATGAAGAAGGGGCTGTTCCTTCCTTCAAGACCTATGAAGCTAAGGGACATTGAAAGCAAAATAGGCACATCTGTGCTGAAGACCAACTTTAGCTTAACCTCAGAATGCAAAAATCAAATCCCGTCTTAGACTACATCACTGACCACTTCCTTCCTAGTCATAAGTGCCATAGGATGGGCAGCTTTTCCTGAGAACATTTTGTGATTGTTCTTTCAACACGGTCCGCCCAACCCTCTTCCTCCAGCATGGCCCCAGCGGACAACAGTCAGTATGTGATTCAATACAGTCAGAGGAGGAAGTCATATCAAGATTGTTCCTCTATAGGTTTTGAATATCCATCCTTGAATAACTGAGCAAAGTTAAGCTGAATATGCCAAATTCCTTGTTCTCAAATTATCTTTCTAATGGATGGGTTTGTAAAGCACCATTTTTGTGACTGAGGTAAGGATTCTGAAGTTAGTTTTATAGTCAGTTTTATACCAATTAAAATTTTCCAATGCAATAATCATTTAGGGCATCTTCATTTTCAGAGTATGGGATTTAAACCATGACATAAGAAGATGTTTTTAGGTTCAGCAAACCTCTTGTGTGCTTTGCTGAAGTGGCACTGTAATGAAGAGCTCCTTTAAGATTCCTCTAAGAAGTTTTTTTTTTTTTCTAAATGTAAATTTCTAGACTAAATTAAATCTTAAAGTATTATGTGATTACAATCTTTTGTAAACTGTTATGCCTTACACTGCTCTAACATGTTTGGTTGTATCACCTTCCCCAAAAACATTTTATCTTAGATTTTTATGAAATTCAAGAGTTAAAAATATGTTAATAATCCTAAACACATCTCAGAATGAATTGATCACTCATTAGACCATCTATGTGAAGTGCAAACCAACACATTTTGAATCCATTTTGAAGTTTTTTCGTGATGTCACAAAAACCACAAACCACCCTTTCAACAACTCCAGCAATTTTGGACCTTAAACTGAAAATAATGACAAGAGTTTTCAGTCATAACACTTTCGTGTTATGAATATGTTGACACTCATTTCTGAATATTTTGCACCTTAAAATAGGTATTTTTCAGCTGCTGTGTGGATGGATGAAGGGCTCTCTGCATGACCCTCTTCCAAAATGTTTACAAAGTACCCAGTCACATAACCTGTGAGCTGACACTCTGATTAGCTACCTACAGAGCATTTATGGTCCAGCTGTAGATTGTTTGTCTTTGAGGGGACCTAGGTGTTTATGTTCATCTCAACTTTGAAATTTGGTTGTTTTGGAGCAAGAAAAAACAGCACAGCTGGTCCTCTTTTCTAGACAGAACACTCTAGAACATACATTGAAGATTTAAAATAGCAAGTGTACTTTACATGTAAAATCTCTACTTCCTGCATCCATTTACTCTATGTTTTGTTGTGTGGACCTCAGTCTTTCTTCTCAAACCTTCTACAGTCCTACTTTTCCAGTAAACGTTTATTATTGAGCAAGAACTCTGTGTGAAAGAGAGCTTTAATTAGGCCTGAAAATTTGTTACAAACCATAGCACCTCTGCTTTTAATTCTTTCCCTATCATTGATTGTTAAGATATTTCACACTCTATTTGCCCTCCCACCAAAAAACCTATAATATCATCCAAATTTATCATGGCTGACCCGAAACACATTAAAAGATCATGTCTAGTTTTTCATGAGTAGCCTGACCCCAGCCATAATTGAGATATATTGACCAAATACAACCAAATAGTCTGGACATACCGTATTTTCTTGCGTATAAGTCACACAAATTTGTACCAAAATCCACTATAAAAATGGGGGTGCGACCTATACATGGGGAATTAATGTGCGATTTATACAACTTTCTTCAGTGATTGAAACTTCCGCATAGAGACCAGCGAATGTTCACATTTCCAGGCAATTATCCTCAAAATTATTGCCGAATACACGTTTTTGGTGCTTTCCTATCAAGTAAAATACATAGTACTATGTTTACCTGTAAAAATCTGAAAGTTTCATTCAACATAATCCAGAAAAAATCACTTTCATTTCATAAATTTCAATCCATGAAACTCACATGCCGCCATTTTAAATGCCTAAACCAGTGACCGTATTTCTGAGTTATGTGATACGCATATGTACACATATTAGTATGTTTGCCTAAATGTAATCCAAAATGTCAATTGTCAAGATGTCACTCAAAAATAAATTTTGGACCAAATTTCAATGCCAAATCAGGGGTGTGACTTATACACGAATGCGATTAATACACAAGTAAATGTGGTTTGGACAAACATTTCTAGGGGTAACCAGTATGGACAAGTGGCAGTGAACCATTGTACACTGTGGGATCTGGGACTGTGGGAGCAGAGCTGTTAAGTAGCAACCCTGAGGTGAATTATGGAGTATGAGGGCATATTTCTGCATAGAATCCACCAAGATGAAAGCACCCACTAACACAAACAGGTTCCTGGGGTCAGAGGTGATTAATCAATGGCTTTCACTTTGAACACAGATTCCCCTGTCACGGGGCTGAGGCTGGGCCGGCCATGGTCCAAAAGTAGCAAACTACAGGCCAAAGAACATAGGAGTGGTGAAAGAAAGGAAGGCACTCCTCCGAGTGTGTATGGATATGTGTGAGGTAGAGAGAGACTGCTCTGAAATCACATACGAAGGCCAGAACAGTAGGTCACCGGCATGTGTGTGGGCCATTTCTCAAACCTGAGGTTAAATTTTTAAATATTACGGTGTATGCTTGATGTGGCTGAGTGTGCCGTGGGAGCATGGTCAGCTGCTGTTCATCAGGAAACCTTGCCACTACCTATCTTCTTCTCTTCTTCTCTCCATCCTCCCTTTACACTGCTTGATCTTTAATCATTCTTCCTTTCCTCCCTGCCCTCACTGAAGAAAAACCCCAGTCCTTAAAAGTCTTGCTTACCGCCAGCAAGAAGCAAAGCATCATTTAACATAATCTCTAACTTGCAAGTCATTTTAATGAGTGGAGAAACTCTGAAGTCTTAAACATTAATCTGTTACACATTTGTTTCCAATTTAGGGAGTGGACAATCTCAATTCTACATGTTGTCAAACACCATCCATCCATTTTCTGCCGCTTGTCCCAAACGGGGTCGCGAGGGAGTGCTGGTGTCCAACCCAGCACACACAGGGCAAGGACGGGGGATGCACCCCGGACAGGTCGCCAGCCCATCGCATGGAGGAGCGGGATGGGGATGGCACCTTACTCAAGGGTACCTCAGGGCAACCCATTGGGAAGGGGTTCGAACCCCCGATCCACCGATGTTGTCAAACACAATAAAAGTATATTTAACTTTTTAGTTATTGCTTTCTATTTGGAATCATTTTAGATACATTAAGGTTATGATGCTTTTCAACATTTTTCATTGATTGGATTATTAGCTAAGGTTTTGTTTTTTGTAACCACCCTTTTATTTTATAGTCTGAGATTATATAATACACAAGTACTGACAATATCATTATCCATAATAATAATTTGCATTATCCAAAAATAAAAAAAACATAAAGTGAAAACTCTTGTCATTGTGAAACACAGCACAGCCCATACACACATGTGCAGCAGGGGGCAGCTATTGAAACCACCCGAGGAGCATTGACGGGGACGGTACCTTGCTCAGGAATTGAACCCACAGTCTTCTGAGCTGGGGCAACTCCCTAACCACTAGGCCATCGCTGCCCCTAAGCAAATCATGTTAAACTTTAACATCCATAGAATATCTCCCTATTGCCCACTTTAGCACTAAAACATCTAGTTGTTCTACAGAAATATAGAATGTTATATGGCTTTAGATAAGTCTCATGTGTAATGTTTTAATATTTGGAATGTGGAGGTTCATGGAAGTGTTAAAAGTGAAATGTGAAAAAAGTTTGAGAGTCCTTGTACAGGATGCGTTCTTCAAAGTGAGAAGGTTCTGGGTTTGATTGGGTCTGGATTTATCATCATATTTCTCTCCCGAACTGAACTTACATCAGCTACTGGTTCTTCTGCAGGAGCTGCTGCCATGAAGATTAAAGCTTCCCCCACTCAAACAGAGCTACCACCATTAGCTCATGTACCTCCAATTACAGTCACCAATGGACTGAAAAATCATCACTATACAGGGTTTTTTTCTTTCTTTCTGTCTTTTTTTCCTGGTGTTGACCAAAGTAGGGTGGGTTTCCTTTTTGGGTCTTGGTTTCTCCTAAGGTTTCTTCCTCATGTTTGGGGGAGTTTTTCCAATACAGTATATCCAAAACAGAATAATTTCCATTTAATGAATAGAATGAGAATATAATGAGTATGTATGAGAATATAATTCACATAAATGGCTACATAACTGGGTGTATACGAACATTAAAGCAACAAAATGCTAATTATTCTCCTTTTAAATGTTTACTCTGTGCGTGTGTCTGAGGAAACCGTACCAAATGAGCAATTTGCCATCTGTTTGGATGTCTCTTACCCTGATTGTCACAGTTGGATTTCAGAAGCCAGGCTTGGGGGTTGGTTGGCCTTGCTGGTCAGTCCACAGTAGAAGATGGGAGGGGGAACTTCTCATGATGGAATGATGTTGGGCCTGGAGCAGGAAATTCCCGGGCTGTTTGTGACCCCGCAGAAAGCTTCCACTTCCTCCGTAGGGAGTGCCAGGAGCTCCTCAGTCTATATAACTCCACCACAGCAGGGCAATGGCCTTCAGCAGCATAAGAAAAGACCAGGAACTTATACTCTTCTCCTGGTGATCTGGGAGATGCCTGTGATTGTCTTTCCTATATAACTGAACACAAACACAAAAGGTTCTCCATGTTATTTCAGAGGGTGTTTCTCCCAATTCCACTATTCATAAGAGAAAATCAGTTCATACATCTTCAAAAAATATAAACATTTCATGTAAGTTGTTATGTTCAATTTAGCTGTTAAAGGTTTGACAGTGGTATATAGCAGAGAAGTACAGTTGAGGCCAAAATTATTAGCTCCCCTTATGAAATTAGACTCTTGATTTCTCCATGAAAATGACCATTAACAACAAGTGTTTGCTATTTTGGAAACAAATACACTATGAAAAACAATGTCCACTAAGTTTGATTAGGATATGTTATTGGTACACCGAGCTGAAACAAGAAAGGGCAAAAATAAGACATCCAAAATTATTAGCCCCCTGGCCATTAATAGTGTACCCTTTCTGAGCCACAACTGACAACAATCTCTTAGATTAGTTCTTTACTAGGTTAGCATAGGGCTCCTGAGGGATTTTGGCCCATTCTGCCATTGCAAATTGTTCTAGCTGGTCCAAATTGCATGGTTTCTGAGCATGGACATTCACGTTGAGCACCTGCCAGAGATTGTCAACAGCATTGAGGTCTGGGCTCTGTGCAGGCCACTCCAGGATCTTGGTTTTGGTATCCTTGAGGACTGTTGGACTAATTTCGATGTATGCTTTGGGTCATTGTCTTGTTGGAAGACCCAGCAACGACCTAAGTCTAGACTACGAGCAGATTACTGCATATTCTCCCTCAAAATGTCAACACCATTTTCATTTGTCATGATGCCATGCACACGAACAAGGCTCCCTGTGCCTGAGGCTGCAAAACAGCCCCACAGCATGATGCTCCCACCATCATGTTTAACTGTGGGAACTGTGTTCCTAGGGTTGAAGTCCACTCCCTTTCTTTCCTGCAGGGGTTGTTAGGAAGCCAACTGACTGCACAGGTGTGGTTTCAAAGCTGATTGGTTAATTACTGTAGTTGTGTTTTAAAAGCAAACATTCACATGGGGCAAATGTTTTTGGCCATATTTGATATAAAGCAAGCCTAAAAAGGTATTTTATATTACAAAATGTACCAAAAGCTACTAAATAGCACTGGTGAATGTTTTATATATCAAGTTTCATCAATGCTGCAAACATTGGGAAGAAGTTTAGAAAAATGTTCCATAATACCTGGGGTCTAATTTGGGCTAATTTTGGCCTCAACTATACATGTTGAAATAACCTGTAACACTGCTGGTTCAAAAATTACTGTGAAGAACAATTGTAACAATGTTATTAAAAGCAGCAGGTGACTACAGTACCTATATTTCCTGTCTGTTATATACAGGGACAGCACAAATAAAAAAGTAGGAAATGGGTGAGATAGACATTTCAGAATAAAAGTCTGAATTATTCTGAAAAGATTCAGAATAATCAGTAATCAATAAAAATTTATTCAGCCGTTTTATTGCTTTGGACCTTTCTTTTGGTCGTCTGATGCCCCAAAGTTAACTACCAGAAGGTAGGAAAGAGAAAAGCATGATGTAGAGATTTCCTGGTCTATGCCAAACAGCTGCCACACCAGGATGTAATATAGCTAGTCACAATGGACTCCACAGGGCATGTGCATAGCACTGTTTTTTCTTATGCCTGAGAAAGTGAAGGGGTTGGTGGGCCTTCCTAGGATTTGCTCTGTCCTTCTGAAATCATTAGTGATATGTTAAAAACACATAGGGAACACCCACAGAAACACTTTCTGTAATATTTAAGTTTGAGTTTGGCCAGGATGTTTAAACCAAAAACCAAGTTTGTTTGGGGAATGAGTGAGCATTAAGTTGTCTTAAAAAATGTTTTACTCTGTAATTAAGATATCTGTAGATTACACTTAGGTAAATTTAGATAAGGTCATTTTGATTCCCAGTATCTTGTTGTTGTACATGGATACATAGACTATAAATGAAAATAATAGATTTTAACTGCTATGTTTACAGGGTTATTATTAGTTTAAGATATAGGACATCTTAGGAAATAAACAATTTTGCTTATTTCAGGAAATCTAACTAAATTAATTTGAATAGCCATTAAGGTCTCTTTTTTCTGTTTTTGGGCAAAATTTTGTTATTTTCTCATTTTCAATGTGCAAAAGCCAGTAAAATGTTAGCAATGTGTCATGCAACCTTCAGTCAGGCTGATGGCTTTTACAAGGGTATGCTCAGGAGTTGACAGATAGGTCCTACTTTTTATGCATTTAGATGGCTTCAGGGGAAACAAACCAGTCAATACCTTGTGTATACTGTCATGTTTAATGCAGCATGCCAAACAGATCTCATTTCACCCACAAATGTTTACAAGCAGTTTTCCCTCATAAGAAGCAAAATTCCACTCCTTACTACTAAGGGCAGCCAGGATGCAATCCTCAATGCATTCACAATATAAACTAAATAGAAATTATCCATTATGTCTAGCTGCCCAACAAGAGGGATGTTTCTGCCATGCATGAAGGTGGAAGAGTCTCCAAACCATGCCCACTGTCCAATAAAGTTTCAGTTGAGAATACATTTTTTAACACCAGTGTGGCTCTGATAAACAGTCCTCATAGCTGAGTGCTCACGGGACATATCTTGTGGTTTAAGAGTTCTCACCAAGCATATACTGCCATAAAATATAATGAAGAAGTAGATATGCTCCAAAATTAAACCCATAACTATAAACCAAAAAAAAGTGCAACATAATAAGGAAGTCATTTGAGACTTATGCACCTATGTATAATAAGCAAGTCGTTTGAGAGTCGTTTGAGTATGCATTTGAGACCTATGCATATCGACATTGGTGAGATAATGCAAATGTGGTAGGGTGCTAGGGTGGTAGGGTGCTTGCCTGTGGACCTATGGCTCAAGAGGTCCCAGGTTCAAATCCCACCTCTAGCACTACCACCACTGGGTCCCTGAACAAGACCCTTAACCCTGAATTGCTCTAGGGGGGCTTTCCCTGTAATTAGGACATGGAAGTCACTCTGGGTAAGAGTGTCTGCTAAATGCTGTAAATGTAAATTTGACTGAGTTATAATAGCAAAAAAAAAAAATCCATTGAGCATATCCTTTATCTCAAGAGTGACTTTAGTGGAATAAATTGCATCACTGTTTAACTTGCTTTTACAGCCCTGTGTTTAGTAAATCATCTTCAGCTTAAATTAATGGCTTGTTTAAAGAAAACAACTTTTAACAACATTTAAGTATTTATGGTGCTACATTAACCATATTGGCAAGACCTGCCACCTCTTTCAAGATGTTTCTTAATCTACCTTTGTCATTTTGGTGCCATCAGTAAGCTTTATAGGAATCTCTAGTCCTGTTCATAAGGGCTGTTCCATGTTTAGCTCTTTATCCAGGTTCAGTAAAGTTTGAAAATGGTTGAAATTGAGTGAACATGTCGACTATAACAGCACAATTTGCCCTAAAATCATTGTGATCTATCTAGTGGTCAAAACAATCATGTTATTAATGCAGATAAGATTGAATGTAATCACACAACAACACAATGTTATTAACCACTGTTAATTATTATAATAATCACAGCATTAGAGCTGACAAAAACTCACAAACCTAAAAGCAGATGCACCTTTTTTGGGGGGGGCCAGCAGTGGCCTAGTGGTTAGGGAGTTGGCCCCTTGGATCAGAAGATTGTGGGTTCAATCCCCTCCCCAGTGGGTTGCCCTAAGGTACCCTTGAGCAAGGTACCGTCCCCATCACTGCTCCCCGGGCGCTTTCAATAGCTGCCCACTGCTGTGTGTATGGGTAAAATGCAGAGGTCCAATTTCGTTGTGGTTCACTGTGTGCTGTGCTGTGACCTCACAATGACAAGGGTTTTCACTTTCAATTAACCAAAAAAATTTGAATTACTCTTTTTACTTGATTTATCATAATAGATGCCTGCTGAAATAACTTTCTTATTTACCCCTCCAACTTAATAATTCACAGGCTCAAACAAAACCATTGCCAAGTTAGACCAGCAGTCCCAGTTGTGAATTTAATACTTATAGACCAAAGTAGTAATCTAGGAGAGGCTGTTATATACATGGTGATCTACATTTCATCATGGTGAAGAGGGGCATTGTAATCAGCATCTATAACATCTATAAAAAATGGCAAAATCATCAATCACACAAATGTCATTCACCATTAATAAATAAAAATAAATCATGTTTAGAAATCAGGTCAATAACTCTTTCTACCACCAAACATTTACATTTTACATTACATTTACGGCATTTAGCAGACGCTCTTATCCAGAGCGACTTACATGTCCAAATTACAGGGACAGTCCCCCTGGAGCAACTCAGGGTTAAGGGTCTTGCTCAGGGACCCAGTGGTGGTAGTGCCAGAGGTGGGATTCGAACCTGGGACCTCTTGAGCCATAGGTCCATAGGTATCCTACCACTGGACCACCGCCACCCACATTGTAAACATTGTAGGGTGTAACCAGTTAGTGATAACATAATTATCAGGATTTGTTGCATGGACAGAAGTATGATTATCAATAGCTTTGTACAATGATACAGAATTAAATTGCTCAGTAGAGTCATGTTTTTTTGTTGTTTTTTTTTTTATTCCAAACCCAGACTAATGCATCAAAGCAGAAATGCCAGAGCTGGCAAAGCCAATGATCATAACAAAAGGCAGATGTTATGTGATGATGTGAATATTTCATTGAACTGTAACATTGTGCAGGAGTTGACACATTTTGTCTATAAAAATACAACACTCTTATTAGATCCCACAAGAGCACATTAATGGGCCCTAACTAGGGCCTGTGTCTTCAAGGACTGCCCCTCCCCCCTTCTATTATTTCACTTCAAAATACAAAACCACCCATTAAGTCATTCTTGCACCAAACTCCATTCCAAAATAATGTTGCAATAGCTAGACTTTGCCAGTTGTCCTGTTACTTCATTTCTGATACTTCATATTTTTTCTGCAACTATGTAAGAAATGCTAATAATGGAATCAAACCAGGCACATGCTTCCGCTTGCCAAATAAACAACATTAATTATTGTGTGCAATGCTCCATGAACAGGCCATGCCCATATGTGGCCAATCACTTCAGATCCCTTTTTAACAAAGAATGTGACTTAGAAAAATCAGTAAGTGACCACAGGCTTAATATAAACTGGTGTAACTGAATTTGTTAAAGTCTAAGTTAGATTTTAATGTGCAAGTGCAACTGAAATTACACCACAAAAATCACCGCAATCATTGAAAAGTATTAAAATAATGCTGTTTTATGACAGTCAGTCTAGAATGAATGGGAAAAATATATCTTTGTCTTGGTGAAAAAGCAACTGTTAGGTTTAATGATAATTCTCTGGATGACCTCCAAGAGGGGGATCTAAAAGCAAGCTTTTGATGTCTGGAAATAAACCTCAATACTTGGAGACCAAACATTCCTGAAAATGAATGGAAAACTCCTGTATCATACCATGATAAATTATCACAAGATAAATGCTTGGATTGTGAACTACCTTATGTGTTTCATCATATGATCAAGATCTTCATAGTTCCATTGGATGTGCCCCAGAAAAGTCCAGACCCTGCAAGCAATTGCAACATGGAAAAAAAAAGTTGCTAGGGACTTCAAGCACTGATGGAAGCCTATGGAATGTGCTGAAAGATAGATCACCAGTTCTTTACAGCCATGACAGATGATGCATTCTTAGTCTAGACAAGCTTATCAGGTGAAGCACTCTTGACTTGACAAAGGGTATTCAGAACACTAGATCCAGTGTTTTTTGTTGTTGCCAGAAAGAATACTTGAAGTGTTTCAGTGAAGCTAGTGTTACATAAAACAAAGCAATAAAATAATTTGAAGATTTCAGATTATTAAATTTATGACAGTGATCCTAAAAAACAGCAATAGTCTGAACAGAATAAATCTATGAATAAATCTGAACAGATGGAAAAACTGAAAACACTCGAAGAACATAAATCCATTTTGCAATACATATTCACATTTATTCCTGAAATTCATCTAAAATAATTCTAAACACCCAAAACCATGTCAAAATTGCTTACTGCTTAAAAGAGAAACCAATTTTCTAAATCAAATAGTCGCTAATGTTTCTTTGAATGGATACAACTGATGCAACACTTACACTATCAGAAAGGATATTTAAACTTCAAAAGGCTTCTTGTATTTTATCCAAAATAGTTCAACAGGTTTGAATGGAAAGGCTATTTGTGACAGTGTTTCAAATTCTTAGGGCCCCCAGGCGGTCCACATTTTTATTCAGTCCTATAATGGAAAGGCTTATTTGCATGATGGCATTAAAAAAGAACATGTAACTGAAGGGTTCTTACAATATTTTATTTTTGTAAATGAGACTTACAGAATGAGTATGAATAATGTTTTATATAATATAATAAGTGTTTTTTGCTTGTTGGTTTTTTGCAAAAAATTGTAAACATTTTGTGAAAGTGCACCTTTATAGAATAGAATAGAATAGAATAGAACAGAATAACAAGATATCCTGCAGCCTGCATGTCCTTTCTAACCTTCATAGGACTCCTCTTTGGTCTTCCTCTTGTTCTCTTTCCTGGCAGCTCCATTCTAAAGATCTTTCTCCCAGTATAACCCTTGTCCCTCCTCTGCACCTGTCCAACCCATTCTTATTTTTGTCTCCAAATCATCCAACCCAAGATCTCCTTCTAGTATACTCATTCCCAATCCTGTCCCATCCTCACCACTCCATACACAAATCACAGCATCTTTAACTCTGACGTCTCCAGCTTTGCTTCCTGTCTTTTCATCAGTGCCACCATCTCCAACTTGTAAAGCATAGCTGGCCTCATTACTATTCTGTAAACCTTTTCTTTCATTCTACTCTGATACCCATCTGTCATACACCTCTCCTGCCAGTCTTCTCAACAATTCCAACCTTCCTGCATTCTCTTTTTCACCTCTCCTCCACACTCCAAATTACGCTGAACTCTTTCACCTTTGCCACCTCTACTCCTTGCATCCTAACCATTCTGCTGTCCTCCCTTTCATGCACACTTTGCATTGTCTTTGTCTGACTTTCATTACATATCTCCACCTCTCCACGAATTTCCTAAGCTCCATTGCAAACAAGGAAGGGCTTAGCACTGGTCCTTGATGTTATCCCACCTCGACTTTTAATGCATCCATCACTCCTACTGCAGACATCACCACTTTTGCACTGCCCTGATGCATATCCTGTAACAATTAGACATACCTTTCTGCCACTCTCGATTTCCTCATATGTTGCCACAACTCCTCTTTAGACACCCTGTTACAAAAAAAGTCTTCTCTTTACTTCTCCATCAACACCCTCAAGCAAACATTGCATTACATCATTGCATGAATCCATTCTGCTGCTTACTAAGCCTTACCTTTGCACAATACTTACACAAAACAATGAGAGTTTGAAAATTACAAAAAAAAAAAAAAAAAACAGATATGCATAAGTTAGGTTCAGGTTGGGAGGGACAATATCATAGCTGAGATTAACAAAAAATAGATGAATATAAAGCAGAACACCATTAACATGCATGACAAATGTCATCTATAGTATAAGTAAATGTCAAATGGAGTAAATGGAAATGAAAAATGGAATAGAAAAGTGTGTAATTAGGTTAATCATACACAGTAATGGTCATTTTTGTACAATGTAAACTTACTGTTTTATAGAGTGAAATTATATGGGAATTGGGATCAAGCTCAAACAATGAGGCCACAGGGGAACACCTAGAGGCCAAAGGGGATTACTATTTTAGGATAGCAAAACCAAACAAGTTCTTGTATATTGTTGGTGCTTTTATTTGTAATAATTTAGATTTTAGAATTAGAAGCAGATGTTTGGTGTTTATCTTTCATCATCACAAAATTACCAAATCATGTGTCCTTGTATTTACTGCTGCTTTTTTCTTTCATTCTTGCCTGTCTCAGAGCTGTCTTCACAGGTAGGATGGAATGTTATATTTTCCAGGAAAACAACCTTGTAGTTTTATTACATTATGTTGCAATATTTTTGACTGGGTAAACTGCCTGTCTAGTCATGTGCAGGCAACAGCTTTGGTGAAGTTAAATGGGCAAAGATCAAAACATCAACATTTGTGCTTAGTCAAACTAACCAGACTGGCAGTTTTGCTCATCTGAAAACTGGCAAAACTGAAAACTGAAAACAACTGAAAAGCAACTAATCTCATGACAACAGCCCAAACACAATGCTTACAATGGTACCTCAGTTTCACTACAAGAACAAAGAGATGTTTAATCTGAGCAAACTTACACAATGCTAAGCAAAGTGCTTGAGATCATAGTGGATGTACAAAGTAGTTTCCTTATCTTGCTTCTATTATGTTTACTGTAGTCGACATGATCACTTTCACTTTTTTTATATTACACCTCTTTTTCTTTTTGTATTACACCTCTATTACACAACTGCCCTTTAAACTGTGACCAAATTCAAATTTTTAGACCTTTCTTTTTTTGTAAGTATTTATTTAAGATTGTTCTCATGCTTTTTGGCTTTTTATCATTTTTTATTTTCCTTAAACATTATGCTCTGTATGGTAAAAGCCTGACGTAGCTGAAGCCAGTGGTATATGGATTTACAACTTGCCTATCCCTCTTACTCCTCCTCCATCTATTGGGCCCAGAAATCTGCACTCTGTCATCCTTCACAAAGTGAGACATTTTCTTGGAGTGCTTTACTGACATTGCCTGTCACTTGAGCTTGAGGATTGAGCACTACTTGAGCAATGCAAGCAGCTGAAACCCGGGATATTCTTAATCAGATCTTTTAACATGTCACAGTGAAGGCCTGAGGAATTTTCACTTAAGGGCAACCACAGACGTTAGCACACGGAGTTATGTCATAGCTGCTATAAATTTGCTGTGATGTTTATAGAAGTGCTTGATAAAGTATATAAGTCTGACATACATACCCTGAGAGAATTTAAGAGTAGACCATGTGTAGATCATCTTTAGGATACCACTTTTTTTCTATGCCCATTTTGTTAGTGTGTTATGGTTTTCAGCTTTTTCCCTTTCCCTTCTCATCTTTCTCTTAGAAAGTCAATGACCAATAGAAGCCTGTTTTGATGTTAGAAAAAATAACAATTTTTCTGTTTCTGGAGGGATATCATTTTTTGTATCAAATTCATAAAACATATCAGGTCCGACTTTAGGGCATTGATATTTGCTTTGTTTTGGAATTCTATTTACTAATGTCAGACACAAAATGGAATCAAGTTATTTAAAAAAAATGCTGGAAAAGATGCCACAAATCTTTGCTGCCAGATGAAGACAAGCACTGATTTTTGTGACAATACTCCCCCTCTTCCTCTCCCAAGCGTTCTCATTCATTGCTAAAATGTTCAGTTCTGTGTAAAAGTTTTAGGCAGGTGTGAAAAAATGCTGTAAACAAAGAATGCTTTCAAAAATGGAAGTGTTAATCATTTATTTTCATCATTCAACAAAATGCAGTGAATGAACAAAAGAGAAATCTAAATCAAATCAATATTTGGTGTGACCACCCTTTGCCTTCAAAACAACATATATTCTTCTAGGTACACTTGCACACAGTTTTTGAAGGAACTCAGCTGGTAGGTTGTTCCAAACATGACTGTGTTTCAACCTACGTGTGACATTGATGATCATTAGCACCTGTTTGGTAAAATTGGTTGACTATAATCCTACAAAATCCCTGACTTTGTGCAAGTGTACCTATAAGAATTCATGTTGGTTTGAAGGCAAACGGTAGTAACACCAAATATTGATTCGATGTAGATTTTTCTTTTGTTCGCTCACTTTGCATTTTATAAAAATAAATTGATAAATTGATAAAAATAAACAATCATTATTTATATTTCTGAAAGCATTATTTTTTTACAGCATTTTTTTCCCACCTGCCTAAAACTTTTGCACAGTACGGTATATTGTAACATTACACTTACCAGTCAGCTACATGTGTTTGAATTATTTCAAAATTTCTGCTTGCAATAGAATTGCAAAAAAAAGCAATTCAAAGTTTCAAATGGGAAATAATTAATAGTTAACTTACATTAATAAATGTATCTCTCAGAGTTCGGTATATCTATGGTAGCTCTTCTGTGGGGAAGTGGTGGCCTAGTGGTTAGGGAGTTGGCCATAGGATCGGAAGACTGTGGGTTCAAACACCTTACCAGTAGGTTGCTCTGATGTACCAAGGTACCGTCCCCGGGCACTTTCATAGCTGCCCACTGCTGCATGGTGTCTGCGTGGCTTAAATGCAGAGGTCCAATTTCATTGTGGTGTGCTGTGCTGTGACCTCGCAATGACAAGGGTTGTCACTTTCACTTTTCAGTGTGATTAATAATTGAACATGAATGTACCATGTGATGCCATTTTATTTTTAGTCTTGCACTGTTGTCCTAAATCCACCTTCTTTTTTTTTCTGTTTTCAAAAAGTTAATTATGAAAGTGTCATGTAAGAAAGAGTATATTACTATTAAGAAATAGTATATTACTATTGGATTTTGGTTACCTTCTACTTTTTGGGGGTATTTTTCTTACTTCTAACTTGGTCAGTGACCTTTTGACCAGTTCTGTGGGTGAGGCAAAGAGACCTGTGGGCTTGATGACAGAGAGTGCAATACATCTCTCTCATGCTTGTAGAGGAAAGGGTGTGGATATAATTACTTCAAAAAAATGATGACAAAAAATCACACATGCCCAGAGAACTGTAATTACTGCTGACATTTTTGGCTCAGTCTCTTTCAAGTGCCCTGGGCTTTATTTGGCTTGCTCTTCACAAATCCATCTGGTGTCAGTTTTAAGTGTTCCATTAGGCATTGCAGTTTTATTTTTTTATGTATTCCTTTACCTATATATTACTTTCTCTTGTTCTTTTGTCAAACACTAGCTCCCCACCTCATCACCAATGTTTTTGCCACTTTAATGGACTCATCAGGTACTGTGTGCTTTTCATGATGGATTGGGTGGAGCTGGTTCATTGTAATTTGAATTGACTATTTTTTTCAATTACTCTTTCATTGATTCAGGAAGGAACCTCTGAACTCAATTCCTGGGAGGGTGGAAGGTGGGGTTGTCCAA
Source organism: Hepsetus odoe (assembly GCA_017165825.1). Classification (NCBI taxonomy): domain Eukaryota; kingdom Metazoa; phylum Chordata; class Actinopteri; order Characiformes; family Hepsetidae; genus Hepsetus; species Hepsetus odoe. The sequence goes on from CM029386.1 coordinate 8,013,154, forward strand.
GAAAAACTTTAGTACTTTTGTGAACTGCAACAGTTCTGGTGTATAATATAGTTTATTACTAGCACATATTTTACCCCATGATCTCATCTAGTACTTCACCACCTGAGGAATGACGTCAATTAGGACTAAGCATTGGAACTGAGCAGAGATTAAGTTCCATAATTGTAAACCTGATAGCACAGGGGCCACATATTTAGTTCTACCATGTTAGATGGAATTACTTGCACATATTTTTTAAGTTGTGATGTCATATGGCAGCTCAACCGAGCCATTAACTTATTAAGGTCTAAATATTTGACTTCACTAGAGATACAGTTTCACAATGGCTAATGGCTTATATCACAACAGCTACATGTTGGTTTTATTGTGCAAGCTTAAACATAGCTTTCAGAGTTGCAGGTTTAAGCTCTTTGATTAATAGTGTGGACTGACCCGGTTGACAGAGCACTGTGTGTAATTGGTGTTAAGTGCATGGAGGGAGTGGGGGAGTCCTAGTCTACAGGCTAGCTTTTCTGGGAAGGCTGTTGAGGTGAAACAGATAGTACCCTAATTGGTCCTATACCCCCTCCCACCTTCAGTCCTATACAACTTCTGCTGCCCTGCGGTGTCTCTTAAATAGAGGGGAATTCATCCCCAGTATTAGTTCTTGTTAGAGTTCAAATCAGGCTCCAAGGTGTAAAAATAAAACTACAAATATGGTGACCTTACATGCTTTTTTCCCCAGATCCTTTTTTGGTCCAGCCAGTGTTTTCAAATTCCAAAAATTGGGGCTGACTATTTAAGCTCCAAAAATGCCTCCTGCTTCATTCAATGCGGGAAGACAGCGGAAAATGCCCCCTGCACCATTCAAATTGGGAAGATGGTGGAAAATGCTCCCTGTGTCATTCAACGCGGGAAGACGGTGGAAAATGCCCCCTGCATCATTCAACATGGGAAGATGGCAGAAAATGCCCCCTGCGTCATTCAACATGGGAAGATGGCAGAAAATGCCCCCTGCATCATTTAAAGTGGGAAGACGGTGGAAAATGCCCCCTGGGTCATTCAATGCAGGAAGATGGCGGAAAATGCCACCTGCGTCATTCAACGTGGGAAAATGGCGGAAAATGGCACCTGCGTCATTCAAAGCGAGACGTTTGCAGTGGATGCCCCCTGCATCATTCAACATGGGACATCAGCAAAAGGCCACCCGCTGCACAGGAAGCAGGATATTGGCAAAGAAGGCCGCCCATGACATGGAAAGAAGGATGCCGGCAGAAAATGCCCCCTGCGCCGTTCGACGAGGGAAGTCAACCAAGAAGGCCCTTCGCAGCATGGAAAATGGCATCAAGGGGTCAACCCCCAAACCCAGTACCACCAACCCTTTAGGAAGAAAGCAGAGAAGGAGCATCTCCAGTTTAGTGGGAATGATGGAATAATCAGTGAACTGACATTGCAAGTTCAAAGACTGCAGCAAATGCATCAGGAATCTGAAAATGTGTGGCTGTCTGTTCTGGGTGAAGAGAGACAGGCCAAAGTTGTTCTTGCCAAGCAGCTCCAGGAAATGGAGGCTGAACTCACCGCCAAGGATCATGAAATTCGTGCATGGAACCAGGATCTTGATGTTTTTAATATAAAGTTAAGGTCTGCTACACTGGCCAATTGTCGAGTCTCAGAGAAGCTTCAGGAGACAGAATTAGAAGCTGAAGTGAGTAGAAACCATTTCCAAGAAATTTGAACTAGAAATCAAACCAAGGAATTTGAGAATGTTGAACGGAGACGTGTTTTGCATGAACTGGAGGCAAAGTGTAAGAAATTGGAAAATGACAATGTCTCCTCCACGCCATGAATCACCAGCTGCAGGAGAGCAACCAGTCTGAGGTACGTTCCCTTCAGAAAGGATTAGCTAAAGTTAATAGGGAACTTGAGGAAAAACAGGCTGGGCACCTAGAATGTGAAAAGGACCTAGGCGAACAGATCATTTGGTTAACTAACTGCTTGGGCAGTACCCAGGACTCAGACAGGACAATGTGAAGCACAGTGCACTTCTCACGGACATTCACCAAAGAGATAAGCAGATCAGCTGCATGAACAGTCAGATCACTCAACAGAAGGAGTTGCTGACAAGGCTCACCAACAGCTGACAGAGAGAGAGGCCTCTGCGTTGCAGATGATCACCTCAGCCACAAACAAAAGACTGAAACACAAGGAAAGGATCATCAATCTGCTTTCTCAACTTGAGGAGACCAAAGGACTCTTGTCTCTTTGTCAGAGGGAAATCAAAACCATGGAAACAGAAAGAAAGGCTCTGGCTCAAGACAATGGTGAGCTTCAAGGACAGGTCAGTAAACTCATGCAAGAGAGAGAGGTCCTAAGGAAGAAGCTGCAAGCTTGTTGTCCGGCGGGAATGGCTGAAGAAAACAGAGGAACAGGAGAACCAAGCTTCATGCAATGCAACAAAGGGAGTAGATTCCAACCTGGCAGGAAAAGCTGGAGACTAAAGTGGCCACTATGGAAGAACAGCTGAATAGGATCAGAGCAGAGCTGAAGCAGGTGCTGGACAACAGCACCGCTCTGCAGGCTGAACTAGAAAAAGCCCGGAGAGAGGCCAATAAGCACACAGATCTGCAAGAGCATGTCAGAGGTACTGAAGCTAAATTGAAGATCTGACAGAACACCAGCCAAACTCTTTCCACAAGGAAATCAGAGACACCAGACTCAGCAGACTCAGCAGACTCAGAACAGGGTAACTGGGTGAGGAGTTAATGCGGAACTTCTCTCAATAGAAACAAGAGTGGGGCTCCCGGTCTTACTTATGTGCACGCCTTGGCTGCCTTGCTGGTTCTTGGTATGGATTAAGTATCCAAGATGAAGCACTCGGAGGAAGGAGAATGTATCGTTGAAGTAACTTCACCCTTGAACTGCTCCGTAAGCGTCACACCTTGCAGTGCTGAAGGTCTGTGCATTTGCTACAGTCATGTGTGTGATAAAGAGGACTGCAAGAAGGGTGTCAAGGAAGACGCCTGTGGAAGCCAATGCAATGAGGAATGTCTCCAGAATGCCCAAGGTGATAGGTGTATTAGGCCAAAGATGGTGTGTGATAACATACCTTATGTTCATGTATGCTCTGATGTAACAAACTGCATTTGTCTGTCTGAGGAATGCCACCAGCACTGTGGCGACAGTAGACACTGGGGCCCTCCTGTGAGCATGGTCAGGGATGGTGAAGGAGATTGCTGTGATAACACAGATGAGCATGGCTGTGCTCCTAAGGGGAAGTTTCAAGGCACCAGTGACCAGCACATGTCGGTGAGGGTCCACTCTGAAGGCCTTATGAACTGCCAGAATAACTCTGGTTTGGAGGGCTCTGCAGCAGAGCATCCAGCATTGGGAGCAAGCACAGACAGAGACCAAGTCAGAGATCATGCATTTAGTTTACGGCCTTTACTTCCTTGAGGAGAAGCAGGAGTGGTGGTGGCTTTCCGCGCTTATGACCATGGGGTCTAGTCCAACAATGGACTAGAGCTTTGGGATATCCCTCACCACCACCAGCAGCCCTGGATATGGCTGTGGCTGGTCAGGGGCCCTCTCTTTGGTTAGTTATGCTTTGCGGATACGACCATGTGCCCCATTAAAGGGGCTGTTTATGCTTAAGTTTTTGTGGGTTTTTGTTTGTCCTTCCCCCGAAGGCTTGGCTCAGGTCGAGGCTATATTTTGGCACCCCGGGAGTTGCTCCTTTTGGGGGGGTCTGTCACAGTCCGTCCCTGTGTGATTTTGGTTTTGGTACAGTAGAAGGCGCTCTGTTCTGACTGAGCATACCTGAGCTCATGAAGGCGCAGGTGTGCTTCATTGGGGCTAACTATTTAAGCTCCAATGAGTCAGAACAGAGCATGGCTCATTCGCAAGGCGAAGCCTTAAGTTAATGTACTTTAATGTACCCTGGTAGCTAGCTTTGTCCTGGCCACCAAATTCTGATTCCTTATAGTCCCAAATTGTAAAGCATAACTCATCACTTCAGACATTTCTACTGCCCTTAGAGACCACTGGCAGTTTGATTTACACCATTTTTAATGCTAGGTTTATCTGCAGCTGCTCAGCCATCAGAACCTATGTCAAGGGGCTCCCAACATACAATTCTTGTGCTAGTGTTGTTCCAAAGGCGGTTTCAGACTTTGTAACGAGTGATGCAACAGTATGTGTGCATGGTCTGCTTTTTGGCTATTGCAAGAGGCTGTCATTTCTATCAGGACAGAAATGATTACAACTCATTTTATGGCAAAGATATTATCCTTTAAGTCCCTTGATTAAAGTCATTAAACCCTTCAGTGTGAACCATTCTACTGCCAGTGATTGTTGAACGAAATTGGTATTGGTAGTGAATCATTACTGGCACTAAAAGTTAGCTGAAAACCTGCCTTAATACAGGTCTGGGAAACCAGCCCATTTACATTACATTTATGGCATTTAGCAGACGCTCTTATCCATAGCGACTTACATGTCCTGATTACAGGGACAGTCCCCCTGGAGCAACTCAGGGTTAAGGGTCTTGCTCAGGGACCCAGTGATGGTAGCGCTAGAGGTGGGATTGGAACCGGGGACCTCTTGATCCAGTGGCAAGTACAATATCACTAGACCACCACCACCCTTCTCCACTTGCTCTCTCTCTCTCTCTCTCTCTCTCTCTCTCTCTCTCTCTCTCTCTCTCATTCTCCCACTCAGCTGAAAACTATTATTCTGACATGTTTTCCTCTCGTCATCATCAGTCGCACTCAACCTCATCTGGGCTTCCTCTTCCTCACCGCAACCCAGTGATTACTGTCATCATCATGACAGCTTGTTTTCAAGTATTCAGCACTAAAATGACGCATCTTCTTCCACCGAGTCAGTATGTTAGGCCAAGTGATGGTCTTAATGCTCCTAGCATGTAATCGGCACTACTTTGTTTACAAAAGTCACTGGCTGTTTTTTGGAGGCCTGCAACTGACTCAGCAAAATTTCACTTTGACCTTCAGTCACATGCACAGTAAAAACATTTGTTTTGTTTCTGAGGTAATCTTGAGGCCATCTTAGCCTGCCGCCAACACGTCGCTATGTTATTAACAGTCTTTTCAGGGTTCTACACAACCAGATACACTACACAATGTCAGACATGAATGAAGCATTGTTTGAAGACAAACAGTGATTGTGGGCAAAATATAAAGCATCATTGTGTAAAATCCACTGCTGTACCAGTAATCACAATCAAGGAGTGACAATGCAAGTGATAACCATGCCAAGTTAATGCTCACATGACCTTCAAGTAATTTCTAATTTATCAGATAACTTTTCAAAGCTATACATAGAAATGCTTGTTCATTGACAATAAAACACATATTTGTCCTGTAGTACAAAATCAGTCTCGGTAACAGAAAATGCAAAGAATTATTGAAAAGCCTTTGTTTGAGTTCAGCTCATGTGTTTGCATATAAAAATAAAAAATCACTAAAAGGCACTAATGCACAAAGGCAATAATACACAAAAGAGTGCTATACTGTTTAACATTGGCAGTCAACAGAAACTTTCTTATGACAAACTTTGTTCTTTCAAGTTAGCGGGGTGCTGGTGGCCTAGTGGTAGGCTACTTTTCTATTTCTTTTTCCCACCTCCATCACTACCACCTTTTTTGGGTTCCTGAGTCCCTTAAACCCAAGTTACTCCAGAGGGACTGTCCTTGTAGTTAGGAAATTAAAGTTGCTCTGGATAAGACCATCAGCTAAATGCCATAAATGTAAATAAAAAAGGCATCGTTCATGCCTGATTTTTATCTCATTTATTGAGGACACTTGACTCCTAGGTGTTCGTGCACATTTGCCACTCACAGATTTTTGATATTGGATCATTCCTCTCAGTAAAAAGATGACCATGCTTTTATGTACCATTACGGGTTTAGTGCATGTTTACACGTTTGTAAGGTTTTCCATGATAGCAAAAGTAGCTAGAGAAGTAGCTATAAAATAATGGATATATCTGTAGGTTGTGAAAATGCCTACACACTTCAAATTTAATGTGAAAGGATAGTTTGTTTGGGTGCCTAAAAAGACATTTCTAAGGAGGCCAAAGATTTACTGTAGGAGAAAGAAGGTCAAGTTCTACATCAGCTGCACGTGACAAGGACAGGTTCCAGATTGCTCATCAGTGGAGATCCAGCGAAGTTGAATGCCTCTCTGGTTTTGATCAGCTTTCCTCCTGTCACTCCTCCCCTTCTGCCCTCAGCTTGTAGAGACAAGTGATGTGCTCATGTGCCAGAATCATCTATCTACCAGGGTCAATGTCTTTCAGCGCTACTGACCTCAATCAACAGGCTCATACTTGAAAACCAGTCAGATTGGAGAGGCTTTGACGGAAGCAACTGGGAGGAGAGACAATGGCCTCTTTCCACTGCACTCAATGGTTCCTTTGTGTGTGCAATGGGCTGTTTTCATTGAGAGATATGGATGATTAATAAACAGAAATTGAATGTGACTGTATGATAAATAGCCCTGGGTGAAGTCATCTGTAGGCATTCTTCATGATTATGTCATTATATTACACTATAAAGCTACACAGAAAGGTGTTTGTGTAGTTTTGCTGCTGGTGACTCATTGCTTCAAGTCATCCTTGCTTGAAGCTATTATTAAAAGGCACACAGATCACATAATAGCACCTCTGTCAAGTTTAGCATCTTGTTAGCATCTTGTTAGCATCTTGTTGCATGGGGCAGCGGTGGCCTAGCGGTTAGGGTGTTGGCCACATGCTCAGAGGATTGGGGGTTCAAACCCCTTCCCAATAGGTCTACCTGAGGTACCCTTGAGCAAGGTGCCGTCCCTGTCACTGCTCCCCGGGCGCTTTCAATAGCTGCCCACTGCTGCACGGTGTTTGAGTGTGCATGGGTTAAATGCAGAGGTCCAATTTTGTTGTGGTTCACTGTGTGTTGTGCTGTGACCTTGCAATGACAAGGGTTTTCACTTTCACTTTTTTGTTAACGTCAGTGTCATCTGGAAACCCAATATTTACTGTATTTGGATTAAAGAAATTGTATCTGTTACAGAATAAGACAAATCTCTAATACATAATATGATCAACCTAGGAAGGACTTCAGCTCAGGGAATCAGCTATGATGGCCCAATTACATGCATTTATATAGCTTTTTCTACCTGGATGTTGACCTCATAAGATTTAAAAAGTCTGTGTAAAATTTAAAATTTAAACATTCAAAGCCCTACAGTGACTTGGTGTTATTTTCGTTTCAAATCTTTCATTTAATCCCCATGTTAATGCAGTTGCAAAGACATGCTTCCTGCAACTTTGGAACATTGCCAAACTACGGCGTTTTCTGTCAATGGAAGACACAGCGAAAGTAGTACATGCATTTGTATACAGTAGATTTAGATTACTGTAATGCCCTACTTTCTGGAAGCTCTCAGGGCACATTAAGCACCCTACAGCGCATTCAGAGCACAGCCACTAGGATTGTTAGCAGGAGCAGGAAGTACGACCACATAACTCTCATACTCTCCTCGCTTCACTGGCTTCCTGTTAGGTACAGGGCTGACTTCAAGGTCCTCCCCTTAACCTACAAGGCACTTAAAGGTCTTGCCCCAATATTGTCCCTCGCATAAATAAATGTATAGGAGCACGAGCTTTCAGTTACATGGCCCCTAGATTGTGGAACAGCTTGCCTGCTTCTGTATGGGATGCCGATTCAGTCTCAGTCTTTAAATCATGGCTGAAGACTTACTTTTTTAGTTTAGCTTACCCGCACCAATCACCATAGTGCACCATTACTAATGTCGCTGGTGCTGCTGTACATGCCATCGCACTGTATTGTTTCATTTCTGTGTCTGTCACTACTGGATCATGCTCATTACTGACCATCCCCATTCCATTTCTCTCCCCACATGTCCGGAGGGGCCCGCTGTGGTCATCACCTGAGTCCAATTCCGAGCTACCATCTGGTCTGTGCGATGCATCTGATGCGCCAAGGGACCCTGGCGGCTCATCGGTACCTGGAAGCAACTTACTGATCCTGGAGTTTAAAACCAAACTAACTTTGTACTGTTAGTATACCCAAGGGGGTTGGGTAGCCGGTTGACCTTGGACCCTCAGAGGTTTTTTTTCTCCACATAGTGGAGTTTTTGGTTCCTCTCCTTCGTAGTCGTCCGGCTTTAACATCTATTACTGTAACCTGTTCCACCATCTACCACCAATGTAAAGTGCCTTGGGGCAACTGTGTTGTAAAAGGCGCTATACAAGAATAAATTGAATTGAATTGAATCAGTGACTAAAATGAAGAAAGAGGGTAAACATTTACATCATGAACTGGGCAATATTATGTAGTAAAATATAAAACGGAGCAATTAAATTCAAAATAAAGTTAGTGTTAGCTTGAAATTCTGTCTTTTACTGCATTAATCAAAAGGAATTTAAATAAAGTAATTTAAATGTAAATAAAGGAATAGAGAATCCTTGTCTGCATTTAGTGTATCTAAAGTCTAAAAGTGCAACTACTCATGATCCATTCACGGTTACAGCTGGATAACAGTAGTATTGTTTATGATGTTGTACATATGCATTAAATTAAGCTTTACTCATATATTTACAAATGTGCAATATAATATGAAATTGACTGTCATTGTGAAACACAGCACAGCACAACACCGCACACAGTGAGATACAAATAAAATTCAACCTCTGTTTTTCAACCATACACACCATGCAGCAGGGGCCAGCTATTTATAGGACCTGGGAAGCAATGATGGGGACAGTACCTTGTGCAAGGATATCTCAGGGCAACTTTCTGGTCTGGGATTTGAACCCAAGACCATGCAATCCTGGGGCCTAGTCTAGTACTTAGGGCGTTGTCCCTGGATCGGAAGATTGTGGGATTAATTCCCTCACCAGTAGGTTGCCCTGAGGTACCCTTAAGCAAGGTACGGTACTTAAGTAGGTCCTGCTCACAGAGGTCAGATTTTGTTGTGGTTCACTGTGTGTTCTCACAATGACAAGAATAGTCACAATTAATTAATTAATTAATCAGTCTGTTTTTTACATATATCAGTCTGATACAATAAGAAAAAAGCATATTTATTAACCTGGGGAGTGTATATTTACTATGAACAGCCAGATGTGCGTGTTGATGCTGATGTTATTGGCTGATTTGGTGTATTATGATGTATTGAACCTTTTGGCAGTGCTGAAGCATTCTGCAAAACTGACATAATGGGTTTTTTGCGTCAGTTTAAATAACGTCAAATCATGGTGTGGGTATCAATTGTGTGACCCAAGTGCAAGACATCTGGTCATTTTGGGGATGGGCAAGTAGCAAGTCCACTGACCTAATGTGTTGGAAAGCAAGAGATGCAATGAAATATGAAATTCTTCTTTGCTTTTTAAACGGCGTAAAAGTGGATGTATTTTGCATCTCCCTTTGTGTTTTGTAAAGTCAATGCTTCAGGGAGCTTTTTCAGTGTCAGTTGCATGCCAAAGCCATGAGAAACACTGGCAGCCAAATTCAGAAGAAAAAAACACACACAAACTCACTTCTTCAACAAGACTGTGCATTACTGCACTCATTAGCAGCTGTTTAAGTTGATTCTGAGCACTATGTGTATGAAACATGCACTTGCAATGACCTCTGAAGATAATCAGTCATAATATATAGAAATTACAAACTTTGCTGAACCCTTGGTGGATTTTTTGTCTCAACCTGATGTTCAGATCCAACTCATACAATGTACACAATAGAAATATAGGTCCTAACTGATACAGATCTGTTATTTGTAACCTTTTGTGAAAGCAACAGTTTTAAAACTTAACAAGATAACATTTTGTGTTAAACATGCTAAATGACCTTTAATCACTGCACTGTGTAGCATGAAAAAGGGTGAAGCTCTTTTTATAAATAGTATAATATACAGACAATGTTCTTCAAAGAACTGTCAGCTTCTGTTCTGTAGGGACCCAGGGGAAAATATGGCAATGGTTCCCAAGCTTTAGGCCACAACCTGCAAACTGTTTTGACTGCTTTTTCACACCCATTTCAAAGCAAAGACTTGTTAAGTTCTTTAGCTGAATAACTTGTTTTGAACAGAAGAGCCTCTATGACCAGGGCTGAGAATTAGTTATCTCAATAATTCCTCCAGAAGACTCTTGACACCTTTTTTTGAGTGTATATTAAAACAGTATATGTGCAGGTCAAGGACTGCCCTAACCCAGAACAATCTTGGACAAGGCACACTGACAAATCTCACCTTTTCTTACACATACCTGCATTCTAAAATATGCACTATGTGCACAGTTATTAGGCATGCAGCACTCTTGAAGTTGCTAAAATAAAGGGGCGTGATACATATATATATACACTACTGGTCAAAAGTTTTAGAACACCCCAATTTTTTCAGTTTTGTATTGAAATTCTAGTAGTTCAATGAAGAGTCCAATGAAGAGGTCTGGCAGACCCAAAGGAACACAGCTTCAAACACAGCTTAATAGTGGTCATATATATCAGTTTTAACTTTAAAGAGAAGACTTCAGGTTGTAGGTTTGACAGGTCGAGTTTCAGCAAGAAAGCCATTGCTAAGGCACCACGAAACACCGCCAATGTACTGAGTACTGAAGACTGGTAGAAGGTGTTATGGACCGATTCATCAAGATAAAAAAAAAAGTGTTTTATAAATTTATAGATTTAGAGTCTGTAATTGGAAGTTCAATTAGCTAATAGCTGACTCAGTGGAGCTTTTGTTGGTCTTGGTTTGTGACAGCAGCTCATGCAGTTGATCCACCCTGATGTAGCTAATCTGGAGTTCAGGTGAGGAGAGGAACCTGATGATGCTGGACTAGCTGGTCTGGAGTTCAGAAAATACCATTGCCTTAAATGGTTGTCCTCTGTGATCTTCTCTGACACTTTTCTATCATTGCCAGCATTAATTTTTTCAGCATTTTTTGCTCTTCTGTGGGTACCAGATGGGTTAGCCTTTGTTATCCAGCTGCATAAAGAAGTCTAGGGTGCCCATTACTTTGCTGCAAGATTGTTGCAGACTTCTGTGAATAGCCAATAAATGATATGCCTGATTTTCTTTTTGTTGCACTGTCAAAGTAAAATTTACATTTACGGCATTTAGCAGACACTCTTATCCAGAGCGACTTCCATGTCCTGATTACAGGGACAGTCCCCCCTGGAGCAACTCAGGGTTAAGGGTCTTGCTCAGGGACCCAGTGGTGGTAGTGCCAGAGGTGGGATTCAAACCTGCGACCTCTTGAGCCATAGGTCCAGAGGCAAGTATCCTACCACTGGACCACCACCACCCTAAAATGGATGTTAAAGTATTCCATTATATGATTAAATAAATCAGACACTTTGAAAAACCCTGTCCATGCTTCTTTTAGGACAAAATTCTGTAGGTAAAAGAATAAAAGCAAGGTAAATTATAAAGTAAAAAAATTTTTTAAATGGAAGGAGGTCTTTGCAAACCTGAATGTGAATCATCAGGTCAACTCAAACCCAACCTACAATTGGGAAACATTACATCTCAGCTTCACAAAATATGATGTAAGCAGTGGTCGTGTTGGGTTTAAACACATATTTCATATTTCAAGTTCATTGAAACCCCTTCAACCCTTGAACTCTGGATTCAATCTTGAAAACTGAACAGCATGTTTTTGTCACTGAAGTATGAGGTAGGTCATGTGAAAAAAAAACTGCCAAAGACCCACTCACACAAAAGAGAAGGGCTAATGCAGCAGATCCAAGGATTTTTAAAGCTGCAATGAAGCATAGACATTGAATCATACTGAACTCATATAAACTGGAAAAGAAAACTGATCCTCTGACTTAAGTTAATGCCTGCGAAGCGTTTCTGTTTTCAACTATGCATGGTGTACTGTTATGCCATTGAACAAAGTACTTATGTAATCTCTGGGTGGAGACAAATGACAAATGAATTCCAAATGTAGCACTTCATCAGTACATTCTTTTTATATTGACAACACTCAACACAACCCATCCAGAAAACACACCCGTGAGCACTAAACTTTTCATGAGCTTCCGAGAAGACTGCAAATGGCCTTCGACCTGGCAAAGTTGCCACTGGTTCTAATAAGTAATGAGTTTATTTGAATCTGATTGCTCATTGACATGCTATTTACATTCAACTATAAAAAACTAAACCAGAAGTGAAATATTTGGTCAGTGATGTGCCTGTGAAGTTTCAAGTGGGCAATATGTTGGAAATAAAAGTTCCTTCATGTAAAGCCATGAGGGAAAATTACATGCAGAAAATAATGGATATTTGTCACACAAAGCTCAAGTCAGAACTCATAAAACTCTTTGTTGGTTTATCAATATTCCCACTTACTGTAAAACCTATTGAAACATTACATTCAAAATTAATATTAACTATTTAATTGTTATGTTATGCTAAAATAGTAATGTTGCTGGAATTGCTAATGATAATAAGCATCTCTTTAAGTGGAGGTTTATGGGAGTTAACTGGAGTTTATTTAACATAATATGTGTTTACTCTCCTTAGTAGTAGATTATATATTATAAAATGTGTTAAACTGTGACAGTGTGGGTTAAACTGGAACATTTTTTAACACATTCAGGTTTAAGTACTCCTCCTTGAACCGCCACCTTATCGTGGTGGAGGGGTTTGCGTGTCCCAATGATCCTGGGAGCTATGTTGTCGGGGGCTTTATGCCCCTGGTAGGGGCACCCAAGGCAAACAGGTCCTATGTGAGGGAAGAGACAAAGAGCGGTTCAGAGGACCTCTTATGATGAATAAAAACTTTGGAAGATGTTTTCCCTCGCCCGGACGTGGGTCACCGGGGCCTCCCTCTGGAGCCAGGCCTGGGGGTGGGGCCCGCTGGCAAGCACCTGGTGGTCGGGCCTTCGCCCATGGGGTCCGGCCGGGCTCAGCCCGAAGAGGCAACGTGGGTCCCCCTTCCCATGGGTCCACCACCTGTGGGAGGGGCCAAAGAGGTCGGGTGCGTTGTGAGCTGGGCGGTGGCCGAAAACGGGGGCCTTGGCGGTCCGATCCTCGGCTGCAGAAGCTGGCTCTAGGGACGTGGAACGTCACCTCTCTGGTGGGGAAGGAGCCTGAGCTAGTGCGCTAGATATAGTTGCAGCTAGATATAGTTGGACTCACCTCGACACACAGCTTGGACTCTGGAACCAGTCTCCTTGAGAGGGGCTGGACTCTTTTCCACTCTGGAGTTGCCACCGGTGAGAGACGCCGAGCAGGTGTGGGCATACTTATTGCCCCACGGCTTGGGGCCAGTACATTGGGGTTTACCCCGGTAGATGAGAGGGTGGCGGCCCTCCGCCTTCGGGTCGGGGGACGGGTCCTTAGTGTTGTCTGCGCTTATGCGCCAAACAGCATTCTGGACTACCCACCCTTTCTGGGGTCTCTGGAGGGGGCGCTAGAGAGCGTCCCTCCTGGTGACTCCATCGTTCTGCTGGGGGACTTCAATGCTCACGTGGGTAATGACAGTGACACCTGGAAGGGCATAATTGGGAGGAATGGCTCCCCGATCTGAACCAGAGCGGTGTTTTGTTATTGGACTTTTGTGCTCGTCACGGATTGTCCATAACGAACACCATGTTCAGGCATAAGGATGTCCACATGTGCACCTGGCATCAGGACACCCTAGGCCGCAGTTCAATGATCAACTTTGTGGTCGTGTCATCGGACTTGCGGCCCCATGTCTTGGACACTCGGGTAAAGAGAGGGGCGGAGCTGTCAACCGACCTTCACCTGGTGGTGAGTTGGCTTCGTTGGTGGGGGAGGATGCCAGTCAGACCTGGTAGGCCCAAACGCATCGTGAGGGTCTGCTGGGAACGTCTGGCAGAGTCCCCTGTCAGGACAAGCTTCAACTCCCACCTCCGTCAAAGCTTTAACCATGTCCCGGGGGAGGTGGGGGACATTGAGTCTGAATGGACTATGTTCCACGCCTCCATTGTCAAGGCGGCTGACCGGAGCTGTGGCCGGGAGGTGGTCGGTGCCTGTCGCGGTGGCAACCCTAGAACCCGTTGGTGGACACCAGCAGTTAGGGATGCCATCAAGCTGAAGAAGGAGTCCTACCGGGCCTTTTTGGCCAGTGGGGCTCCGGAGGCAGCTGATAGGTACCGACAGGCCAAGCGGAATGCGGCTCTGGTGGTTGCTGAGGCAAAAACTCGGGCATGGGAGGAGTTTGGAGAGGCCATGGAGAAGGACTTCCAGACGGCTTCGAGGAAATTCTGGTCCACCATCTGGCGTCTCAGGAGGGGAAAGCAGTGCACGGTCAACACAGTGTATAGTGGGGATGGTACACTGCTGACCTCGACTCGGGACATTGTGGGTCGGTGGGGGGGGAGTACTTCGAAGACCTCCTTAATTCCACCAACATGCCTTCCGAGGAGGAAGCAGAGCCTGGGGACATAGAGGTGGACTCTTCCATCTCTGGGGTCGAGGTTGCCAAGGTGGTCAAAAAGCTCCTTGGTGGCAGGGCTCCGGGAGTGGATGAGATCCGCCCAGAGTTCCTCAAGGCTCTGGATGTTGTAGGACTGTCATGGCTGACACGCCTCTGCAACATCGCATGGACATCGGGGACGGTGCCTCTGGATTGGCAAACCGGGGTGGTGGTCCCCCTCTTTAAGAAAGGGGACCGGAGGGTGTGTTCCAATTATCGAGGGATCACACTTCTCAGCCTCCCGGGGAAAGTCTATTCAGGGGTCCTGGAAAGGAGGGTCCGTCGGATAGTCGAACCTTGAATTCAGGAGGAGCAGTGTGGTTTTCGTCCAGGTCGCGGAACAGTGGACCAGCTCTACACCCTTAGCAGGGTCCTGGAGGGTGCATGGGAGTTTGCCCAACCAGTTTACATGTGCTTTGTGGACTTGGAGAAGGCATTCGACCGTGTCCCTCGGGGGCTCCTGTGGGGGGTACTCCGGGGGTATGGGGTATCGGATTCCCTGTTAAGGGCTGTCCGGTCCCTGTACAACTGGTGTCAGAGCTTGGTCCGCATTGCCGGCAGTAAGTCGGACCTGTTCCCAGTGAGGGTTGGACTCCGCTAGGGCTGCCCTTTGTCACCAATCCTGTTCATAACTTTTATGGACAGGATTTCTAGGCGCAGCCAGGGCGTTGAGGGAGTCCGGTTTGGTGCGCTCAGGATTGGGTCACTGCTTTTTGCAGATGATGTTGTCCTGTTGGCCTCATCATGCCATGACCTTCAGCACTCTCTGGATCGGTTCGCAGCCGAGTGTGAAGCGGCTGGGATGAGAATCAGCACCTCTAAATCTGAGGCCATGGTCCTCAGTCGGAAAAGGGTGGAATGCCCTCTCAGGATTGGGAGTGAGACCTTGCCCCAAGTGGAGGAGTTTAAGTATCTCGGAATCTTGTTCACGAGTGAGGGTAAAATGGAGCGGGAGATCGACAGGCGGATCGGGGCAGCTTCTGCAGTGATGCGGGCTCTGCATCGGTCCGCCATGGTGAAGAAGGAGCTGAGCCAGAAGGCAAAGCTCTCAATTTACTGGTCGATCTACGTTCCCACCCTCACCTATTGTCACGAGCTGTGGGTAGTGACTGAAAGAACGAGATCGCGAATACAAGCGGTCGAAATGAGTTTCCTCCGCAGGGTGTCTGGACTCTCCCTTAGAGATAGGGTGAGAAGCTCAGTCATCCAGGAGGGGCTCAAATTAGAGCCGCTGCTCCTCCGCATCGAGAGGAGTCAGATTAGGTGGCTCGGGCATCTGATTAGGATGCCCCCTGGACGCCTCCCTGGTGAGGTGTTCCGGGCACGTCCCACCGGAAAGAGACCCCGGGGAAGACCCAGGACATGCTGGAGAGACTATGTCTCTTGGCTGGCCTGGGAACGCCTTGGGATCCGCCCAGAGGAGCTGGAAGAAGTGGCCGGAGAGAGGGAAGTCTGGGCATCCTTGCTGGAGCTGCTGCCCCCATGACCCGACCTCGGATAAGCGGAAGAAAATGGATGGATGGAGGTTTAAGTAGAAAAGGGATCAGGATTTCTAATTAACCTCTTTGCAGTAAGATATAATGAAATATGGTTTATCATTTATAGAATTAGGTAATTAGCAGTTATTAACTAACTATAGGGGCAGTGGTGGCCTAGTGGTTAGGGCGTTGGCCACATGATTGGAGGAGCGGGGGTTCGAACCCCTTCCCAATAGGTTGCCCTGAGATACCCTTGAGCAAGGTGCCGTCTCCATCACGCTCCTCCCTGCGATGGGCTGGCGACCTGTCCAGGGTGTGTCCCCCGTCCTTCGCCCTGTGTGAGCTGGGATGGACTCCAGCATTCCCCTGTGACCCCACTTGGCAGAAAATGACTGACTGACTGACTGACTGACTAACTAACTATAAGCATATTAAAAATCTTCAATAAGCAGTTAGAACAGTAATGCAGTTCCAACAAAGCTGTCATATCTGATCAATATATGATGTGACTAATAGGTGTAAAACTGACTGATGGAGTAGAATAATAACAACTGGCACACAACAAGCTAATGACTTGCTTGTTTAGTCAGGCTTTAAGTAATGAATTTTCCTGTCAGTTAAAAGGTGCAGATCTGGGGGGGGTTCACAGATACAGATAATTACAGTAAACTGTAAAGCTGCTGGCTCACGACTCTCACGCTCATAAACTCATGCTCAAAAAACTCAGAGACAAACCAAGGCCCAGACAGGCCAGTGGATTTCATTATCCATTGTTTGCCCAGAGATCCAAAACAAAAAATCAAAACTAAAACTCAGGGACAAACCAAGGCCCAGACGGGCTGATGGATTTCATTATCCATTGTTTGCCCAGAGATCTCAAACAAAATCAAAACTATAACTCAGGGACAAACCTAGCCAAGACTGGTTGGTAAATTCAGGTTTGTTGAGGGTGGTGTGGGGGGATGCCAGTGTCACAGGGTGTTTGTAAAACCCCTGGAACTGTCCTTTTTAGTCAGGTTCAGTCCTTTTAAGTTAGGTTGTAATAGCAAGTTTGCTGGAGTCACATTACTGCATTCTTTAAACTCATGGTCTGTACAATAAGTTAAAAACAGATCTAATTCCTTTCTCTTTGTTTCAGATGTGCAGTTGTCCACCAGCTGTGCAGTGGACAGTTCAAGTATTTCCGCAAAGCAAGTCAATCAATCTCTGTAAGGGTCTCCTGAGTTCCATACCAGCTAGTACACCAAGTTGGCAAAACTGCTATCATCATATTTCTCTCCCGACCTGAACTTCAGATCAGCTACATCAGATTGGCTCTTCTGCAGGAGCTGCTGCCACGTAGATTAAAGCTTCCCCCACTCAAACAGAGCTTCCACCATTAGCTCATGAACCTCCGATTACAGTCACCAATGGACTCTTTTACTTTTACTGTAACTCATGCTTACTGGAAGTCATTACTATACAGGGTTTTTCCTTTTCTTTCTTGGTTTCTCCCAAGGTTTCTTCCTAATGTTTGGGGTGTTTTTCCTTGCCTCTGTCACCCTTGGCTTACCCAATTAAACTCTGAGGGAATTACTTGTTTCTTTACCTAAAATAGACTAGAAGCTGTCAGTAACACAACTAAAACTCTGAAAGTCTGAAAGGTATATTATTAAAAAATATGCATGAAATAATAAGAGATGAAGGTGCTAAAACCCTTTTGAAATGTAGATTTAACCAGTCGTCTCTGGACAAAAACAAATGCTGGTTTGCATGTATCACTGCCTGGCTGCACTACAACCTCACCAGGGTGCCATTCACAGCGCACAAGTGTGAGACAGTCTCACACACACTAGCTAGTTTCCACCTGCACTCTGACTTAGGAAAACATTTCACTCCTACAGTTATTGCTCACTTAACTACAGGTTATAAAGAATAATTTTTAAGCAATTGATAATAGTTGGTTGCTGATATTCATATGAATATTTAGCTATACATTTAGATATGCAAATTAGATTAATGCACATGCATTAATTAACAACCCAAATCTAGCCTTGGAATTATTGTTATTTATTGTTATTTTTTTATTATATATTTTTATTGCTTGGAATTATTGTTATTAACCTCCTCTTTGGCCTTCTTCTTTTCTTGTTGCCAGGCAGCTCCATCCTCAACATCAGTTTCTCTCCTCTGCAGATGTCCTCTGGGTTGGACTCCAGCACCCCCCCGTGACCCCGCTTGGGACAAGCGGCAGAAAATGACTGACTAAACTACTCCAGCTTAACCACCTCTGCTCCCTGTGTTCTAACCATTTCACTGTCCTCTCTTTTATTCACACTTATGTATTCTGTCCTACTGATTTTGATTCTTCTCTTGTTTTTGCTACAGATCTTAATGTCATCTCCACACATCATAGTCTAATGAGACTCAAGTCAGATATCTTCTCAGCTAGCTATAGTGTCTTCATTGACATTCCAAAAATAAAGTTATAAAGTTTCCACTTTTCTGATCCCTAAAACCACACAAACAAAAGACCACCTCAGAAAAAAAAAATATGTATATAATACTAGTTCAATTTTAAGGATGAACACCGGGATACAGACTGCATGTTAACAGTTTAGGAACACATTGTACTTACTAATCTAAATCAAGTGAACTGGCGTGTCTTCATATTCATGTTGCAGCCTAATATTAGTGTGCCAGAAAGCATGTTCTGACACCTGCATATTTTATCATGTTGTCCCGAGTCTGAGACTCTGAGAGCTGTCGAAACAAGCTAACATATTTGAGAACATAAGCTAGAGTGGAAAAGCACATAAATTCTTGTACTCACAGCTATAAGGTCAAAATGGCAAAGGCCTATATATAGCATGTAACAAGCAAAAGGGAGTCGCACCTTTGCTTATTAGTAGCAGACAGGCAGGTTTTATATTTTACTGTAAAGTTGCTTTTTTGAAGATAGGAGGTTGTCTTAACTTAGTTATTTTCTATTATACTTGCAATGCATTGTGTACTTTGAATACTAAAATATGATAATAAGAAAAATAGACAATGTTTTTAATATCAAACACTGGGAAAGGCTTTAAGGAAAAAGAACAAGAACAGCCAGCACTGCTGACACACTTCACAGTGTCCTTAGTTCTTTTGTAATGTGGTGATCCTGCTTTGTGAGAACCTTTATTGTCAGTGTAATTTATGTCACTTGAACCCATTGTGAACTCCTTTGTCCCCCGTATGGGCAACAAATTTTCTGGTTTTATGTTAAGTGATGATATGGTCTAATTTATTAGTTTGCTCTTGTGGCCAAGCACTTAACTGTCCTTATCTTTGTCATGAGGCTTTCCAGGAACATGAAAACCAGCCACTTAAAAGAAAAGTCCTATATTTTCAGGAATTCAACCAAATGCATTAACAAACAGCCATTAAAGAACAGCAATTCAATTGATTTATCTTGCAAGCCTCTGCTACCTGGGGCATTTTTGGGAGGAAATATCAGAAGAACATATAAGCTGATTTACTAACTCCATTCGCTCCACACAATCTGCAACAATACCGTGCAAATTTATTGTATCTCTACTGCTAATGTAAAAAAGCACATGATTAGAGCCATAACAATGACATTGTTCATATCTGATTGGAAACGTTACAGGAGAAACATTAATGCACATTAACACAATGCAAGAAATTATGAGATCATTTTTTGTTTTTTTGTTAATAGACTGTTCATCATTTAATGTTCACACAATGTAAATCACAGCTGAGGTTTTCCAGCATAAAACATAATGTAGGTTTTGACATGTTCCCATGACATAAAAGTTACAGCAGACCTCAAAAACATGCTTACTCAATAAATTCAGGTGTTTACGCCTCCATTGCCTCGGGTGTCTAAAATCAAGCCCCTGACAAAGCAGGGTTGGTGAGTGCTAAGGTACAGTACTGTGCAAAAGTTTTAGGCAGGTGTGGAAAAATGCTGTAAACTAAGAATGCTTTCAGAAATATAAATAATGATTGTTTATTTTCATCAATTTACAAAATGCAAAGTGAGCAAACAAAAGAAAAATCTACATCAAATCAATAGTTGGTGTTACTACCTTTTGCCTTCAAACCAGCATCAATTCTTATAGGTACACTTGCACAAAGTCAGGGATTTTGTAGGATTATAGTCAGGTGTATGATCAACCAGCCGAGTTCCTTCAAAAACTGTGTGCAAGTGTACCTAGAAGAATTGATGCTGTTTTGAAGGCAAAGGGTGGTCACACCAAATATTGATTTGATTTAGATTTCTCTTTTGTTCATTCACTGCATTTTGTTGATTGATAAAAATAAATGATTAACACTTCCATTTTTGAAAGCATTCTTTGTTTGCAACATTTTTTCACATCTGCCTAAAACATTTGCACAGTACTGTACATAGAATGAAAAAGTCATCAAGGGCCTGTTAACTCAGTAATTGCTTATAAACTGGCCATATGCAGTGGATGCATTTTATTATGCTTCACTGAGTGTTGTGCTGTGTGCTCACAATGACTAATAGTTACTTTCATATTTTCATAAATCTATATTTTCAGCTTTGTGGGAACAATTTATGGAAGACCCTTTTCCAGCATGACTTTGTTCCAGTTCACAAACCAGAGTTCATAAATACATGGTTGGGTGACTTTGCTGTGGAAGTATTTGAATGGCCTTCACAGAGCCCTGACCCCAACCCCATCCAAAACCTCTGGGATAAACTGATCCCATATAAGTGCCTAACCTTACAAATGGTCTTCTGGGTGAATAAGCAAACATTCCCACAAAAGCACTCCAAAACCATGTGGATAACCATCCCAGAAGTGGAAGCAATTAAAATAAAAATGGGGGACTCCATACTGATGCCCATGGAATAAGAATTGGATGTCATAATGGTTAGATGTCCCAGTACTTTTGTCCAATAGTGTAACTTACATATGCATTTACATTTACAGCCTTTAGCAGACGCTCTTTTCCAGAGTGACTTACATCAGTGGCAGCAGGTTCCAGGGCTTCGTGTCCACAATGTAATCAGATCCTCAGATCCATTTCTTGAACAGGGCAATATTCAAAGTGAAAGTGACTTGTCATTGTGAAACGCAGTACAGCACAACACAACGAAATTGAACCTCTGCGTTTCACCCATACACGCGCATGCAGCTATTGAAAGCGCCCAGGGAGCAGTGATAGGGATGCTACTTTGCTCAAGGGTAACCTACTGCAACCTACTGATAAGGAGTTTGAACCCACAATCTTCCAATCCAGTGGCCAACTCCCTAACCACTAGGCCACCACTGCCACCACAAAGCCAACTGCAAGGATGAAAGTTGTTAAAGTCAGCTATGAGCTTTTAGACAGCACATTTTGACAAAAAAACGTTCATTTTATCTCTCCAAATCTTAACATCGTGGAACTTTGTACAAATCAGTCAATCAATTAACAATCAATGTTGTTAATGTTCATGCGTAACTTCTCTTTACTGTCATTACAAGTTTAAGCATCATTGGGCATCTCATTTACAGTGAAGTGAAAGTGAAAGTGACTATTTGTCATTGCGCAATCACAGCATTGCACACAGTGAACCGCAACGAAATTAATCTTCTGCTTTTAACCCTCACAAACAGGCAGCAGTGGTCAACCACATCCAGTCCCCAGGGAGCATTGGACAGTACCTTGCTCAGGGGTACCTTAGGGCAACCTTCTGCACCAAGACCTATTATGGGCTTTTTTTTTTGCTTTCTTTCTCATGCTCTCACAGTGTTCTTCCTGCCACTTGTACTGGCTTGACTAGGATTACACTTTTGCAATGGTATTTTATAATAATGTGTTGTTAAGTGCTATACAAATAAATCAGACCAAAATGAATGCAGTAGTCAAGTTGATTTTGAAAAATAATGGATTTGGTTTTCACCTCACTTTTTTCCACTCATGTTTTTTTCATAAAGAACTTTGGAAGTGAACAAAATGCTAAGAATATCAAGTTCAACATCATCATGCAAAATGTAGCCACAAAAATGTCTTATGAACTTGGGCATTAATATGATGTTGAACTTGATATTTTTAGCATTTTGTTCACTCCCAAAGTTCTTTATGAAAAGAACATAAGAGTGGAAAAAGTGAGGTGAAAACCAAATCCATTATTTTTCAAAATCAACTTGAATACTGCATTCCTCCAACTGTGCTCTCTTCTTTATTTATTGGGATTCCACATGGGCAATTACAGCCCATCTTGCATTCACATTGGAGTTAATTTACCCAAGCAGTTTCACCCCCTCTGTTTTGCCATATGTTGATGTAATCCTCACTTCAGCATGTGTTTTATTTCATAGCCCTCTTCACAGAACACTCCAGGCAAAAGGCAACCAAAGTTGTTTGATTTCAGAGTAAACCATTTTAATTTTTTGTTTCTAACTACATTGCTGATGCAGCTTCCTGGCTTTTCAACCTCAAATATTTCACATGTTGCCAAGGAGTAGGATTAAAGAGTGCCAAAACAAAAAAATAGGACTTCCAACGATGTGTTTCTTCAAAGGGAACACAAGGCATGGAGTAATGCACTCACTAATGTCATTATTTATCCCTGACATTTTGTTTAACTCATCCTTGTCACACCCAATGAAAATCTCAGCTTCTTTAACTCTGACACCTCCAGCTCCGCCTCCTGCCTTTTCATCAGTGCCACCGTCTCCAACCCATACAACAGAGCTGGTCTCACTACTGTCCTGTAAACCTTCCCTTTTACTCTAGCTGGTACTTGTCTGTCACAAATCACTCCAGCCACTGTTCTCCACCCATTCCAACCTGCCTGCACTCTCTTCTTCAGCTCTCTTCCACACTCGCCGTTACACTGAACTGTTGATCCTAAATATTTAAACTCCTCCACCTTTGTCACCTCTACTCCCTGCATCCTAACCACTCCACTTTCCTCCCTTTCATTCACACTCATGTATTCTGTCTTTGCCCTACTCACTTTCATTCCTCTCCTCTCAAGAGCATATCTCCATCTCTCCAGGTTCTCCTCAAGCTGCTCCCTACTCTCACTACAGATCACAATATCATCAGCATATATCATCGTCCACGGAGACTCCTGTCTAACCTCGTCCGTCAACCTGTCCATTACTATTGCAAACAAGAATGGGCTCAGTGCTAATCCTTGATGCAATCCAACCTCTACCTTAAATGCATCCGTCACTCCCACTGCAGATCTAACCACTGTTACACTGCCATCATACATATTCTGAACTACTCTCACATACTTCTCTGTAACACCAGACTTCCTCATACAAAACCACAACTCCTCTCTAGGCACCCTGTCATATGCTTTCTCCAAGTCCACAAAGGCACAATGCAGCTCCTTCTGACCTTCTCTGTACTTCTCCATCAACACCCTCAGAGCAAACATTGCATCTGTAGTGCTCTTTCTCGGCATAAAATCATACTGCTGTTCACTAATCCTCACCTCTTTTCTTAACCTCGCTTCCATGACTCTTTCCCATAACTTCATGGTGTGGCTGATCAACTTTATCCCTCTGTAGTTACTACAGCTCTGTGCATCACCCTTATTCTTGAAGATCGGTATCAGTACACTTTGTCTCCACTCCTCAGGCATCTTCTCACTTTCCAAGATTGTGTTAAACAATCTGGTCAGAAACTCAACTACCATCTCCCTCCATGCTTCCACTGGTATGTCATCCGGCCCAACAGCCTTTCCATTCTTCATCGCTGCCCTTCCATCTTGCTTATTTGTTGCACTTCCTGGTTCACTCTTCTCACATCATCCAGTCTTCTCTCTCTCTCATTTTCTTCATTCATCAGCCCCTCAAAGTATTTCTTCCATCTGCTCAACACGCTCTTTTCACCTGTGAGTACGTTTCCATTTCTATCTTTAATCGCCCTGATCTTTCCCAGATCTGTCTCTCTGTCTAGCCATTCAGTAAAGGTTCTTTTCTCCCTCGTTACTGTCCAACCTCTCATACAATTCACCAAACACATTATTTAAGTGACAACCCTTGTCATTGCGAGGTCACGGCACAGCACACATGAACCACAACGAAATTGGACCTCTGCATTTAACCCATGCACACTCAAACCCGTGCAGCAGTGGGCAGCTATTGAAAGCGCCCGGGGAGCAGTGATGGGGACGGTACTTTGCTCAAGGGTACCTCAGGGCAACCTATTGGGAAGGGGTTTGAACCCCCGATCCTCCGATCATGCGGCTAACACCCTAACCGCTAGGCCACCGCTGGCCTTTACCACTGCTTTCTTCACCCTGCGGTTCATCTCCTTGTACACCTGTCTACTTTCTTCATCTCTCTGACTGTCCCATGTCTTCTTTGCCTCCTTCTTCTTTTGAATACACTCCTGGACTTCTTGGTCCCACCACCAGGTTTCCTTATCCTCCTTCTTCCTTCCAGATGTCACACCAAGTACATTTCTAGCTGTCTGCCTTATCACCTCTGCAGTAGTTTCCCAGCAATCCGGGAGCTGTTCAACACCTCCCAGTGCCCGTGTTAACTCCTGCCTAAATTCCACCTTGCAGTCCTCCTCCTTCAGCTTCCACCACTTGATCCTCGACTCTGCACTGACTTTCCTCCTTTCTTAACCTCCAAGGTGAAAAGTGAAAGTGACAACCCTTGTCATTGCGAGGTCACGGCACAGCACACATGAACCACAACGAAATTGGACCTCTGCATTTAACCCATGCACACTCAAACCCGTGCAGCAGTGGGCAGCTATCGAAAGCGCCCAGTGAGCAGTGATGGGGACGGTACCTTGCTCAAGGCACCCTGTAGGTTAACAGTACTGGTGGCGGTCGTTGTTAACCCGGCCCTTGACCGACCCGGTATGGAATTATTTATCATTGTCCGCATATTGATTTGGCAAAGTTTTACACCGGATGCCCTTCCTGACGTAACCCGCTTGCTTGGGACCAGCACAAAGAAATACACTGGCTTGTGCTTCCCTAGTGGTTGTATGATTGCATGATTATTATATATGTATATAATTCAATCAAGAACATTTCTCTACAGATCAACTTCTAGACTATACAAAGTCACTAGCATTGTTTAAAGATCATTTAAAGGGGTCTGCATGGAGCATACTAGTCTCAATGGACAATTACACTTAACACCACTTCATTAGACAAAATACTTTCAACAACACCGTTGCCCTGAGGTTCCCTTGAGCAAGGTGCCATCCCCCTCCTGCTCCTCCCTGCGATGGGCTGGCGACTTGTCCAGGGTGCGTCCCCAGTCCTCGCCCTGTGTGCGCTGGATTGGACACCAGCACTCCCCCACGACCCCGTTTGGGACAAGCGGCAGAAAATGGATGGATGGACTTTCAACAACACCATCATTTTACACACATGAGATGTTGGCTTGACATGTAAATCATCCAGTGAGATCAGGAGGGAATGGGAACTAAGAGATTATAACGCCTATTTTTCTCCCTTTTCTGCCATTTTCTGATTTCTTGTTATGAGGGGAGGTGAAGTAGAGCTTTTTAGCTTTTTACTTATCTACAGGCCGGCATTAAACACTGTCATAGTCAAAATTATGTTGGAGCCACTTAAAAGCTGTATTTAAATGAAAGCTTCAATCAGATCAGACGACAGAACCAGCTGAGGTCTCACAGAGTCAAACTAGGTTAATATGTTAATAGTATTTTCTTTAACTTTGCCAGACCTAAAAGCTTGAAACTAATAGCAATGAAGCATCCATGAATTTTCCCAGATCTGAAGAAAATACACAGAGACTCAAGATTTTCAGATAAAGATGTCCCTTTGTCGAAGAGCTAAAGGTAAAGTTTGGTTATTTCTGGACTCTGGTCAAACAACCAGTGAAAGGAATACTTAAGTAGACTGTTATTATCTTTCTTCCAACCCAGGTCCACTGAAGCATGTGCAAGACAAAGAAGGAAGCTCAGCACTCAAACTGCATTTTATTCAAGCAGTCTTCTTCCTTCAGACATTTTTCAATGTTTTGTTGAGTTTTTTTTTCTTTTTTTTTTAACTGCTGACATGTAGAAACATTATTTCTCATTTTTCTTTTGGATTTTATTTCTTAAGCCAATAAGAACCAGTAAAAGGAAGGAAGTATTTTGTAAATAATATGTCTGAAGAATCTTTTTAGATTGTTAAGAACCTGTGTAAAATTGTGTACCAATTCATGTTTTTTTCTAAAACTGAGTACTCATTTTGAAATATTTGGGTTGATCATTTTTAGGTCATCAGATATTTATCTCATTTTATCACATTTTTTCTTCCATTGTGAAGAGAAGAGAGAAGAAAATTTGGAAAAACGTTTTATCCGCTCTTTCATGTTAACCTAAGACCTTCACTATAAATCAACAAAACCGTTTGTAAAGTCTGGTTCTCACCAAGGCTCACTTCCATATGTTCTATTTGCCAGGGTTAATTAATAGTCACCCACATTTAACACTGTTCTATGTCTGATTAGTCTGAACTCATTAAGCTGGATGTGTAGCAGGGGCAGCATATTCAAGAAATAAAATGGATCACTGACTTGTTATCAGCTAAGCGAACTGATCTTTCAGGTCAAAGGAGTCTCTAGGCCTCCAGCCTAACCTGAGAAGGATAAATGTCATTGTAAAAGCTGCTTTGTTGCAGAGAGATATAACTTATAGGGCACTTCAATACTCCCTCTTACTTCTTCCAAATTTCCCTTAGAACATACTCTTTAAAAACTCCATGGAACAAGTTATGAGATAGCTTGCGCCACTAATAAATACAGATAGTTTCCAGTTTGGTGAAAGGCAAACATCAGTGGAATGTTCCACTAATGCAAAGGCAAGAGTGAGCCTGACACTAAGGGGCAGGCCACAGGAATGTGTGGAGTTTGTTTTAGGAAGTTTTCCCAATGAAGCAAACCACATCCAACAGAGTGGAGGCATACCAGAGGTCAGAACCAGGTAACTGGAAGCAGCAACATGTGGACAGACTAGCTAAACTCCAGTTGGAGCCAGGATATGAGGGTCAAAGGTAGCATAGCCTAAAAGGGTCTTCATTTGTGTTAAATAATAAAAAGTGAAACAGTCCACTAATGGCATTTTGTCACTTTATCCGTTCATGTATGTCAGATCTTTTCCTGAATCAATAGGATTAACTTTTTTTTTAACCTTTCCCAGGGCTCAAGAACTGAAAGACACCAAGGAGAGATTATCAGTCCATTGTAGTTCAGACACACAAACACAAGCATGCATACAGTAGCATCTAGGTGGTGCAGCTCCAATCCACCAGATACACATGTGTTTGGACTGTGTGAGAAAACAGGAGCTCCTGGAGGGAACATACACAGAAACAGGAGGCAGAAATAAAGCATGTTCATTTGTCCCCAGTCTTGCCTTCTGCTCTGTTAGGATGTTTTAAAACAACTTTTTCATTGGCAAATAGTGGCACAAATCTAGCCACAGACACAACACATTCACATAATCTAGATCACGTTTTCGGTGATAAAGATTCCTGAAGCCCAGCGAAAGCCTGTGGTGAATTAAGCCCTGGTGCCACCATTTAGCTGGGGCTCCACGTCTGACCCACATGAACAATAGTCACTGTGTGAGTAAAGTTCTTATGACCGTGTTTTATAGCAAGGCAGGAGTCTGGTTGGAGCATGACCAGTGTGTGTGCATGCATGTGTGTGTGTGTGTAGGTGTGTGTGTGTGTGTGTGTGTGTGTGTGTGTGTGTGTGTGTGTGTGTGTGCGCGCGTGTGTGCCTGTGAGCCAAAGGCTGATATTCACCTTACACTTCAATACATTTTTACAAGAAACATAATAAAATAATGCATACTAGGTGACAACTCTAGCATTTTGCTTGAAAAAGTCAATTGAACCCAGATCGAACCTAGAAAATCAAAATATTTACTGAACGTAACTAAATGCACCATTATATCAAAATACAACAATAGAATATTACTGAGGCTGCAATTTGCATTTCTTTTGTCTATGCTTCACTGCTTGTGCATGTCATTGCCAAATACAAGGGTATAATTTAAAATATAAGAAGTAAGTTGTTCTGTACAAAATTTCTAATGTAACCGTGCATTTCTTAGCCATTGTCTGAGCCATATAACTGAATTGCTGTAGTGTGCATCTCCTTCCAAAAGAACAAACACTAGAACTCTTTTATTCTGATGTAAAAGCTTGTAAAGAGCTCTTTAAACACCTAAAGTAGAACAATCAAGAGCTAAACTACAGTGAGCGGTCTGTTTTCCCAGCCATAAACACCATAAGTTGTTTTGAATTCAGTAGGACACTCTTAGTTTTAAAAAAGTTCACAGCTGCCCAGTTTTTTTAAATTCAGCCTCATTTGCAAGATGCTGTTTTCTGAATAAATTATTTTTCTGCAGGTTTTTTTTTTTTTTTGGTTCCTATTGTGCAGAAAAAAAGAAGCCAATGCTTAGAGCTTTAGATTCACTTGCAAAAGATGACATGGGTGGCAATTAAATTGGCTTGTGCTAACAGCCATATGCACTTAAGTGAAAGTGACCATTTTGTCATTGTGAAAAACAGCACAGCACACAATGAGACAAAATTCAACCTATGCTTTTCAGGGGGCAGCTAGTCAAAGAGCCCTGGGACCAGTAATAGGGACAGTACCTTGCTCAAGGGTACCTCAGGGCAACCTACTGGTCTGAGATTCCATCCCACAACTTTCCACAACTTTCCACAACCTGCCCCATTTCTCATTTCTGAATGATTTCTAATTAATGAACGCTTTCAGAATATATGGCATGTTTTGTTGATGTTCTAAGTGAAAATAATTATGCATGTTCTACAGGGAACAAATCTTGTATGTTCCTTTTAGTGCCGAATTTTTTTTATTTAACAATAATAAATACAGCATAGTAAATTATGCTGTAGCACAGGCCACATCTTGTGCTTTTAATCCCCAGTGTGTTCAGTGTAGCACTAAACAATGACTGTATACCAAAATGTCTGTGTATTACCTTTCTCAAAGAAAATCAACAAAATGTCATTGGACCAAGGGCACCCAAATGTTTTGCACACTACTGAAAATGTTAATAAAGTTAACATGAATCAGTAAAGCATGTTTCTAAAGTACCATTATTTTTCCAAATCACGGTAACAGGCACCTGAGCTACCTGATTGTTTTGTATTAATATTAGGTGGGGCAGGAGTATAAGGGGATTTCAGATTGCATTTAATGTTGTAGTGAGAGTGTTTTATTAAACTCAGAATATTCCAAAAACAGCACTGCAAGCCAAAAACATGATGGGTTGGTATGGTGTCAAGGAGAGGAATGCAGAAGGTCAGTTGTTTGTAGATTTTGTGAAAAGGATGGAAAAGGCTGTAGTGTATACTTATTTTAAGAAGAGGAAGGAGCACAGGGTTTCTTAACAAAGTGGAGGAAGATGCACACAGGTGGATTATATCCTTTGCATGAGTGTCAGTCTGAAGGAGATTGGTAAGAAACGAGATGATGATTAGTGAATAGCAGTATAGTTTCATGACAAAAAAGATCACTACAGATGCAATGTTTGCTCTGAGGGAGTTGACGGAGTTGCGTACAACATAGATGGTTGAAAGCATAGTAAGCATATGAAAGGGTGCCTAGAGAGGAGTTAAGGTTTTGTATGAGGAAGTCTGGTGTTACAGAAAAGTATGTGAGAGTAGGTCAGGATATATATGAGGGCAGTGTGTCAGTGGTGAAAGCTGCAGTAGGAGTGATGGATGCATTTAAGGTAGAGGTTGGACTACATCAAGGATCAGCACTGAGCCCATTCTTGTTTGCAATAGTAATAGATAGGTTGATGGACGAGGTTAGACAGGAGTCCCTGTGGACAATGATATTTGCTATAGCGAAAGTAGGGAGCAGCCTGAGAAGAACCTGGAGAGGTGGAGATCTGCTCTTGAGAGGAAAGGAATGAAAGTGAGTAGAACAAAGACAGAATGCATGAGAGTCAGCAAAAGGGAAAGTGGAGTGGTTAGGATGCAAAGAGTAGAGGTGACAATGGTTAAGGAATTTAAATACTAGGGATCAACAGTTCAGAGTAATGGCAATTGTGGAAGAGAGGAGAAGAAGAGAGTGTAGGCAGGTTGGAATGGGCGGAGAAGAGTGGCTGGAGTGATTTGTGGCAGACGGGTACCAGCGAGAGTAAAAGGGAAGGTTTACAGGACAGTAGTGAATCCAGCTATGTTGTATGGGCTGGAGATGGTGGCATTGACAAAAAGACAGGAGGCGGATCTGGAGGTGTCAGACTTAAAGATGTTGGGATTTTCGTTAGGTGTGACAACAATGGACAGGATTAGAAATTAGTATATTAGAGGGACAGCTCAGGTTGGACGTTTTAGAGACAAAGTTAGAGAAGCAAGTATGCATTGGCTTGACCATGTCCAGAGGAGAGACAAGGATTATATTGGGAGGAGCATGTTGAATATGGAGCTGGCAGGTTGCCAGGAAAGAGGAAGACAGAAGAAGAGGTTGTGTGGTGAGAGAGGACATGCAGGTGGTCGGTTTGAAGGAGGAAGATGCAGGGGACAGGAAGAAAAGGAAATGTATGATCCACTGTGGTGAGCCCTAAACAGGAGCAGCCGAAAGTAGAAGAAACATAGACTTAAACAGGACCCACTCACCTAAACTAAACATAATTCACACCCACTCAGAATTAATAACAAGGGAACCATGAACCCAGACAGGATTTTCCAAAACAGTAATGACTTACAAAAACAAAGTATGGGTCAGCATGGAAGTGAATTCTTTCCTCTGTATGTTTACCACATTTGGTCTCCCTCCTTCTTTCTTTCTTCTTGGCCTCACCTGTCTGAAAGCATTTATTTAAAAGTGGCAGAACATTTGACTCAGAACTGGACTGATTAGCTCCCCTCAGAGATTGCATTTATTTGCAAAGCCGGGCTGTTTTCATTAAGGCTTCAAAGTTTGACACTGCGGCTTCATAAAGGATTTTAATTTTAAGAGCATGTTTAAATTCAGTAACAGAAGAAACCTAATCAGTGAATACAAGCCTACTGAAGAAATGTACAGCACTGTGCAAGGTTTTGAACCTCCTCTCATTTCTCTTTATTCTTTTCTACAAATATGTCAGTCTTTGTTGTATTTTTTAATGCATTGTTGAGAAAGTTCTCCAGGCTTCCTGAGGCTTCCTGAAGTTTTTGGCTCTCATTTTCAGTCCAGTCACTGTTCCTGAAACAGAACCCGTGTTCTGTTCTTGACAGAATGGAACAAAAGGCAGGCAACATCCAGAGAAGAGCTTCAGAATATCCTTCAAGAGGTCTGGTGAAATATTTCTGAAAACTGCTTAAAGAAATGACCAGAAAAATTGTATTGCATATTATTTAGTTTTTAACTGTATTTACATGTGCTCTACTAAATCACTGTGCCTATTATTTCATTTTTCTAAGCAAAATATAAAGGAAAGAGGGTTGGCTAAAGGATTTTGTAAGGTAATGTAGCTTTACATTCACTATACAGACTGGTTTTTTTGGTCCCTCTCTCTGACCCTGGTTAATACAGCTCTACAGGGTCAGTAGCTTTTATAAATGATTATTTGAACAAATGTAAAATTGCTAATAAAAAAAAAAAACAAAATGTAACTACTACAGGCAGCCTTATTTTCAAATACCAGCTTTGGTGTTCACAAACCAGTCATAAGGAGACCTGATCTTGGTTGAGATTCCTCTGTATTTATGGTGGTTATTGCCTCAGAATAAATAACCCAGCCACTAGGGAATTGCATTTCTTTGTGCCAGTCCCAAACCCGTTAGATGGGGAGGGTTACATCAGGAAGGGCATCCGGTGTTAAACTTTTGCCAATCAATATGAGGACAATGAAAGAGATTTCCATACAGGATTGTCAGAGGCCCAGGTTAACAATAACTGCCATCAGCACTAACATGGTGTGGGTGGAAATTGAGCTACTGTTGGCCAAAGGAGAAGAAGGGGAGGAGGCATGACCGGAGGCAAGAGGAGAGAAGGAAGTGTAGAAGAGTTGAAGCGAGGGTAGGAATTTGTTGGAGACAAAGTTAAAAAAGAAAGGTTGCGTTGATTTGAACATGTACAGAGGAGAGAAGGATGTTGAGGATGGAGCTCCCTGGCAAGAGGAAAAAAGGAAGAAATGAAGAGAAGAGAAGGTTTATTGATATGATGAGAGAGAACATGCAGGCAGTTGGTTTGAAGGAGGAATATGCAGAGGACTGGGAGAAATGGAGATGGTTTATTCATTGTTGCGACCCCTAATGGGCGCAGCCAAAAGAAGAAAAAGAAGATTGCAGCAGAATTCATTTTTTGATTAGGACCATGTGCCCTTTCCATGTTGCCGTGTGAACATGATGGCACGGAGACACAACCGAAGTAAGCACATATGGGGCAGTGGTGGGCTAGTGGTTTGGAAATAGGCCCCATGATTAGAAGGTCATATGTTTCAATCCGATTTTGTTGCTTTGATTTATTCTTGAGCAAAATACCATACCCCAATACTTTTCCCTGGATGAGGCATTGTGGTCAACTGCTCCTGCTCCAAAGGGGTGTTTAGATTGGTTAAATGCAGAGGATAAATTCACTGCTCACATTGTGTGGGTGTGGGTTTGTGCAAACCCAACAAATTTCATCTAATTTCATATTCTTATGTTAATCTCTGATAATGTAATGTTATATTTTATTTCTTATATTGTCAAAAATTGTAGTTTGGTAAAAAATCTTATGCTATAGAAGTATATATACACTTTCAAATATGGCTACTTTAATTATATACTTTAATTGCTGGCACATGTATTAAACTGTGCGCACACAGCTTGTCTACTGTCCATAGAGAAACATTACAAGTAGAATGAAAGCGACAACCCTTGTCATTGCAAAGTCACAGCACAGCCGACAGTGAACCACAACGACATTGGACCTCTGCATTTAACCCATGCACACACAAACACCACGCAGTAGTGGGCAGCTATTGAAAGCACCCAGGGAGCAGTGACAGGGATGGCACCTTGCTCAAGGGTACCTCAGGGTAACCTATTGGGAAGGGGTTCAAACCCCCAATTTTCCAATCATGCAGCTAACACCCTAACCACTAGGCCACCACTGCCCTCGGTGAAACACTCTTTTCTAAAATGGAACGTGAGCACCCTTCTAAAAAGTGAGCACCCTTTTTTTGCAGTTTTCTATATAAAACTATAAAGCTATATATTAAACTTTGCAGAAAACTGCCACATTTATTTAGTTCAGAAATAAACATTTACAGGGATGGACTCCAGCACCCCCCGCAACCCCGCTCGGGACAAACGGCAGACAATGGCTGACTGACTGACATTTCCAATGTAAAGGAACTGAGGATTTTTCAAATTTTGAATACATTAAGTTTAAAAAAAAATAGAAGTGTCATATTTTATATTTAAGTTGCAGTAAAATGTATGTAAAGAGATGGACAGCATATTCAATAACAGTCCAAACCAGCTTTTCCTGCATATTGAAGGAGTAATCAGTAAGAAGGCAAATTCTTTGGATGAGCATGTGGCTTAAATTTGAGGTTTAAAAATGTAAAGCTTAAAACTAGAGTACAAGTTTATTAAAGACACCACTGAAAATAAGTATATAGAACTTAATAGAACTAAAAACCATACACATGCTTTTTTTGTTCCTCGAAATGATAGAGCAATAGAGAGTTTATGGTCACCCCACTAACCCATGTGCACCACATACATGATCTAAATCAACCATACATGACATATGTGGCCCTGATATCACAATGACAGTAAAAGTGACTTCATTCAGTAAAAGTGAATTCACTTTGCAACACTGAAGCCCTGGATGGTCTTCAGTGTAATGAGAGCTATGTAGGCG